>OU026154.1:50499492-50931992 GCA_907269105.1 Volucella inanis
GAAAACAAATCAGAACTGTTGTCACAAACAAAAAGCAACCGAACTGTGCACAATGGCGAACGCAGTGCGATATGCAGAAAGTTTTTTAAGGTTAAGAAACGGAAAAGCTTGTTTATTTTTTATAACCAACTTAGCATTTTGTTAAAAAAAATATATATATATATTTATGTGTGATGTATTTATCTTCATACATACATATAATTATCTAAAATATTTTTTCTATTGAATTCATGTTGCATATATGTTTGTAAATTTTTTTTTCTTTTTCATTTGTACTTTTTAAGGATCCTAGAGCTAATAACTTAGAAGGCAATTCTAATGCTAATCTTTCCCGAACAACTAAGGAAAATAATGAATATACGACAGAATTAAATAAAAATCAAGAAGATAAAAACCAAATAGTCATAAGAGAAAGAGAACGGCAAAGTGATGTGAAACAACTTGTGTCCAATATGATCTTCGAAAATCAAGCATTTGTCATCACTCCCGATTACATTCAGCAAAGTAAGATAATTGCAAATAACCTATATTTTATAAAGGCAAATATATTTTAATCAATGGTATCATACAGAGTTAATTTAAAATAAATAAATATATATATATACATATATATATATTTCTGTAATATTTTACCTAGCTTAAACTCAAATTGAAATCCAAATTTAAACCCAGAGAATAATGTTTTTAATTAATATTATAAGAAGGAATATATTTTTATTTTCATTAAATAGATTTAATACCCATTATGTGTATTTTTGTACTAAACTTATTATAATTGTATTATCTGTTCATATACAATATATACAAGCATGGAATCAAAATGTTCATGTTATGAAAATTTGAAATTTTATGGCTTAAATCATTTAAAACTTTTTCATTTTAGGGTAAATTATATATATTTTAATATTTTAATTGTACCGTATTCAAAGAAAACTTTAATGACCTTAACATGATATTATCTGCTTCGGATATTCGTTTCCATCACCTCTCACAAAACTTCAAGAGTAATGACATGGATTTCAATGCAAATCTTGTTTTTCAGTTAAGGATGGTCGCTGGTTTATCGACGTTCTTTCGTAAAGAGGTCTGTCAAAAAGTATCGGACCATAATTTTTTTATTTTATAAACAAACTTTGGAGACGGGTCTTAGTGAACATTAGTTTTACGACCACAATACCACTTAGTCACGCCACTCCGTTGAAAACTATGCAAGTCAGACAGTCGTCGGATTTTATTTTTTGATAGAATAGCAAACAAATTTCAACAACGTTACTGTATCAAATTTTGTTTTAAGTTTGGGGATTTTCAAGCGAAAATAAAAAAAAAAATGTTAGTACAACAGCGAGTGAGGGACTTCTTCATAGGCTGTGGATCTGAAGATGAGTATAATAAGAGTATTGAAATGCTTGAAAAAAAACCTACAAGAAGGCAGAGGGAATAGCAAGAGATATAGAGCTTTTAGCAGGCACAACAACAAGATTTAAACATCAGAAAAAAACAGCAACAGCAATATCAGAGCACCACAAAACAAATAGTCAACACATACTTAACGATTAATGTAATTAAAAAAACACCATTTAATTGTCTGCTATAAGCGACAATTTCTATGTAAAAAAAGCAAGCTAAGCATACGAAAATAGTGAGGCGCTAACATAAAATGAAAAAAAAAAAAAAATAAATAAATAAATAAAAAAAATTTATAGCAATCAAGCCATTTACCAAAGCAAGGGCCAAAAGAGAGAAGTTACACTTTTTTTTCTAGCATTTTGTGTTATTGGAAAAAGTAAGGCCGAGCGAAAACGTTTTACCTTGTATTCGTCACGTCGAATTGTAAGATGCAGTTTTGATGCCTTAAGTGCGGAATGAGGTCCGAGGAATACCTTTTGATAAAAAATAGAAGAGGTAGCTCACGTGCTAGCTACCATTCTGTGGTAATGAATGGTAATTATTACCATATCAGTTTTATCCACGGCTCCCATAGAATGATTTTAGTCCACGATACACTTTGGTTTTGTGATCATTTCCTTCGTGGGATAACGAATTTTTGTGTTAACAATTTTTTCAGTGTGGAAAGTCGATAGCATCGGAGGTGTACATCTCCCTTCTGTCATACAATTTCATAGTTAGAAAATATTTCGACGACCAGAAACTCAACTCGTCTTTCTTTCTTCAATTTGTTGTTCATTCTTTGCATACCTTTACGGCTTTTTTTCACTGTAGCACAGGCGTTAGTATAATTTTTGTCTAAATTAAACAGTGCTGGGCTTGTTATCAACATATATTGTGTGACTTTTACCTAAATATGGAAGCTGGACAACAATATTTATAAAATATTCCCATATTTTCCAATATTTGCACCGGCGTGCACTAGAAAGTCCTGAATAAATCCAGACTTCTTGTCACATAATATAAATGATTTAATTCCAAATCTATTCCTTTTTTAAGGGATATATTTTTTAAAGGAAACTTTCGTCGATATATACATAAATCCTGGAAGGGATATACCATAATGTATTTTTAAAGGTTTCTCTAAGCATATCAAAAGCTTTTACGAATTTTACAGTATGTAGTCCGAAACCATCTGCTTTCACATCATTGGTATTAAAATGTAATATTTTTAGTAAATGTAAAAATCGGTATTTCGCCAATACTCAAACTGAGATAGTTTTTTTGTTCCGCGACATTAACATCTTTATACAAAGGAAATAATATATGTATATCAGCAACAGAAGTTTCTGTTCGTGAATAATTCAGATATTTTTTTACTCGTTTTTCTTAATCATTTGTGGTATTAACAATAAATTCTATAAAGTTCTCAAAGAAAAATAACTGGAAATAGTCCAAAATTAATGCAAAGAAGCTCTTACTCCGAAATTGCACAATCACATATTTAATGCACAAAACCCCATCAACTAGGTCTGCTGCTGGGTCTAGCAATGACACTGTGCGGATGGGAATTTTCGCTTCTTACTCGGCTGGTGGTAAATGAAAGAAATCTGGCTTTTGGCGCCAAAAAACGCCGCCTGTACACGATTGGTGACTATAGTCACCAGAAGATGTTGTCGTGTATAGGTGTCATCTAAAAATTGGGGCTAAAGGTGAAGCAAAATGTAGTAGATCCGCTATTCTCTCTTCGTAAACAATCCTAAGTAATGTTGCAATGTTTGTTTTTTTGTGGTGGGTGACTACATTTACGCCGCCTGTATACGATGAGTGACTACAGTCACCGATAGTAGCGAAAGGGTTAAAAGAGAATTTTTTATTTTGTGGAACATTAGAGTACATAATAAAATATTTCGGTGATTCATTATAAGTCAAACAGTGAATAAAAAAGTAAACGGACCAAAAATTTAAATAAAAACAAATCAGATTTCTTTGAAACTTTCGTCAACATCCGGAGTAATATCTAATAAACTTATTATTTCTGGAGAGTATTGTGCCTTGATATCTTATTCGGTTCTGAAATGCTTTAACGAAATGAGTGGTCCGATGGGGCAAATCTATGTACATTCTATCTACATTCTACAACACATTTGAAGCCTTGCGCGTATATATATATATATATATATATATATAGTCTTTATTTTTGGATTCCTAAGCTTAGTGGTAGCGATTGATACTCGATTATGTTTTGACTATGAGCCAACATTTTATGAATAATAGGTGTGAGTTGTTTTTCGAGATAATTTTGCAGTAATAACTCTGTTGTTTTCTTGGCATACCCCCTAATCTTCCAATTCAAAACATTAAGTATGAAAAAAAATTTTGAAAAAATCTGCTCGAAATATTTCCAAATCCTTATTTTGATCTATTGACATCGCGCCCAATGACTATGCGAAAATGTATTTGGAGCGCTTTTTTTTATTTTATTTTATTTTTTTATTTTAGTTGACAACTATCCCTATTTCGTAACTAACTTTTGTTCTTTCAGTATCGATATGGAGACAATTTTCAGACCACCCCTTGTTCCTTTATGGTTAAAAAAATGTGCATATCCAACAATAAATAATGACATGAAATATGATTTTTATATACTTAAGTTACTTTCTGCATGTCCAACAATAAATAATGACATGAAATATGATTCAATAAAAATTAATTTTAATATAAGGGTGATTCATCGTGAGGTTTGATTTTTAATAGGCTTTCTTTGACAGATCACGTGTGCTCCTATCAAACTGTTTTGTCATTTTTGTTCAGTATCGTTTGGCAAGTCATCATGGAAAGACTCATACCACAACAGTCTCCAAATTGTTCAGCTGTATTACGAAAAACAGCCATTTCGTGCGATTCGAGGAACTTACGGCGCGCATAATCGACCTACTGAAACCACTATTGCCAATACCATTCGCAGATTTGAGTCCCAGTTTACATTAGTGGATGATACTCGACTGGTTAGACTACATCCAGCACGTAGTGAAGAGATTATAGCAGCTGTAGCTGAGAGTGTACACGAAGACCGTGACGAATCGATTCTTCGTCGTTTTCAGCAGCTTGGCTTGGCATATTCGAGGATCTCGGCCGAAAAGCGTACAAAATTCAACTTGTACACGAATTAAAGCCAGGCGACTTAAATGTAAATATTTTCATATATATATATATATATATATAATTTCATATATTTTCGGTGAATGGGCTCTGGAAAAACCCAATGAAAATCCGGTGTTTTATATTGAAATTTTGTTCAGTGATGAAGCCCATTTCAGGCTCAATGGATACGTTAATAAACGAAATTGCCGTATTTGGGCTGATGAGCAACCGGAAGAGTACCAAGAGCTACATTAAAACAACGGTATGGTGTAGTTTATGGGCTGGTGGCATTATTGGTCCAAATGTTACCGTCGATAGTAACCGTTATCGCGTCATATAAACAGACTATGTGCTTCTGAAAATTCAAGCACATGGTCTCGGTGAGCTTTGGTTTCAACAAGACGGTGCTACAAGCCATACAGCGTGTGAAACAATGGACTTGTTGAGAAATCATTTTGTTGAGCACTTATTTTCACGTTTTGCTACGGTAAATTGGCCGCCTAGATCGTGCGATATTATACCTTTGGACTATCTCTGGGGATATGTAGTCTCAGGTCTTCAGGAATAAGCCAGCTATGATTGACGCTTTGGAACCAACATTACTCGTGTTATCTGCAAGGTACCAGTCGCCATGCTCGAACGAGTCGCACAAAATTGGACCTTCCGAATGGACCACCTCAGACCAATATTTACATAATATCATTTTCAAAAATACCATAAATGGCATGAATAATTGTTCTTTCAACAGATAATAAAAATTTTGAGTTCACTTTCAAATTTATGTGTTTTACTTTACATAATAAATCAAACCTCACGATGAATCACTCTATACACACTTGATATTGAAAGTATTAGTTCTTTGTTAACTTTTCTGTTTATAATGCTTTCACTTATACATTTAAAGAAACTTTTCAGGAAATAGAGGTTTTGGAACGTTTGACAAGAGCACAGTTTGAAAGTGTTCGGTGAAGGAGCTTTTCAGTCGAAAAGAGCCAAAGTTAAAACCAAGGTAGGTTAGTTTAGGTTAGGTAAGAGTGGCGGTTGGAAAACCAACCCACTTAGCCCTATCGGCCTTGTGCTGCCACGTGGATCTATGATCCTCTTACTTATGGAACCAATTTGAGCTTATAAAGCTCAGGAGACTGTTAACGTCTGTATTTTTTAGATAATTTGTAGATTTGTAGAAAATTTTTAGATTTGTAGAGAATTTTTAGATTTGTAGAAAAAGCCTCCTAGGTGGAGTTTTTTTCTCTGGAAGCAAGCTGGACATGTACAGAGAAGGTGGAGGACTGTCTCCTATTCCTCCTCGTCCATGCAGCTTCTACAGAAATCGTTAGTAAAAGCGCAAAGCCTTCTTGCGTGCTTGCCTATAAGGAAGTGTCCAGTGATGACATCTGTAATGGCGCTGGATTGTTTCCTATTTAGAAGAATTAGACTCTTATGCAGTCATTATGAAACAGAATGTCTAGAGCCGTGGATGGAATGCAGCGTAGAGCTTCGCTTATGCATGGACATGCCGTTCTTTGGATTAGCTTTAGTTTTTTGCAGTTGACTGCAATGTCTTAGTCTGTCCACCAGACGACCACACCGTAAGTGAGTATCGGTCTTATGGCCGAGATGTATATCAATTGCGTTATTCGACGTTGGATGCCCCATTTGTTTTCACCTTAAAAGAGTTTCCTTTTTTTCTGTAGAATAGAGTACACTTATTCAAAAAGTCAGGTAATTGGCATAAGGTACAGTTACTTTAGCCATTGTATGTCAACTGATTTTGTTGGTATACATGCCCCTGAAGTATGATACAATTTTCAGCTGTATTCATTTTTTACTTTGTCTGTGGCAGCCGCTAAGGTTAGACGTGTTTTTATGAGCTTGGCGATTTTCGTTTGTTTAAAGAAATGGATCAAAGAATTTGTATCAAATTTTGCGTAAAGAATTAAATAAAGTGTAACATAGGCCTATGGTGAGTCTGCTATGAGAAAAGCAAGAGTTTACGATTGGTATAAGCGTTTCAAAGATGGCCGTGAAGACGGCCCAGCACATCACCAACTGATGAATACATGAAAAAAGTAAAAAAAATGGTTATGAACGATCGCCGAATCACAATCAGAGAAGTCGCTAATGAAGTTGACATATCGATTGGCTCATTTTCGAATGTTTTGGGTATGAAACGCGTGGCAGCAAAATTTGTTCCAAAATTGTTGAACATTGCTTGTTCGTGAATTTTCGACCAAACACAATACTGCATTGCTCCCGCCTCCATATTCGCCAGACATAGATCCGTGTGACTTTTTCCTTTTGAATAATAAAGAGAACCTTAAAGGGCCTTCGTTATGCAAGCATAGATGACATTAAGAACGCATCGCTGAAAGAGCTAAAGGCTATCCCAAAGATCGAGTTTGAGAAGTGTTTGGAGGATTGGAGGAAGGGCTAGCACAAATGCGTAAGATCTAATGGGGACAATTTCGAAGGCGATAACACTAAAATTTCCGTTATTTTCTGAAATCTCATTCAGGTGTATAACAGGAATTGCAGACGTACAATGGAAAAAAAAATAGAGCAAAAGCCAAAGATATCACATTCATCCTATATGATTTTAATGCTAAGGTAGTGAAAGGAAGGGTTGCGGTTGTTGAGGTGGCAATGGAATAGGTAACAAGAACGAAAGAGGCCACAGGCTAATAGAATTCTGCCAAATAAACGATCTAATAATAGTGAATGCCTGGTTTAAGCGTCTACCGAAAACGGTATAAATTACCAACAGATAAGTTACAACAGATAAGCAAATTCTTAATTCCTTTTCCACGAGGTATCTCAGAGAGGTAACAACAGCTAAGCAAATTATAAAATCCATTCGCACGAGATATCTTAATAAGGTAACAACAGATATAGTCCGTTTCAAATCACCATACAATTGGAAAGCTGCGCAAAGAGAGCCTGGAAGCGCATGCTACTCATCTTCTTACTGGAAAATGATATTTACGAAACGGCTGAACTTTATCCACCTCCTTTCATATTTAACCCATTTGCATCATAAGCGCATATATGCACTTTTTCTGACAAAATTCTATACTTCCTGCAATAAGTAAGTGAGCCGTTTTTGAGGGAGGTCAGTACTTGAATTAAATCCATACCATACCATTGAAAAAATTAAAAGTGGAATTTTTGCGTCGGTATGTAACAATGGATGAAACTTGAATCCATCACTTTACACCAGAGTCAAGTCGGCAGTCAGATGAGTGACGAGCAGGCGACGAACCTCGTCCAAAACGACCAAAAACTCAACAGTCGGCTGGCAAGTTTATGGCATCCGTATTTTAGGATACACATGGAATAATTTTTATCGACTATCTCCAAAAGGGGCAGACTATCAAGAGCGACTATTACATTGCGTTGTTGCAGTGTTTGAAGGACGAAATCGCAGAAAAACGGCCGTATTTAAAGAAAAAGAAAGTGCTGTTTCATCAAGACAATGCACCGTGTCACAAGTCGATGAAAACGATGGCAAAATTGAATGAATTCGGCTACGAATTGCTTCCCCACCCACCGTATTCTCCAGATTTGGCCCCCAGCGACTATTTCCTGTTCGCAGACCTCAAAAGAATGCTCGCCGGAAAGAGATTTAAGACCGATGAAGAAGTAATCGCCGAAGAGGCCTATTTTGAGGCTTAACCGAAATCGTACTACAAAACTGGTATCGAAAGATTGAAAAATCGTTTCAATCAGTGTATCGCCCTCGAATGCAATTATATTAATAAATATAGTTGAATTTTGCACTGACTTTTCAGCCCATGTGTTATGTAATAAAAAAGGATCCAATTCGTACACACACTTTTTTGTGAAAAGGGTAAGGTACAAAAAATTTATTTATATTTATTTTAATCTATATTTTAAAAACTTTGCAAGGATAAGTAAGAAAAAAAGTAAATTTATATGCATAGTTAATTTATATTTATCTATGTCAAACGAACACGTGTTTGAAAGATGACATGCCAGGCTACATTTTTTGTGAAGACAGCTGTGTATTTCGTTGTTCGTGTTAAGTTATACTGATTTGAATATGAGTGAAATATCGGAAGAAATACGCTATGTGATGCTTTTTTACTATAAAAAAGAGAAAAATGCTGCAAAAACATGCCGAAATGAATATGGTGAATAAGCTGTGGGTGAACGCCGGACCGAGGAGTGGTTTGTTCGATTCCGTTTCGGAAATTTCGATGAAAAGGATGCCCCTCGCACTGGTCGGCCTTTCACTGAAAAAGTCGATGAAATTTTACAACTGTTGGAGCAGGGCCGGAACGGAAGCTGCCTGGAGATACCAGAGGCACTATACATCAACCTTATAACAGTTGGAATTATCTCAAAGCGATTCATTAAGGGCGATTAAAAATGAATTAAATACGAGAATATCCAACGCGCTTTATGGTCAAAGGCCAGTGACCGACCACAAACGACTTCAAAGCCTGGATTGACGGCAAACAAGGTTATATTGAGTGTTTGATGGGTTTGGAAGGGAATTGTCTATTGTGCTCTGCTAGAACGTGGTCAAAACGGTCAATTCGATCCTCTATTGTTCAGAACTTGACCATTTAAATGAAGCTTTCAAGAAAGAGCAATCAGAATTGGACAACAGAAAGGGAGTTGTTTTTCATCATGACAACGTTAGGCCACACATATCTTTAATGACCCGGAACAAATTGACGGAGCTTTGTTGGGAAGTTTTGATGCGTACACCGTATAGCCCGGACATTGCACCCTCTGATTACCATTTGTTTCGGTCTCTTGATGGTAAAAACTTGGCCGATCGAAGAGCCGTTGAAAATTACATGGCACCCACTAAGAAAATTTCCCATTGGCACTGGATCACTGGATTTGTTAACTTCGACTTTGAATCCATCAAAAGGATGGTCTACTCCTTCCACCAATTTAACAAGAAAGTCGTAACATTGAGCGCCCTTAGAGGACAAATCCGTCAAGAATTGGAAATTTGATAAACAATACATCTCTTTGGAGGTATCTGAAAACAAGAAGATTCATTTTTCGTAAGACGGAAGACAATAGGAAAATATTTTGTGAAAGGACTGAACTGAATGTTAAGATATATCCATCAAATAAGGAACTTGCGTGAAAGTGGATATCAGATAATCTATGTAGATGAATCCTACACAAGAGGAATGTCTTGAACTGATGGAAGTACGGATGGACTAAAAAAGCCTATTGGAAAAGGGTCTCGGAATTGCACACCCCGGTGGTGAATTTTTCAAAAATGGTGCTCTAATATTTAAATCTGGATCGAAGTCGGGTGACTATCGTGATAACAATTTCTCAAAATGGTTAAGAGATCAGCTACTGCATCAGCTAGAGGAACTGTCGGTTATTGTAATGGACAACGCCCCCTATCACAATAACTTAATTTCCAATTTCATCAGTAACGAAATTGGAGTTAGTTAATTTGCTAGTAGAAAATAATGTTGCGCATAGCTCTTCAATGCTGAAGATTGACCTGTATAATTTAGTTCGACAAAACAATACATCCTCGCAGCATCAAATAGACGACTTGATTAGATCAGCAGGCCATGAGGTACTCAAGCTACAACTATATCATCCGGACTTGAACCCAATTGAAAATATATAGGGTATTGTAAAATTAACCCTAAAGTAATAACCAGCTTGGGAATAGCATTGACGAAAACCATACGCCTCAGTGGCGCACGATACTCGATGGATACTTTTGAAGGTTTATTAAAATTAGAATATTTTTTTTTCTACTTTATAATCAAGTTTGTTTCCTAATTTGTAAATTATTTTTTTATTTTTGGAAATTAAATCACTTTTAAACTTGTGTTTAAAAAACAATCCTTATACAATATAAAGGCTCCTTACTTATAAACAAAATAAAAATCAACTGTTTTCTCTTCCTTATAATTAAATCACAATAAAATCAGTCTAAGATAAGCAAATGAAATCAAAAATTATATACTACAGACATTCATGACGCACATCTTTTTTGTGCTCGACACAAACAGTTTTTTGCATTTCACTCAAGTCATCTTAGACATTCTCTTTTTTTTACATGCACAAAAATTACAATATCGGAGTTTCTTAGGCGGAGGTTCATCTTCATTATTACCTTCGTTTTCTTTAGCAGTTTGAGTAATAATATTTTAAATTTTACTTCTTACTTTTCTTGGCAAAAATGGGGCATCTAGTCTTTTATTCATATACGGCGCAGTCAATTGATCGTTAAGTTTTAACAAAAGTCATATTCAATATGCCATTAAACATGGTCATTGACCATCTATAAGTTTCGCAAGAACAGGACATTCCAGAACACATTTGATCAAATGTATCTACTCCACCTTTAGTTTGGTTATAAAACATTACTATTTTTGGCTTACCGGTTGTTGAATTGAGCGCACATTCCTCGTCACATGAGGATAAAAATATACCATCTTAGATGGCTTTGGCTTGTAAGAAACCAATGTCAAAAATCCATGGTAACCAAACATGCAAATTCGTATAATTATTCCTATTCCTATAATTATAATTGTATCGTTCCTACAAGTGTCAGCTTATATGGTTCAGAAAGCAATGATTTGGGAAGAGGAACAGACGTAAACCAGTTATTACAGGTAATGTTGCGGTTTGTACCGTGAATGGGCTTTGACAATTGTTTGACGTAATATTCTTTCAGGGGTACTCCATTCGTCTTTGTAGACTTGCCAATGTATGGGATAGCGTTTAATATAGCATTGGGCCTCTACTGGTTCGAATAATGTTAATAGCAGAAGTCCGTGAATCTGTTTGACCCTTAACTGTAGACCAACGATTTTTGTTCTTGCCTTTTATCACTGCTCGACTCGGAATAATAATGCGCCGATCACGTTCGATATCCGTCCGATCACGGGATGCTAAAGAGCCAGGCTGGGACGATTCCTCTTCATCATCAGAGGAACTTTGTACATCTTCAAGCATACTATCCATGAATTCCTCTTCATACTCACTTTGCACATCGTCTTCGCTTAGATGATCCGCTAATTCACTGTCAGTCTCCTGAGCATCACCAGTGTCAGACTCCTCTTGTATCCAAGGGTATCCTACGTGCCATGTTGATCACAACATAAATAGGTCCTGATAACAAAATAAAAATTGTTTTAAATGTCATAAAAACAAAAATACTTTAAGATTGAAAATGTGCTAAAAGTTACTCAAAAGATAACCATACGCTTCTCGAGCGCATCAATCTGTTATAACTTGAAAACTATAGTTCTTACCGCACACGCACACGAGTGCTAGTTGACAACTGAGTTGGCTAAAAAATACAAATGCATACGCGCAACGGATAAAAAGAGACAGCCATATTACGTTTCCGTGGGCGCCTCTGCGACGTGTATTATTACACTAGAGTTAAGAGTGTAGGGTAGAAACACCACCACCATCAAGAAAATAGCAGAATAGTTTGCAAAAATTACTGTCGAGGAATAGAAAAAAAAAACATTTAATAAGTCCATAAGGATAGAAGAAAGTTATTTGAGCTATGAACTGAGTTGGGATACCTTCACCGAGAGAATTGTTATAAGACCCAGCGAAGATTCATCAACTGAAATCGAAAGCGACGGCGAGGATGATGATACCTCTGATGACGATTAAGTAAATTGATCAAAAATAAGTGTTGGATCACATAACACACCATAAAAAATAAATACTTCAATTTATTCAACTTTATTCATATTTTAAGTCAAATTCATATTAGCAAAACGTTATTTCTTCTCTTAAACACATTAATTGCCATTGCAATTATTAATAATCGTCATTGCCACCTCCACTGAAAAGTATACAATGGACACTCACTCTTTACATTCTGGTTTCGCATCTGTTAATACCGACTTTTTATCTTTTTCACAATACATTATCCAATGCCATTCAAGCAGATAATCAGTACGCGCTGAGACTCAGTGCAATTAACCTATTAAAAAATACAAAATAAACCTTTTTTTTTTTTTTTTTTTTTTTTTTTTTTTTTTTTTTTTTTTTTTTTTTTTTTATTGTAATACATTAGATTCGTACATAACTGAACATGTATATCACGAATCACGCGTAAGCTGCCAAAAATAGAACACTGAAAACACAGCAAAAAATATGAATAATAAGTTTGCCAACCATAAATATTGATGAGCATATTTTATGTTATATTAATAAAAGCAGTTAAAATTCGCACTTAAATTCAAATTAATAATTTTGAGATGCGATTCAGAATTGTATGGAATAATTAACATAGTGATACTAAATCTAATACTAAAATAATAAAATAAAATAATTAATTCGATCGTTAACATCAGTTCATGTTCATAATCATTTAATAAAAAAAAATAAAAAATGGCCAAAGCTACAAAAACAGAAAGATCAGAATAGTACGAAAACAAATGAAGAATAAATTTCGGCATCCTTAACAACAGGCATAGAGGACATCTCAAGTTGTGTATCCTCGAAAAAAAGACAAAGAATAATTCTCTCAAATGACATTCCACCGGTTTACAATTATACTAAGCTTCACACCTGGACCACAACGTGGCACCTGTGTGAACACATCGCATCTGAATGAATAATGGGAACAAATGGTCTAGTAGGAGTATGTGTTCAAGGTAGTGCAAAAAAGATTATTGGCTTTTGTCATGAACATAATTCTAACCGCGATATTGTTGTGTCTGATAGGGTCACCTCGCCTGGGAATCTTCATATCTTGTTTGAGGATTGAAGACCCTCGTCTTCAGTGGATTAGAAATTACCCAGTGCTCCGTTCTATCTCCGGCACTGCTGTTAATTTTAATCAATGATTTCTGGTCTGCTATTTCTAATCAATATATTCCTTTGCTGACGACGGTACTCTCGGCTTCGTTCCCGGATTCGCGTCCCTGCTCTTCGGCGGAACGGCAGCTTGTGTCAAGTTCATTATGGTAAATTCCGAGATTAACACAACCAATTAGGGAATTTTAACAGTGTGGAAGTTAATGTTTCAAAAATACAAAGTTTTTTTTTTATTGCATTTTTATTGGAATTTATTTATTGATTCTTACAAGCTAAACAAAAAAATGCTTGAAAACTAGCTTAATTAACTTGATTTATGTTATATTAACCTATGGCCCTATAAGGGCACTCTAAGCTAAACCAATACTTAAAATAATCTCATTCGACGTATCCTAACTGATTTATTTTTTTATCTATATTTTTAATAAGTAAATTAAAGACTAAGAAAATATAAATTATTTTAATAAAAACTTAGTGAAAGGACATTCAATTATTATATAAAATTTACTAACCATATTTTCAAAATAATACTTAATCAACTTTTACTATCTTAAGCTACGTTAATTAAATAGGTTTTTTTTTTTGTGTTACCCATCTCCTTTTTATTATTTATTTATTTATTTTTTTTTTTGTTATTTTTTATTTTTTTTTTTTTTTATAATTTTAAGTCTACCTTAAACTACCTAAATTATGTAAGCCGTCCATGTCTTAAGAATTAAGCATACCCACTTTGCGTCCTAATGACGTCACAAGGAATGACGACGAAACGACGTGGTCGTTTCCTCTCGTTCACTGAGCCACCAAAATTCATGGTGCTCTGCCGATCAACATCCCTCAAATCACAACTCCCTACCGCCCTACTAAAACGTGTGCGGCGTCTGTGTCGTAGTTCAGTCGCCTGTCTGCAGCTATTCGAGCAACGTGGAAGACAAGCAGCACCGTTAACTTGTTCTGGATCAGCCCTTTATTATCAAAATAGATGAACGTCTCTGGTGGAATGAAGCATTCCTTCTCTTTTAGCAATACTTTCTACTTTCTTTCTTCCTCAGCAGCGTTGCTTGCAGCTTACCACCTTTCGGGGTGAAGGAGAACTCAGATCCTTCAACTAAGCTTTCATTTTATTATAAAGTTCCACTGAATTGCAGTGAATCGCATGCCTGTCTATAATAAAAAAAAGCTTAACTAAAAGCTGAAATCTATGGCCGATTACAGAGTTCATTGGTGTCCGTTGTTGGTGGCACTATTATTTTGTTTGTTTGTAGCTATAGCTGTTGTTTTTATTTTTTCTGTTGTTGTTTTTGTTGAGGTGCTTGTTGTTGCTTTTGTTGGTGCTGTTGCATTTGAGACTTGCTGTTGTTGCTGTTTTTTTGTTTGGTGTAGGGAGCAATGTAGATCTTGCAGTCTACCCTTCTTCTTCAGATTTGGAAGCTGCAAAATACGCAAAGCTGGTCGTATCTCCCACACCGTCGGAGATTTATGGGTATTCATCGCAATGTACTTCGTCACAATGTGTTTTGACTGCTACTGCTGCTTATTGCAGCACCAGACAGCTTTTCAGTTGAGGCTGATAGGGTTAGGCGCTTGGCTATGGTAGGAGTTGGTTTAATTTTCCTTCTCCGTTTTGCTGTCACCTCAGTGGCTACTGGTTCTTCTTGTGATTTGAGTACACCCTCAGCTTGTCCCGCCATGGGGAGAGCGGACTGCTCGTTAGCATTCATCGCCTGATGAATGACCCGTTACCTATATTTTGTTTCTTCGTTTAAGTCACGAGAAAGAAAATGAAAAAAGGAAAAGTCACTATGTGTGTCCTCCGGCTAAGATTAAACCCGTAACACAGGTGTGTGCACTACTACCACTAGGCCAACTTGGGTTTATTGACGTTATGTATTATAATTGCTCTTTTACTGTACACAAAGAGTAAGAAATACTTCACACCCTCTGATCTGACCTCAATACATAAGGCATTTATACGCCCAAAATTGGGGTACAACGTCCACATCTTGTTAGGTGCACTTTTAACATATCTCCGCCTTCAAGATAGAATTCGAAACCCAGCGATAAAACTCATAGGTGATGCCAATATCACTCAGCCAGTATACACCCTCGAACACCGACGAAATGTCTAGTGTCTCCTTTTGTTTTATCGCTATTCCCACCACCAGTGCTCTTTCAAACCTTCAACCGTAACATTCGTCTTGCTACGAATGCTCATTAGTATACCCTCAAACCCAGATCGCATGTGTAATGCGCCGTGGTGCGGTAAAAAGCAGTATGATGAATTTAGTTTTTCTATATGCAGATATTCTTCCATGAATTTTAATTTAAAGGAATACATTTTCTTTCCTAACGCCAAAAATTATCGCATCTCTATTTCGTTGGAATCATCTAGTTTTGACGGTGGCAGTGCAATCAGTAAGCCTACTGTAAATTTCCCGTTGTTTTAGTCACACCGAATTGTTTTATCGCAAAACCTAACACATCTCTCATTTCCAGGCTTTTGATCGTTAGGATTCTCCGTAAGTTCCTCCAACCGCCAGAACCTTTCGATAAATTCATCTAATGATTAATCTTTTGTGCAAACTTCGCATGTTACGCTAGAGGTCGAAATTGTTTGGACTTTTCCAGATACTATCCATCCCAACATTGTACTTCGGAGTATTAATAAGTCGTTCGTCAGCCTTATTTGTGCCACTGCAAGCAGTTCATGATAGATCGATTGAAGTGTCTTCTAAAAAGATATGTTCAAGAGTTGAGCTGGTTGAGTGGAAATAATGCTTCGCCTGTTGATCAGTAGTAAGTGCTGTTTGATTGATATTTGATGCGCACCCGTTGGGTTGGTTGCCCGTTCCTTTCCTTGTCCTATTCTTTCGATGACAAGGCAACCAGTTTTTAGGTTGAGGTTAGGTTTTGTACTAAACCTTTGTTGATAGCTTAACTATGGAGTGAGATAGAGCACCAATTTCAGTTGATTTGATCCAATTGCCTGAACCTTATAATGATGACTTGATGTGAATTGTTCACCAAGAAGAGAGTTTCATTCAATGAGCATCGGGCTTGTCCTTACTGGCCCAATGCGTCCAGCGATCTTCTGTATTTTTCTGCATTTTTCAGTGATTGCTGAAAGAGAGCGTGGGTGTACTTATCCAGCTTTTTGAAGAAAAGTAACATTGGATTCCAAGAGCTCGTATCTCGTATTGCACCTACCGTGCAATCACATCAAGCATTCTTGTATAGTGCCATGCAAACAGCGAATCTATTCAGCAATTCCGGCTTGTATACTCGGGCTAGAGAATAATTTCGAAAGCCATGATGACACCAACATACGCAGGAATCATAGCGTTCGGGAACTATTTTTTAGGGTGATACATAGTTTGTAGCTGAAATTTTCAGTTTCTTCTGTTAAGCTTGTTTTTAAACACCACAGCTTTTGGTCATCTAACGTATTCTGGCCGTGTACCATTTCTGTATAAATATCTGAAAACTGCTGCAATTTTAGGTAGTTATCATCGAATGTTGGTAATTAGTTTTGGCTTAGCTCATCTTCAAACTTTCTATAAGTAACTGCTTACTCATCCCAGTTTTGGCCCATTGGCTTAATTATATGCTTTGGTCCTATTTTGTTCTATAGGGACCATAGTCCATAGAGGTCCTTATGATCTCTATAATTCACTTGTACTTTTGTGTAAGCGAGTGTGTGGGGCGAATTGATTGGTGTAGACTCCGTTCTGGGGCCATCTTTGATTCTGCACCTCAGTTCTTTCTGCGGTATGACCTCCTTAGAATGTTCTTCTGCTGTACCGGCTGAATTCTCGGTTTCTGCGCGAAATGCAGCATGTATTTTTTCTTCGATATCACGTTGGAACTCTTCTTTTAACTTCCGGATTGCTTCATAGCATTTTTTCTTAAAATAGAGGACACAGGTCTGTCGATACTATACCATTTTTATTACGGTAAATCGTGTTTTAGTATCCCAGTTATGGGGCTTGGTCACGCGGGTTTAATTTTTTAAGAAAACAACTTATGAAGGACATTTTCTGATACCCGAACGGAGACAGCCACAAAACTCGTGAATCCTGTTTGCAAATATTTATAAATACAGTTAAGCCTACCTGACTTCACAGTCTAGTGAGGAAAAATATCAAGAGTTTTTAAATCTTTATAGCTCCCTAAGATATTATCTTTCAAACAGTGAAGTTAAGGAAAAATTGTAGTAATATATATACATACATACATACATACATATACATACAAGATACAAAAGGAATTCAAGAGATGAGAGCCTTGCTGAAATTCCTATAATTATTATAGTATCATAGTTTTAAGAAAAATAATATACTAAAATTCTTACTAGATTAATCTGTAGAATAAATAAATAAATAAATATTCTCGCACTTATTGTGTTTTTAACCAAGTGGGGGCTAAAAAAATTCAAAAAGAGTTTCATTCTTTTTCGTTTCATAGTTTTGAAAGTATGTCTAGGGACCAACTCTCTTGGAAAAGGGTGCCGGCTAACTTAAGAACTAATTAAATATAATCGTTAGTGATGAAGACATTCGTACTCATACCTTAGTAGTGCGATTTTTAACGCACTAACGACAACAAAAAAAAGAATCTATATTAGGCTTCCGAGCTAAAGTATTAAAAAAAACCTAAAACAATTAATAAGTGAAAAAAACTAAATAAATTATTTTTTAAAAAAAGGAAAGGTCCAATAAAAAAATACAGATTTAAAAAATAAAAGCCATTTCTGTCCTTATTTTTCTATCGTTGTATTTCGTTCATCAATTTTTACTATATCCTCTCACATACTGATATTTGATATTTCTTAGAATAGATGAGATTTAAACTTCGGTCACCCAGATCGTGGAACTTACATAGAAGCAAAAGAGGGCCGCATAAGCAGAATTGAGCAATTCAAGTTTCTTATCGAACGTCTGGGGATTTTTGGGAAACGTTTTCAGGCAAAGAGGTACCTCCGTCCCACAAGTGGACTATTTGGAACAATAATGTGGATCGACGTGCGATTTCCTGATTTTGTAAGAGAATTACAAGTATACAGTGTAAAGATGGTTTTGAAGGGCTATAACATAGTTCGCAGTAAGCCAATCTACTGCCCGATTTTATAGCACATATGCCAAAAAATAAGATGCAGGGCAATCTCAGCTTTGGTTTTATAATATAATCGACAACAAGACAACGAATGGAAGGAAATCAAGAGAATTCTCTTGCTCCACGAACACCAGTTAAATCAGCTCACGTAGGGTAGTTAAAGCGTTGACGGTTTTTACGCAACCGTGAATCATCAATTCTCCCTGGTCATCAATAAGATTAGAGCTGAAACGTACTTGACAGAAACAATGAACGCTTTGGTAGACTTTCAAGAATTCTTATAAAATATAATAATTTATTTTGGAATGCACAAGCAATATTGAGTATGGGCTAGAGTTCTTAATCGTTATTGTTTGGATATGTTATATGGGATGTTAAAATAGGAAAATTCTAGGTCTTCGATGACTTTCTTTGACATTCCTTAAAGTTTTTAAGTTAGTTGCCGTATTATTGACCATAATCGTAAGACGAAGATAAGAATAAATTGAATAAATAAATTAAATAAAAAAAAATTCTTACCGAGTTTACCATAAATGCCTTATGTGTTGAGGCCAGATCAGAGGCGGTGAAGTATTTCTAACACAGCTTAAGGAGAGCTAGACATTTCGCAGTATTTTTGACGACATCGAATATGTAATCATTCTAACGTGAGTTGTCATTGACACACAGCAACTGTCGTCAGCAAAGGAGTATATTGGATTAGAAGTAGCAGATAAGAGATCGTTGATGAAAATTAAAAAGAGTGTCTGAAACACAACGGAGTCCTGGAGCACACCAGCATTTATTTTGTGAATATTAGACTTGCAACTTTCCAAGACAACTTGAATTGAACGTTCCGAAACGTAATTTCTTATCTTTTAATCCATTGAAGAAGAGAACCATCGATCCCAAAAGCAAGTATTTTAGAAAAAAAGAGCTTGATGCGAAACTCTGTGAAGTGCAACTATTTTGCTTTTCGCCAGACTTTTGTTTCTTTGTTTCCACTTTCCGTTGACATGCCCTCAGATTCACTTCTGGACCTGTTGCTAAGAAAACCGTACCGCCGGTCATGAACTGACGGTTTATCAACGTCTCCATGACCTTGGAGAAGAAGGATGTAAGTGCAATGAGTCTGTAGGAGGAGAGAAAAGAATCACCTTTCTTAGGAACGAGCTGGACAAATGCTGCTTTACATCTGTTCGGAAAGAAAACTACAGAGAGGATTGAAAAAAAAAATTACCAGTGGTTTTGCTAGCGAGGAAGAACACCTATTCCGATGAAGGGAAGAGAATTGTCTGTGCTCATGTCAGCAGCGGCATCCACGTACTTATCGAGGAAACATAACGACCACTTAAAATTCCTAAAGAAGCTGTTAAGACCGCTCCGATTGGCTTTCTCATACGGTTCTTTTAGGAATGTTTTTTTTAACGTGCGTTACGAGAAATTAGTTGATATGACACAGTAGTCCGACAAGTCTAAAGAGGATAGAACATTGAACTTATATTTATCGGTATGAGAAGTTAAAAACAAGTCCAGGGTGTTGGCGGTATGACTTATTAACGTCTGGTATTCGTTTGAGCTCTCTTACACGCTGGGTTAAGTTATTTTCCGCAGCGAAGATCTCACCACACCGTCCTTCGTTTGTTGTTTGCCCAGAATGTCGAAGCCATCCAGAATTATGTATTGGGTACGTTATTTAATTCGTGCGGTTTTTTTTTTCAAAATTTTAACGTTTATTTAAGAAAAACATGTACAATAGTATTATTCCAAGTGTTGCCCATCTGAAGCTATGACTTTTTCTAATCTTTCTGGCAATTTGTGGATCCCACCCCAAAAGAACTGCACCGGCTTGGCAGCCAAGAATGAATCAAGCCTATTTTTAATATTCTGCTCTGATGTGAACCGTATTTCAGTGAGGGCGTTCTGCATCGACCGGAACAAATAGTAGTCAGAAGGGGCAAGGTCTGGGCTATAAGGCGGGTGGGGTAAGACTTCCACTGTTTCCAAATAGTTCTTAACCGGAATAGCAACGTGGGGCCGAGCGTTTTTATGATGGAAAATTATTGCCTCGTGTCTGGTCGCATATTCCGGGCGTTTTTCGGCTACTGCTCTCTTCAAACGGATTCATTGTGTTCGGTAGCGTTGTTCATTAATGGTTTCACCCGGTTTTAGTAGCTCATAATACAGCACACCCATCTGATCATACCAAATACAGAGCATTACCTTCGCGTCATGGAAATTCGCTTGGGGTTGTAATGGATTCATTTTTCATCACCAGTAGCAATTCGATGAAAAAATGACTTGAGTTCTCTCTCGGCTTGAGTTCATGTGGAATCCAATTTCCTTGCCTTTGAATATATCCAGCTGCTTTTAAAAGTTTTGAAATGGCTGCTTGAGTGACACCCAAAGATTCTGCGAGCTCTTCTTGTGTTTGGCAACAATCTTCATAGAGTAATGCTTCCAGTTCTTCATCTTCAAACCTTTTTGGCTACCCAGGACGTTCATTGTCTTCCAAGCCAAAATCACCACTTTTAAATCGTGCAAACCACTTTTGGCACGTTCGCTCAGTTAGCGCTGTTCACCATAAACTTCCATCAAAATACGATGACTTTCGGCAGCAGTTTTCTTCATATTAAAGTAATAAAGAAGAACTTCCCGCAAAAACACTTTCAGGCACAAAGTTCGACATATTTGAGTGAAAAAAAATTATTGTTGTTTACGCTTCAAATAAATGACATATACTGAAATGACGTACAATGACAGTAGCTTTCCAACGCATGTTCCAATGGAATAATACAAGTTACGCCATCTCTTAGTAAACCGCACGCAGTTAAGTTATAGACCCAATAAAAGAACCTGAACGAATTGATGATCAAGACATATTAAAAAATAATAAAAACCCCAACAAAAATGACCCCTGGGTTCACCAGCTGAGTAATCAGGCTCATTAACCTCGGATTCTGAACGTCGTACTATGGAGTAAATGCATGAAAAAACGAGACGAAATTATTTTTTGGCTTCAATGGTTAGATATCCGTCTGAAATGATATTTTATGACGTTTAGAATGCATTTTAGCTTATTATTAGGTAATAATTTTTTTTTTTAATAAAAAAAAGTTTATTTTTTTTTTTTTATTATTATTCTATTTTTTTTTTTTTTTTTTTTTTTTTTTTTTTCACTGACTGAACTTGTGCAGTAACCAAATTAGTGGGGAAAAAAAAGAAAAAAAAAACATTTTCTTAATCTGTGGGAATTTGTCTACCGTTTGGTGATGGCTTTACTTCTGAACTTTGCAGTTTTAAAAATCGACTTTTGTCTCGTCTTTGTATGCATTTACTCCACTGGGCTTCGGGGTCAAATCGTTCACCTCAAAAATTCGCTTCAAAAGGGCTTCACACAGTATGTGTGTCAGCATACTGTGCGGAAGTCCTCTATGTCGCATAAAAAAGCTCTAATTAAGATTCTCCAATGGAACCTCAAAGGCTACTTAAACCCACTGCACATTCGATTATACACGAACTTCTCCGAATACATTCAAACCCTATTTTAAAAGCTGCCTTTCCAATACTATTACAAAGCAAGGTGTCGGTTTGCTGGTAAAATAAAAAATGTATCACACACTTCTCTAGGTCCTATCGACTCGAAAATAGCTTGTTCCGCCATAGAAATTTTACTATAGCCAAAGATCTGCATTGTTTCGTTCTATATTTCACCACAGCAAAACTTATCGAAAAACGAATTGGAGTCGGTTTCGTATCAAGTAAGCCGCCCAGTTATTTAAGCAGGGGATGTGAATTCATGGAACATTCTTTGGAGATCTTCGACCACGAATAACAGAGGGAAGATTGTGGAAAATTTTATAATCGGTTCTATATTCTATCTTAAATGATGGCTCAGCAACCCATTTCTGGTACGCATCCAAAGACCTCCATAATAGCGACCACTTCCCAATAACCACCACCGTAAACATAGAACCATATTCCAAACAAAATCCCACTCTTTCTAAATTCAAAATCAATTTAGCAAATTAGACAGCTTTTAAAAGAGAGATAACAACACTTTTAATGGAGAAAGATCCATCCATCCAGCAACCCAAACAAAGAGGCTGCACTTATTCAAAAAAACAAATGCGTAGTCTAATGTTGGAAAAAGTACAAAAAAAAAAAAAAAAAAAAAAAAACCAAGATAAACTTATAGCATTTAAAAAATCGAATGCCAAATTTCGGAGACAGCTCAAAATCGCTACAGCAAAAACTTTTGAAGATTTCACGTCCAGCATCAATCCTGATACCTCCCCAGTAAAAATTTGGAATAGAATTCGATGTTTAACCGGTAACCCACTTCACTTACCATAAAATATATTAATACACCGACCCAAACGCTATCCGACCAATCACAAGTTGGCCCAAAACTGTTCCAACTACTCAGACGACGTAAATATGAAGCCAACTCATCGAGAAAAATGTCTCCGCAACCGAACTCGAAGCATGCCTAAGCAAACTAAAGGGGTTAACCCCCAAATGATGCAAAAACAAAGACTTCTCAGACTTTATAACACCATTTTTATAAAAGGTGTCATCCCACAATGCTGGAAAACAGTTTCTATAATACCCATTCCTAATCCCAAAAAATACAAATATACATACAATAGAGGGTTACCGACCAATCTCTAATCCCATGCGCTGCAAAAGTACTCGCGAAAATAGTCGAAAAACGAATACTTTGGTATGCAGAAACAAAACATTACTTTAGCCGGAACCAAGTTGCATTCAAGGCTAATCGAGGCTACACTGATACCCTACTCTACATACTAGATGAAGTGAAAAGCAACCTCCTTGACCGCCAGAATGCGCTGCTACTGCAAAAAAGCTTATGGTGCCTTGAATTCCGTTCATATTTATTCAGACATGCCAAATTTCAATGCGATACTGTCCTTAGTTTTGTTTTGACTACTGGACCACTGTTGATGTGTGTGGCATTATGTTGAGTATGGACAAAAACGATTTTCGTTTTCTCATAAAACATTATTTTTTGAGAGGGAAAACGGCGAAGGAAACAAAAGAAAGGTTGGATAAATATTATGGGGCTATTGCTATAGCTATTGCTATTACACCGCCAAATATTGGTTTCGATAGTTTCGTGATGGCCGCAACTCCACTACCGATCAAGTCCAATGTCAAAAAAATACATGAAATGGTGTTGGCTGACTGGAAAGCTAGCGCGAGCTAGCAGATACCACAAAGATTAGTACTGAGCGCAAACGCCAGTTTTGTGTAATATTCTGCATATGAAAAAGTTATCCTGCCGCTGGGTGCCACGCATACTCACTCCTGACCAAAAACACGAACACGAGAGCCCTCAAAAGAGTGTTTGGACTTGCTGATGCGGAATCGGGCGGACTTTTGCCGTCGATTGGTAACTGTTGAACACCAGAGAACAGAATGTGTGCCCGGCAATGGACTGAAGCCGGCACGAGTGCTCCGAAGCGGCCAAAGGAGGCTCGATGGGTCGGAAAGATTATGGCGTCGGTTTTCTGCGATTGTCGTGGCATACTCTTCGTGGACTACCTGGAAAAAGGAAAAACCATCAACAGTGAGTATTACTGTGCATTATTGGAGCGATTGAAGGCCGAAATCGCTGCAAAACGACTTCACATGAAGCGAAAAAAAAATTTGTTTTTGGAAGACAATGCACCGGCGCACAAGAGCATCGCAACCACGGCTAAAATCAATGACTTACGGCTCCAATTGCTGTCGCATCCACCGTAATCGCCTGATTTGGCTCCCAAAACCTTCCCAAACCTCAAAGATGCCTCATCAATAAAAAATTCAGCTCACGTGAGGAAATCATCGGCGCCTCCGAGGAGTATTTTGCAGACCTTCCGGAAAATTACTTTCAGACGGCATCAAGAAGTTGGAAAATCGCTAGAATAAGTGCATCAAACTAAGGGGGGGGGGGGGGACAAAAACATTTAAGAAAAAAAAAAAATTTTTTTTATTTCCAAGACGGTTATTTTTCACCCCACCGATTGGGCAAAACTGAGATTAGCTTGTTTTTTTTTTTTTTTTTTGGATCTCCTTTTTTGAAAAGAGGAACAACAATTGCACATTTTAGGTCATCAGAAAATATAGTATTCCAGATACTACACTTAAATTGAAGTGGTAAGCCAAGATATCCACTACATTGAACGCTATTTCTTTCAGTAAATATTTGGATATACTATCACTACCACATGATTTGAGTTGTTGGGGGATTTTTTTTTTTTTTTTCCGGTACCTCGAAGGAAGATATATCTTCAAAATAGAAACTGTTAGAGCAAATTTCATTATCCTCATATCTGCAGCTCGAGCAACAGTTGCAAGTAGTATTGCTGTCTGGAATAGAGGATGCAATAGAGGCGAAGTAAATGTTAAATTCGTTAGCAATAATAGTATTATCAGTGATTTCTGTAAAAACATCTCTCAAAATGATAATCTTATCGTGTTTAGAACGTCGATGGTTTATTTTATTAATTACATCCCATACCTTTCTTAGATTCCCCCTAAATCTTTGAAATTCCCTTCGATAAAATCTATCAGGACACGCCTCTTTCTCGGCAAACACCTCTTCCCAGCTTTCAAAACTAAGTTTATCATTAAGAACATTAAAATGAATGTTAAAATTATGTTGTTTCTATTTTCAACCTTACTGAGAGCATTTATAAAAATCTCAGATACAAATATAAAATCAGGTTTGGTTTTAAAAGTTTCTACATGAGCAACCAATAAATCAAAAATTTTTCAAAGACTGACTGATATTTTGATGCACAATAAATAAAGAATTAGTATGATCGACATCAAGAAAATTCATATTATTGTACTAACAGTTACAAAGGCAGGATTTAAATAATGATTATCAGTTTCAACAATAAAATTCATTGTATAGAATAGGTTAAAAGATCATTTAGATCTTTTTCTCATTTCTTATCCATAAATATTTTAAATTATTTTCAGCGTTGAATTTCTTGTACATCAAAATAAAAAAGTATTGGCATACTTAGCGACGCTCTACTTTAGGGAATTGCAGTGCAGTCGATTTTTGCAAAATGTCGGTAGCGCTCGCTTGAAAGACCAAATATTTCGGATACGTAGATATACTTGTAATCCAAAGGGTTGAGGTCCGGACTGTCAGCTGGCCAATCTTCGGTGATATGCAGTCCTGCCAGTCCTGTCCATTTTTTTTTTCACCTTTGAATGGCTTTTGCCTCAACAAGAACTTCTGCTTTCTGCTTTCTCAGTGGTTTGTGTCTGATTCGAGCTTGCACGGCTTTGATGGTTTGCGGAGTCCTCACAGTGCGTGGACGGCCAAATCTTTGAATCCACCTGAATCCTCGAATAATTTAATAGTATGATAAACAAAACAGCGAGTGGTTCCAAGCAGTCGGAAGGTCCGAAAAATATCACCTTTTGCCATATTACACTTATATAAGCTGATCACAACTACACAATTATCGATGTCACCTCATTTCAGTAAACGACTAAAAACAAAAACCTTTTCCGCAAGGGGTTAAATAATGGTTAACATGAAAAGAGTGCAGCTAATACTTTATATTTAAAATGATTGCAATAAAAATGGCATTAATTTTTATGGTAAAACTAGACTAGGTTTTATAAAAAGAAATATTAATATATTTATATAAAACTTAGATTCAGGTAAATAAATAAAAAATTATATATAAAAAGAGTTAAGTATTGGCTTTAATACTGCACTTCTCACTTAACATTATTTTCTTGTATTTTTTTATTTAATGTATTTCGTAATTTGTTGCCGTCATAACTTTTGGGTTGACTTATTAAAATTACGACAGCATAGTAAAACATAAACATGTTGGTATGGATATGTTGCAATAGAAAAATTCTTTGTCTTCAATGACTTCCTTCGTCATTCCTTTTAGTTTTTAAGTTATTCAACGGAATAACTACGGTACAACTCCATTGAGATAGCGGCTGTATTAGAATTAATGTAAGAAGAAAAATAGAAATTTATTTAATAAATTAAAAATAATTAAAAAAACCTCTTACCGGGTATTAAAAATTATTTTGTGTGTGAAAAAAAAAAAAAAAAAATTATGACAGTCTCTGCCGTTTCTGTATTTATCATACGGTACGGGCAGTGACTGTATGTAACAATTTGATTCGTTAAACCAACGTCAAAATTCTCACTTAATAGTCTTGCTTAGAATCGCCGGTATTTGTGTATTGTGTATTGAATATATAAATATATATATAATAATGAATAATACTATAATTCAATTATAGTATTGAATAAAATAAAAACAAAACATTAAAAAAAATTTTTTTTTTCATTCTCAAGGAGGTTACTTTTCACCCCACCTAGTAGATAACAATATTACATATCTAGAGCATTAAGCTCCAAAAACCATCTCATAACTAACCCTAGACTTCGAAAAAGCGTTTGACAGAATAGGAATTCATATCGTTTTAAATAAACTTATAGAATGCAAACGAAATAAAAATACACTTATTTAACGTACTTAAAGAATCTTCCGGAGCCAAACTCTCGTTACCAAAATGTAAGATCCTACATGTTTGTCGCAAACATTCTTGTACACCTAGCGCTATAAATGTTAACAATGTAGAAACAGAAAATGTTAAAAATTTAAAAATACTTGGACTGATATTTAATCAAAAATACAATTTGGGGTAGCCACTATTTAGATCTTAAGAAGTCTCTATCTGCAAGGTGTAATATTATTAAGTATTTATCCCGAAGAAAGAGTAGTATGCATATTAACACTCTTTATAATATCGCCAAATTCATAATTCTAAGTAAAATCGCCTGCGACATCTACATCTATGGCAATTCTCGAAAATCAACTTTTCAGTATAACCAATTTAGCATCAAGCAGCCAGATCCAGCGTCGGCGCCTTTTCACAACGCCCGTAACAAATATATTGACTTAAGCAGGTCTGCCTACTATCGAAGAGCGAAGAGATTCAGTGATATCAAATCTTTTTCCGAAACTCACTTTCCCAAGCAACTCAATCGATAAAGAACTCCAACTTACGCTGATACGCAAACGGGTAAATAGAATTCCTTCCGTCATCTCTAATATCCGTAAATCGAATGAACACATCGAACCATTAAAACGGAAATAAATCAACCCTACAGCCCCACAAGCTCCATGGTTTATCGATTCTGATTGCTTTGTAATAGATTTATCATTACATAAGAAAATGGACAGAAATAACGAGATATACCGCAAGCTATTCTTAAATATTTCAGCCGATTTCAAAACCAAAGATTGGAATTTTATATTCATTCCAAAACTTTGGACAAAACATCATTTGCAGTCACATTCGAGGATGGCACCACAAAAAGACTTGGAATTCTCCCACAAATCGCTTCCATATTCACTGCAGAAGCCTTTGCCATCCTAATAGCCCTTCAAACTTTCATAAAAACGGGAAGAAAACACGTGAAATGTACTGATAGCATCTCCACTATAAAAGCTATCACTAATACAAACAACACAGATCTGATCAGTAAAATCCGAAATTTATTGATTAAATCTTCCAAATCCATAAAATTGTTGTGGATCCCAGGTTATGTTAGAATCCGAGGCAACGAGCTGACAGACGAAGCTGTCAAATTCGCAAACAAAGCGCCAGCTCATCTTTTTAATGTTTATACAATACCAAGAACGACCTTATCAATCATATTCATATTTAAAAGCCAAGATTAAAAACTTCAGTCCACTACGCCTAGGCCACACTTCAGCCAACCACCTTCATCTCATAAATAGTGAGCTTCCACCAACCTGCGTTACCTGCCACACTACTATAAATCTTCAACAATGCAAACGAGTAAGACCATTCATCAGCAATATTTTGGGAGGAGAAGACGTCATCGAAATATTAAAAAACCCAAACAAACACAACATCAATATAATTATTGAATTTTTAAACACAGGTATACTTGTGTAATTAAGTTTTAAATAATGTAAATTGGCACAACGAGATAACGGATAAGACCGTTCTTTGTTACTTCCTGGTCTTTCACTTCTCGTGATTGATTTGCTGAAGTAAGACACTAAAGAGTGAATTTGCTTTTATAAAAATGGATATATCCTTTTTCGACGAATACGGAAGTGATTATAGCAGTGAATGTAATTCAAATAGTGATGATGATTTTGTGCCAAGTAATAATGAAGATAGTAGTGAAGAGACATACTTCATTTCGACGCAGAATATTTTGAGCAACAGACAAGGGAAGATGCCGTTACACCAGCCAAATATAATGCTTCTTTCGAAAGATGAAAAAATTTAATATTCAAAAGAACCGATGCCATTGCCCCGTGCAAATAGATTTTCAATCACATCATTTGCTAATAGACAAGGCAGAACTTTTTGTTATTTTGCTTCCCAGTATTGTAATTTGACCAGTATTTGCTTCTGGTCCGTGCACGGATATCCATTCACCATTTTTATTATTTATCGAACCATTTAAAAAATTTATTCTACAAATGACGAATTGTTATGGTACTCGTCGATACCGAAATGATTTGATAGACATTGACATGTCTATGCATGACATGCATCCTTTTTTTGGTTTACTTTTATTGTCTGGAGTTTACTGTTCGAAAGGAGAGTTTACTACCGAAATTTGGAACGATAAGAATGGCAGACCAATTTTTGCATCAACAATGCTGCCGAAACCTTTCAAACTGATAAACAGTTGTTTTCGTTTCAATGATAATGATACCAGATCAAGATAAAGGGATAAATTAGCAGCTCTAATAAGAACAGTTCTCTATATATGGGTACAAAAGTTGAAAACGTCGTATTGCGTTGGCGATTTTGTTACTGTTGATGAGCAACTTGTATCATTTCGGGGAAGATCCCCATTCACACAGTATATGCCTATATATATATATATATATATATATATATATATATATATATGGTTTAATACTTTGGATTTTTGCTGATGCTGAAATGTGGTATACATACAACGTGAAGTTTATATGGGACGTTATCACAACTACGCACCAGAAGTGAATCAAGGATAAATCGTGGTTTTGAAATTGATTGAAGGTATTTCAGTCCTTTACTTTGTCTCGTTCTTTAGCTTATATATATATATATATATATCTTTTTGTTCTCTTAGGTTTGAATGGAAGAAATATTACTTGTAACATTTTCATTCGACTGTTACTATCGACACAGATGATTCTGAAAAAAAAAAAAAATAATAAAACCGAAATTGTACAATTTAGATAAGTTGGTTGCAACATATCGATGCAAAAGGAAGATAAACAGATGGCATGTTGACCTTTTTGCCATTATTCTATATATATCGGCGTGCAATGCTTTCATAATTTATATAAAATTGAATCCCGATTCGAATATTGTCAAAAAAAAATATTAGAAGAAGATTATATTTGGTAAAACTTGGCGAATCGTTGTGTATCCCATACATCCAACAACGAAAAGGAATACCTCGAGGTGCAAATGCGCTGCTGTTGTATGCAGCATCAAATTTATAATGCCGTTGACATCAAGATCAGGACAGATTGAACAGCCACAACAACCATCGGAATCGCCAAAAGTTGAATCATTGCAGTTGAACATCAACCTGTTATCAAAAAGAAAGCTCATTGTCACATATGTCCTTCACGCTCGAATTCAAATATTCACTCTGCGCGGTGTGATAAATGCGTAAAATATGTATATCCGTCTCATTATTTCATAGTTTGCGCAAAATATGCACAAGAGACGGGTTGGAAGAATTGATGTTTGAGTTTTTCTTTACATATAAAACAACAGTATTATTATGTAACCAAGAACCATTTGCTTTTTTATTTTAAAATATGAAGTGATAAATAGTACGGAAAACTCGGAGGCGGAATCCATTAAGCCCCCCGATGAAGAGTCTACGAAATTTTGTAGTGGGACTTCATTTCTAGGATAGAATCATTCTAAATTTCGTGGCTACTGGAGCAAATAAAATGTTCATCAAACCCGGTAAAAACCCATTCCATGTCAATAACCCCGCTGGAAATATTCTAGTTAAAAATACGATGGCGGTCCCAGAAGTACCCGAGCCAACAAAGAAAACACAAAAATTTTGGAAAAAAATTTATTTATTTTTCAACATAATCGCCTTTCAGCTTTATACACTATAAAGTTCTATACCCTTTTTACTAGTACATTATGTGAAAATGTTCCTTTATGGGGAATGTCTAGGTTAGTTGATGGTTTTATAGTCTCTTTTGTCCAGTCGATAATGAGAAAGAAAAAACAACGTGCGAACGAAATTCGTACAAACGCCGATGAAATAAAGTTATCTTAAAGTTACACATATACATATATTATATTTTATTATATAGGGTTTTCCAATAGAGACTTGACAACTTTGAATTTAATTCGTGAACGCACTCTTTCACTAATCATTAAACTGTCACTCAATTTATTCAGTAAACTCAACATTTTCATCATGGTAAAGTACACTAACGAGCAACGTCTGCAAATTATAAAAATTTTCTATAGATATTCGGAGTCGCAAAATCGTCTTCAGTGACGAAGCTCATTTTTGGCTCAATGGGTTCGGCAATAAGCAAAATATGCGTTATTGGTCGCGTGAAAACCCACATGTGAATCATCACTTCATCCACAAAGAATAACTGTTTGGTGCGGTTTGCATGCCGGCGGCGTTACTGGGCCATATTTTTTCGTCGACGATAACGATCGTCACGTTACTGTAAATGGTCAGCGTTATCGTGCCATGATCACAGATTATTTTGGGCCCGAATTGGAAGATATGAACTTGGACGACATGTGGTTTCAACAGGATGGTGCCACAAGCCACACAACACACGCTACAATCGATTTATTGAAGAGTAAGTATGGTGAGTGTGTTATCTCAAGACATGGGCCAGTCGATTGACCGCCTCGTTCGTGAAATTTAACGCAGCTTGACTATTTTCTGCGGGGCTACGTTAAGTCATTGGTTTTGGCCGAAATGTGTGGCTGAATCGTTGAAAATTGAGTCCAACGAATCGACCGCTGCAAACGCGCCCGCGGTGGCCATAGGAACGAAGTCGAGTTCCATTCACAAATGTTTTGATTGTACTTTAAGCCAATAATAAAGTTTTTGAAATATCTCAAATGGTTTGCCATATATTTAAAATAAAAAGTTTTCAAGCCGTTTTGAGAAAACCCTATATATGCATATATTATAATACATATATACGTATATATATTATATTTTTTTATATAAGTTTTCTTTTAATCTTAACATTACCTTAACCTACTTAGGCTGTGTAAGCCGGCTTAAGAATTAAGCATGCCTACTTTGCGCATGTAACATTCCCTACCCTGAATTAGAAGATGGCCTTAGCAAGACCATAAAATTCTAGATGCTGCAAAGAAATATACCGCCCTACTGAATCGGAAACCCTCTGTCATAGTTGAGTCACTTGTCTGCAGCTGTTCAGTAGATTAAAATTTGTCCTGGATCAGCGCTTACCAAATTAAAGGAAAGCCTGTGTGGGAACGAAACTGTTAAAGCGCACAGTCTCGTGATTAATTAGGGTAATAAGCCCTGGAAATAAATTTGTTCGTTGAGGCCATTATTGCTCTAGGAATGTACCTTCGAGTCAGCTTAATGACAAGAAATTATCTACTCGTATTAAGTTTGCCCTGTTGTACAAGATCTCGTTAGGACAATATTTTATGTATGTTATTTTTATTATCATAGTCAGTATCATACCTCTGCAGAACGAAATGAATCGCTTTACTTTCGTAAATATTACAAACTTATTTCAAAAATTAGTGCTGTGTTGCTCAAACAGTGCGTTTATTGAAAAGAAGGTTTGGCCGAAATGAAGCAAATTGAATTTCGGATTATTCCCTTAAAAAGTTCAATTGCCTCAGCAATTGAAGGCAAACGGCTATCCGCTTCGTTATCGCTTTTCAGTTGGAGACTTACAGCAGCTCGAATTTGACTGAAAAATTATTTTTCTGACGAGGCACATGTTCATTAAAACTATTACTAAAATTTATTAAAACAAACGTGTTAATCAAAATTGCGGCATCGGTGGATCGGAAAACTCGCACGAGTTATGGTACAGTCAGACCACCCAAGTAACAACACAAACCCAACAGTTCTAATGACTACTGCTGCAGCAAAATCGATCTTCGGATCATGAGTATTCCAGACCCAGATTGTATTTCAAATACAAAATAAACAATCATCCTAAACGGAAACAACTTAATGCAAACATTAGTATCATAAAACGGAGACTATAATAATGTAAACAAAAGTAGTCGTATCATTAAATCAATTCAGTCTCAATACTAGCAGATAGGTCTATAGTGTAAATCATAAAGTATATATTAAGAGAGACTCCAAAGATCGGGGGCTGTTGTAAGTAAATTAAATGAAACAGATAACACTTGACTCCTGTGTTTTTAGTTAAGGTAATATATATCAAATATAACTGGCGCAGTCAGTAAATCGGTTAGAATTTTTTTAGTAATTCAGTGAAGTTCAAAAAGATCTTCTTTTAAAATTAGGAAGGGATTGTATAATTATTAAAAAAAAATTTACAAATAAATCTTCTTTTAAAAATTATTAAGTGATTGTACAATTATTAAAAAAAAGTGCAAAAAGACCGTCTTTGTAAAATATATATACATAAGAAGCGATTGTGCAACAATTGAATGTAACAAAAATCTTCGCTTATAAATCAAGGAAGTGATCGTACATTAGTAAAAAAATAAATAAATAAATAAATATATTGTAATAAAAATAATGGCAGAACAAATGCATCAATGCCTTGCGGCAATAACTGAATTACTATATTGGTGCAAAATCAACAATAGCAACAAACGTCGATCCGGCAACGGATCGAAAGAGACTTAAAATCGATAAAATTGTTTAATGGTAAAGTGGAAGAATTACCCAGCTTTATGGCAGCAATTGATCGCGTCAAAGCAGACTGCGAGGTGCAAGAAGGTCTAGGACATGAAAGTAGTAGGTGCAGCAAAGAATTATCTCGAGCTATACTCAGCAGAAACGTGGGACGAAGTGAAAAAACTTTTGAAACAACATTATCGCCCAAAGAAGGACCAAATGATGATAACCCAAGAAATAAATGACATGAGGATAGCATCCGTAAGTGAACTAGTTTATAAGACAAACAAAATTGTAGATGGTATTACATTGTACTGTTCTATATCTGAAGAAGAACCCATTATGAAAGATTTTTTTTCAGTTGTTCTAATACAAAAAATAAAAACTCTAGTAGCAGGACCCTTAGCATATAATATAATGAAAAAGGTATCTCTTGTCGAAATTATAAGAGTTTTATATGAATTCGTAGACTTAGATCTAAGGAATTAAAATAGGAAATGTATTAAAAAAAACAATAAAACAAAAACATATAATAAAACCAATAAGTATACAAATAATTCATATAATAATAGAGACAAAAAAGAGGAATCAGGAAAGTTAAAAAAAAAAAAACAGTTCAAGAAATTTCAGGCGAGAAAATTCAGGAAATTACAGAAATTATAACAGAAGCGTAGAATAATAAATAAACCAATTAACCCACGAAAAAAAATAAATAAATAGAAATTTTTTTATCAACTAGCTTCGGAAACTAAAATATATATTATCTTAACACTTTTTGATAAGACATGGCTAAGATTAATAGACACTGGCTCAACAGTAAGCATATTAAAGAAAAATAAAAGCGACGAATATCCATTAACCATATTAAGAAATGGGAAGTAATAGTAAACACAATATTTGAAATTAAAAAAGTAATGTAAAAGTTAGTCGCAACAGACCCCTATAAAAATTCAATTGTCTAGCAAACAGCAAAATGAGATGGGCACTAGTAGATTTAACAAACCATTTGATATATTGTTAGGAATAGACTGGATAAGCAAAAACGTAAAAAATATTGACATAATGAATGGACTGGATGATAATGATGAATGGATGATAAAGAATTCTATATTCTTAAGCGGAGTAATTTTGAATACATTACAAAAAATAGAAGAAGAAGGCAGTTATTCACTAGAAATAGTAGAAGACACAACAATAGAATTAAACCATTTGAATAAAGAAGAATCGCAAAAAGTTAGAAAATTATGGGACAAATATAAAAATCTCATATTCATAGAAGGAGATAGTTTAACAAACAAAACCTCTGTGGTACATGAAATAAAGACAACTACAGACGAACAAATTAACTCTAGAATATACAGATTATCTCCAGAACAAGAAGAAGAAATTCGATGGCAAGTCAAAGACATAGAAAGACAGGGAATAGTTAGGAAGAGTAGAAGTAAATATATGTAGCTCTCCAGCTTTATTGATTAAGAAGAAATTGGACGATAGAAAAATACAAAAGTACCGGCTAGTGCTCGATTATAAAAGACTAAATCAGCTGACGGTGGACGACAAATACCCACAACCGAACATTGAAGGAATATTGGACAAATTAGGAAAAGTACTATATTTCAGCACACCTTAGCGAATGTATACCACCAAATATTGATGGCAGAAAAAGATATACATTACAACTTATGGGCTGTACCTATACGTTCGTATGCCATTTGGCCTCAAGAATGCTCCAGCAACATTTCAGAGGCTAATGAATGAAATTCTTAGAGATTTCATCAATAAAATATGAGTCGTATATCTTGATGATATACTAATCTTCTCCACTTCTTGGAGGAAATGTAATATTGAACAAATTTTTCACAAGCTAAGTGAGCATAATTTGAAACTACAAATAAACAAATGTTAATTTTTAAATAAAACACCCATTTCTTGGGCATATACTAACTAAAGAAGGTATTATACCTAATCCTGAAAAGATTAAAGCCATAAAGAGTTTAAAAATTCCTAAAACGGAAAAACAACTCAAAAGTTTTTTGGCTATGGCTATTTATGAGTAATTATTCGGCAATAGCCGATAAAATACCTTAGGTAGATTTACCTCAATAATAAATATAAAGGAAAAGAATTGTTGCAAAGACATAGAAGATGGGCTTTGAAACTTCTAGAACATAATTGTGAAATAATTTACCAAAATGGTAAACAAAACGTAGTAGCAGATTTCTTGAGTCGTATCGAAAACTCACCTAAAATAAATGGAAAAAATGACAACGAATCGAATTTTAAAGTTTCAGACATAGAATCAGTAAATACTATACATTCCGCAATAGAGGAATGGAGAGAGCATTACAAGATAAAAGAAGATATAGTAAATAAACACAAACAACAAATTGTAATTAAATACATTACAAACACGAAAAAGTACAATAGTTTTATAGTTTTGGTAGAAACATAGTAGAGATTAATCCTCAAGATCGAGAAGACGAAATAAAGAAAATTTTATTGGGAAACAAAAAAAGGTGAAATAGGAATATATTCAGAAGTAAGCGACAGTGACTATAACAAAATACAAAAAATATTGATAGATATGTTCTCAACAGACTTAGATAAAAAATTCATTACATGTACAAAAAAAAAATTGCATAAGCAGATTTCATTATACTACAATAATGAATCAATGCATAGCGGAATCAATTAGACATTTAATTCATTAAAAAGCAAAATGTTTTCCCCAAGCTAAAACAATATGTCCAACTCATAATAAACAATTGTGAAAAATGTCTAATTACTAAATACGACAAAAAACCTATTAAACCCAAATTTCGGTAATAGATGTATACAGAGAAAAGACAAGTAGGACCGATAAAAAATTACAAAAGATTAAGACATAAGGATGCTCCATACTTCAGAATAACAGAACTAAAAAAATGTCCATAATATTAATATAAAACGACCCGAGAGAAACCTCGCACAAATTACATAAATCATAAATTACATCATTAATCCAAATCAAATTTTAAACGTAATGCATTGATTAGAAGATAATGTAGGTTCTTTATATCAGTATCAAAAAGAAATGTTACTAAATGAAATAGCAGTCTTAAAAGCAAAAGTAAAAAAACAAAAAAATCAAAATATAAAACGACCAAAAAGAGCTTTAATAGGCATAGTAGGCAATGCAGCTAGTTACTTATTCGGGATAATGGACAATAAAGATCGAAAAGACATAATAGACCATTTTAATATTAGGTAGATGCCAACCTACACAACTCAATTACAAACCTTAACCAACAAATAAAAATAGATGATTATTTTGACGAAACAATTCAGTTATTAAGAGACTTTATATAAAAATAACTAAGAAATAATAAATGATTGGAATAATTTACAGGGTAACTTAAGAAAATTAATAGTTCAGAATATTTATCAAGATAAACTGTTAGCTATAACGATAATAAAAAACATAATAGAACAGATCCAAGATAATATACTTGCGGTACAGCATGGGTTAATTAATCCCAATATTTTAACACAAGAAGAAATAAAAAATTATAATATAAACATAGATAAACTAAGATATTTAAAAACAGCACTTTTTAGATACAAAGAAAATCACCTTATGTTTATAGTAAAAATTCCAAAAGAAGTTATAAAACTAAAAACACCAATAATTTTACCACTACCAAACAAAAATAATAAAGAAATAGATGATACAAGAGAAGTAATATTTAAGTATAAGAATGTCACATATGTATATCAAACATATACTAACTGTTTACTAATATTCAATAATAATACTGAAATTTATGACGATTCAGTAATTTTGAAAAATGAAACGTTTAAACAGAATTGTAATAAAAGGAACAGAACATTGAATGGAAATTATATATTTTCAAAACTGCTCTGTTGAGATACGAAACCACTATTTTAATAATGTAATACAGAATTTTAAAGAAACCTTTATTATCCCAAATGAAAATATCAATTATACATTCACTGACCAATTAATTGTGGATAAGAAACCAAAAAAGTATTGAGTATATATGTAAAGTAACAACAACACAAACACAGCAGTTCCTATGACTACTGCTGCAGCAAAATCGATCTTCGGATCATAAATATTCCTGACCCAGATTGTATTTCAAATACAAAATAAACCATCATCCTAAACGGAAACAACTTAATGCAAACATTAGTATTGCCGACGTATCATAAAACGAATAAAATAAACAATCATCCTAAACGGAAGCCACTTAATGTAAACATTAGTATCATAAAACGGAGATTATAATAATGTAAACAAAAGTAGTCGTATCATAAAATCAACTCAGTCTCAATACTAGCAGATAAGTCTGTAGTATAATTAATAAATTAAGAGTGACTCGAAAGATCGGGCTCTGTCCACGAAACGAGGGACAACGTTCTGTTCTCTCTCAGTATAAATTAAATAAAACAGATAAAACTTGACTCTGTGTTTTTAATTAAGATAATATATATCAAACATAACTCACGTGATTGCCGAAAAGCCAATACATCAGCAAAGCATGATAGTGGCATCATTGGCAAATTTTATTTCGAAAATAAACGTCATTTCAGTCAACGATGAACGCTACAGAACCATAATTACCGAATTTTAGTGGGATGCAATTGAAGACATGGGCTTGAACGATTTTTTGTTTTCGCACCATCGCGCTATGCTACAATATCAAACATTCAATCTTTTGCGCGCTAGTTTCGGTATTCATGTTATTAGTGATTTGACCCTATTAGATTTTTTTTTCACAGGATGCGCCATTGCGAAATCATTGGACCACCGTGAATGTGTTTAATAAAATATATATATAATTCCTGGGGTATCTGACTACATTCCGACAAGCAAGTGGCTGACCGTGTAGTACCACGATCGAAAACTTTCGCCTGATTTTATCGAAATCACTTTGCAAGAGCATATTGATGACCTTGATTTTTGAACCTAATCTATAGGCGATCAAATCGTCTGCGTACGTTATGGCATGGTGAAATGAAATCAATAGATTACTTGTGTAGATGTTAAATAGGATCACAGAATTAACCGCAACAGTTAAAAAAAAAAAAAAAAATTATCTGCAAACAGAAGACATGCATGTAACAGTTACTTCGGCTGACGTGACAGTCCAAGATTTGATGAACCATTCTGTGGAACGTTTGATTGTAGCTCAAAAAGAAGTAATATTTGCGTTTGATGAAATAGATGCTGATGATTCAAGTGTGTTCATAAGTTGTGTGATACCTCTCCAATCGCTGATCAATTAAACTTGAATATACCAACGAATCAGCACAAGTTTCGGTATCTGAAAAGCTAAAAATATATGCTCAAATCCAGAGTCTTTGCTAACGTTAAAGAGAAAATTGTTGAAGTGGCACATAAACTCGACTTTACAACGGTGGACTGAAAGGTTTGTAGCGCTTGGACAGATAAATTCTCTTCTCAGTATTGTTATATCTGCGGTGCTTGTTGAAGCCCTACAATCCGTGTGCATTGGAGTTTAGTTCGTCATTGCTGTAACTTTCGTTTTTGGTATTTTTGAGCGTGTGGGGTATATCCTTCCAGTTAAAACATTGCAAGTTCGTAAAGAGGATAAATAACAGGTCGGATGAAAAGTTCGTTGGTTAACATAGTAAAACATATTTTTTGGTGAAATTTGATTTTATTATTCAACATAGTTGCCTTCGAAGGCAATACAACGATTCTAGAGGGCATGTTCAATACCAGCCGTGACCGAAAGATTTTTCAGACAACAATTTACACTGATAATTTAGTCTCCCTATTAAATGTTGAATGCCACCCCCGGAGTGAAATAACCACTGAGCCCAAACATCGTTCTTTCCCTTTCTATCCCATTTTCCATAAAACTTAGCACATGTTAAGGCATTATAAGTGTATTCATACCCACTTGAGTGTTAAGTTCCGCAATCCCGCAGGAATTGAATATGCCCGTACAATATCAGCTAAGGATTTTCGGTATGCAATCAGTGTTGTGAAAATGAAAACCCGCGATGCAGCATGGAAAATTCTTAGGAACTTGAAATCTGCCATTTAAAGTGCGATGCTGAAGAAGTAATTTGGTTCCCATCCACCGGTTTCTGCGTGCAAATTTTCCGCGTGTTAAAGCGCAGCTGAAGGACGATATGTTTTGGGTATCAAACATGGCGAGCATGACCCTTTGGAGGAATTTAAGTCAATCTCCGGCGGCATGTATGTATTTTAATAATCTTGAAACTTTTATGAATGAAGTGCAAAAAGTAAACAGCATCGAAAAGAACTTCAGTCGCAACATGTCAAATGTAAATGTTCCCGAAGTTTCATTGCGTCAAAATCCAGAAGCAGCCGATGTAAGGCATTTGAGTGTCAACACAATCACGACTACGAGAGTCAAAGCCAATGCGAATTTACGGGGAGCTGAATGACGTGCACAAGTCTATCAGAATAATATAAATACAGTTAATTTAAAAATAAAAAGCTTTGATATATTTTTACTTATGGAAACACATGTATTAGACAATAAAATGAAGAAATTTGAAAGTATTTTTTAGTAATTATAAGCTTAAATGGGTATTAGCGGTAAAAACAAATGTGTATGGGAGAGGAAGTGGATGTCAACTTCTTGGTTACCGAAAAGAACTTCGTGGAATTTCGTTAAACTATGTGCAAGGGGAATTAATTAATATATTGAAGGTCGTTTATAATCATTGTGCAGCATATATCATCCCGATTTATTTGAATAGTAACCACTGGCAAAGAGATTTCGAGCAGCTTTGCCAAGGACTTACATCTTTAAACTCCGGAGATTTATTGCTAGTTGGTGACTTTAACGCCAGGATTGGCTACGCGCAGAATAACTTTTTAAGTGGACTCGTCAGTCAATGGATGAAGTTTGCGATGGTAAAGGAGTAAAGATATTGGATTTTGCGGATTCGTTAGATGTTAGAGTTTTGAATGGAAGTTGTGAATTGAATGCCGCTAGAAAACTTATCCAAATTTGGCACACAGGAAACCGAAACGTCTTTTCCATGACCGCTTAATCTCTTGCCAAAGTTACATTGGAATAATAGTTTTTGTTTTGTACGGGCTTACCAAAATAATTTGATCGCGGAACTTAGAAAACGCAGCACACAACACGATAATTTTGACATGAACAGTATTACTGAGATAATAAAAACTGTCATTCCTGTAACCAATAATTGGAAGCTTAAAAATCAATTTAACTGAATAAGCAGTTTGATTCGGAATGCTTTAAAGCAAGGAAAAAATCATTTATTTTTCTAAAGCTTTTGAGAAAATACAACATCCCTGTCTTTAAAATCATGTATACAACAGACAACAAATATTATAAACAGATCTGCCTTGCCAAGCGTAAAGTAAATGAAGAACAATCCATAGAACGCCTAAATTCAGCGATGTCCTCTGCGGAATTCTGGAAAGCTGCCAAAACAATTAACGGAAGAACAAACAGGATTGGTTCTTCACTACAAGCGCTCGAGCTTCAGGAGTACTTTAGGAGTTTACTAAATACTGTGCAGTTTTCACCCGAGTTCCTGTCTGCACTAACTAAAGAATTTAAAAGAATATCCGAAACTGCTGACTGCGGCATTTCATTTTTGAATTTTTCAGTGAAGTTATTCAGTACACTTACCATATTTTTAAAAGGCTCACAGAGTGGGTAAACAATTAAAGCATACTCAACAGATATTCACCTTGTTCCACATTGCCAATAGCTTTGAAAGCAAAAAGAAGAAACTATATTCCTTCTTTGTAAATTTTCGAGCTGCCTTCGACTCCATTGTCCGCAAAGCATTATCCTCTAAATTGTATACTTTGGGAATCTCAAGTAAAGTTGTGAATCTACTGTAAGCAATGTATGAAAACAATTAGAGTTATGTTTGGGGCGGAAAATTTACGTCGGAGGTTTTTGAAACGCAAATGGGAGTCAAGGATGTGTGCTGAGTACTTTGCTCTTTATTTTGTTTATGAATGACATGGAGGTGGTAGATATTCGAGAAACGAAAGGTGGACTTACAAAGGTCAGAATTTGGAAATTGTGCGAGAGTATAAGAAACTCGATGTCGTGGTCTGTCCTAATCTTAACTTTAAAAATCATTTTATGCCGAAATTAGCTGAGGCTGAATGGAGGTCTTGGATGGGAGAAATTATATAAGTACATGCCATTGGCGTTGAATTATAGAACCCGAATAATTGATGGGGATTTTTAAATCTTAACATAATTAATAAAAGAAATAAAATGTATTAAATTGTTATAATGTCTTTCTGGTAGACGGCCATAGGCTCAACCATATTATACTTATGCTAATTTAATCGTTTTAAAAACATACAATGTTTTGAACTTTTGGATTATAAATAAAGAAAAATAAAAAAATTTTAAAAACTTTAAATTTATAATACAATTTCTCTTTAGCCTCAAAATAAGCCTCAGTTTTAGCGATTACTTCTTTATTAGTGCTGAATTTTTTTCTAATGAGCAGGAAAAAGCCACTGGGGGCAAGATCTGGAGAATACAGTTGATGGAGTAACAATTCATGCAATTTTGCCATCGTTTTCATTGACTTGTGACACGGTGAATTGTCTTTATAAAACAGCCCTTTTCTTCTTTTTTAAAAGGGGCCATTTTTTTCTTGTCCAACACGCTCTTTTGATATCTTCAAAGTCTCAGCTATCTCGATCAATTGCCCGACAGCTGTCAAATATATACGTGTCAGGCTAGTACTACTATAAACCATATGGTTATTCAAGTAACACTACTAGGTGGAACCTAACCTCCTTGGGAATGTTTTTTTTTTTTTTATTTTATTCAATATAGTCCCTTCTAGTTTGATACACTTATTCCAGCGATTTTATAACTTCTTGATACCGTCCGAAAAGTAATTTTCCGGAAGGTCTGCAAAATACTCCTCCGTGGCGTCGATGAATTCCTCGCGTGAGCTGAATTTTTTATTGATGAGCCATCTTTTGAGGTGTGGGAAAGATAATAGTCCGAGGGAGCCAAATCGAGTGAATACGGTGGATGCGACAGCAATTGGAGCCGAAGTCATTGATTTTAGCCGTGGTTGCGATGCTCTTGTGCGCCGGTGCAACGTCTTGCAGCTTTTTTTTATTTTTCATATATATTAATTTTACAATATCGAATTTCCCCATTTTTAGACGATAATCGGAGTTTTTATTCCAAGAGATACACCTTGGGAAAGCCATTAATTAATGATAGCATCTCAATTTTTTGATTTCACCGGCGGATTTTTGATTGATTTTGATTTTCGAGGCGCTTTCGAATATTTGCAGCCATATGTTGTCCTATAATGTCACAATCAACTAAATAAATTTGTATTTATAACGTCTACGTTATTATAACGTCTATAAAAATTCTTAAAAATTGACCTTTTCTTCGTCTAATTAACGTTGTGATTTGTCGAATTAAATTCGTGAAAACTGTGAAATATTGTGAACAATATTTTTTCCCCCTGCCGACCGATGACTTATGTGTTCTTTCTCTACAATCAGGAATTGGCGGTTTTTGTTAGCAACAACTGCTCAACAACTCTTTGAGTCACACAAATCTTGTGTTTTTCGAAGTTTTCCAATTAAACTTTTTAAAGCAAGCTAAGATAATTCTCTGGAATTTTAATTCCATTTACCACACTTGTGTTTAAGTTATCGCTAAGCATTAATTAGCCGTTAGCAACAACTCCTCACCAGCTTTTTGAGTCCCACAAAGCTTGTGTTTTTCGAAGTTTTCCAAATAAATTTTTTAAAGCAAGCTAATTCTCCGAAATTTTAATTCCATTTACAACATTTATGTTTAAGTTATCGCTAAGCATTTCTATAAGGTTACAACATAAGGATACAAAATATAAGCAACGGGACGTTCATCAGCCGATGAATGATAACAAGCAGTCCGCTGTGCCCAAGCGGATGGGCTGCTCAAACTACAAGAAGAAGCAGCAACCACCGAAATGACAGCAAAACGGAGAAGGAAAACCAAAAGAGGTTATTAATATAATTAAGCGGCTCACTCTATCGTAAGGCGGTGCAAGAGAGGAAGAGTCAACATCAGCAGCAGCACGTTTAATACGTTGTAACGAACGTTGACGAATATTCATACCTACGCCTCCTACAGTGCTCCGAGTCTGAAGACGAAGAAGAAGGTATAGAAGCTCTTAAAAACAGCATCGTTGAGCTACAAATTATTACACTCAGTAATAACAACAGCCTCAAAAACGAAAAAAAAAAAAAACAGCAACACCAAAAGAAAAAATAGCAACAACCTCAGCAAAAACTCCAGCAGAAAAAATGGCAACTACAGCTACAACAAAAAAATAACCAAAATAAGAGTGCCACCAATCCACACATATAAAATGAAGTTAATAGATACCATCGAACTCTGTAAGTCGGCCAAAGTTAAAGTTTTTTTTTACTGGGTGATGAAAAATAGACACGTTTGCGATTTCGCTGCAATAGAGTGGAGCGTTATATTAAAAGAAAAGCTTTGTTGAAGGATATGACTACGGAATACTTTTTTGTCCACATCGAAGGTGCAAACAATGCTACTAATTAGAATAAAATCGTCGCACCTCCAGTCCAGTCCAGTCGTAATGCGTAAGGTAGAACGAACTCTTAAGGTCCTTAATAAAAATTAAACAAAAAAAAAAAAAAAAAAAAAAACCGATAGATGTACTCATAAAATAATAAGAAAAAGGAGGAGAAGGATCTTTTACTCAAGTTTTAAATCGGCTTGATAGCATCAGCAACATCATTTGGAAGTGGAGTTTAACTGTGTTTGAATTAGTTTAGCGATTTTGTAGCTGCAGCCTTATGGCATTAACACCACTTGGGCATTTATCTTGCTGTGGTTTCGGTCGAGCAGTAGTCAAAATAAGTTGATGGTATCTTCGTTTTCTTCCAGAATCATGATTGCGCCGAATTGCAAAGCTATAATAAACTGTTTATTAGTTTAGTTTATCAATCATTTTAGATGTGAGCTTGCCTTTACCACCGAGACTTTTCTTCTTATTTTTTTTTTCCGGTTTTCGATTCTGCATCAACCACGGTGTTTTAAACGAATTCGCACACACGAGTGCCCATGCCCTTTTGAACGTGGCCTATGCATTCTTTTTTGTTTTTCGTAAAATCGGGATCATAAGGTTTAGAATTTACAACACAACTGTGCTCACTAAAATAATTTCTCAACACGTCCGTTGTTTTACACGCTGTAAGACGTAGCGCTGTCTTGTTGAAACCAGAGCTCACCGAGACCACGTGCTTGAATTTCAGGAAGCACATAGTCCGTTAACATGGCGCGATAAAAGTTACCATTGACGGTAAAATTCTGATTTGCCTCATTTTTGAAGAAATATGGACCAATGATTCCACCAGCCCATAAACCACACCATACCGGTGTTTTTAATTAATGTAATGGTAGCTCTTGGTACTCTTCAGGTTGCTCATCAGCCCAAATACGTCAATTTTGCTTATTAACGTATCCATTGAGCCAGAAATGGGCTTCATGACAACAAAATTTGACGATAAAACACCGAATTTTCATTGAGTTTTTCCAGAGCCCATTCACTGAAAATATGACGCAAATGCAAGTCATCTGGCTTCAATTCTTGTACAAGTTGATTTTTGTACGCTTTTAGGCATATATCCTCACGTAAAATACGCCAAACCAAGCTGCTGAGAATGACGACGAATCGATTCGTCACGGTCTTCGTGTACACTCACAGCTACACTTGCTATAATCTCTTCACTACGTGGTGGATGTGGTGTAACCGGTCGAGTATCATCTACTAATGTAAACTGGGAGTCGAGTTTGCGGATTATTGATTGGTAATAGTGGTTTCAGTAGGTCGATTATGCGGACCACCGTAAGCTCCTAGAATCGCGCGAAATATTTTTTTCACAGAACGCTGATTTTCGTAATACAGCTGAACAATTTGGAGACGCTGTTGTCTCCAAAAAAAAAATAAAATAAAAAAATAAAAAAATAAAAAATAAAAAATAAAAATAAAAAAATGTACATCAAACCTCACGATGAACCACCCCTTACTATGGCCTTCCAAATGGCTAAGATAAATGACAACATATTCAGCAAGCTAGAAACTCTTAAATGGGGAAGCCGTAAAATACGGGGACCCTCTGTATTTACCAATGGAACTCTGTTGCTGTATTTCTTATCAATTCCGAAAATTGGGCCTAACATTTTTCATCTATTGACCACTTCTTTTACAATTAATAACGGGAAACCAGTTGACTTATATAAGGACTAAAAGTTAACTGCTTTTACATAAGGAATACATCCGTATGTAAGAAAAGTATAGTAAAGAAACTACCAGAAGATACGTGTCTTCCAAGAATCCTCAAAGGTAGTACCGCAGCATGCGACCTCAAAGGGACTGATGCACAAGTCATCGAATTGATTAAGGAAAACACAATTTTTGATAATAACTTCAACGGTTCAAGAAAGTTCTCAATCCCTCAATCAATCAATCAATTGGAATTGATTTGGCCTGTATTGTTAATTTTTATGCTCGGAAAAATTTACATTTGGTTGGAAGTTTTTTTTTCTTAGTAATGTGTAACTTGTTGTGACTGTCATTTCTGTGCATTTTTCTGCTTGTTTTTTATGTTCCTTCACCTTTTTTCCAATTATGAACTCATGCACTTTTGTATTGTTTCCATGAAAAAACTATTCAAGAGAAGGTGCGTATTACTGGAATGATTTTGAACAGCTTAGTTTATTATATTTATTTTGTTTAAACCTCAAAATATATGGTAATTGAAAACTCGTAAAGAGTATTTGAAGTTGATAACGATAATTTCAATGAGATTAGCAGTAGTGACGACGAATTTGAGCTCGGCATCTCTATTGATAAAAGTGAAAATGGAAGAAGCATTAAGTTTTCAGACTATAATGATAGTGATAATAGTAGTGATAGCGAAGTATTTCCTCGAAAGAGAAGAAAAATACCAAATATAAGTTACAGTGAGGATAAAAAGGATAAATATGATAGTGCTGATAAGAATACAGAATAGAAAGATATTACACTAGTTGATGACATTCCTCCTCGAATGCCATTCAATACTTTTTCAAATGCCCCAGGTTCACAAGTTTCAATTCACAATAAAAACCCGTTTGTGTTTTTCAAGCTATTTTTCACGGACGAATTGGTTTATAGTATAATAAAGATGACAAACAGTAATGCCAAGCAGACAATAAAAGCGTTGGAGCCATTGCCAAAGGAATCAATTTGGAAACCATGGAAGGATGTAACACATGGGCTGAAAAGTCAGTGCCGTTATATAGTAAAACAAAATTCTACTTTATTTATCAATATAGTTGCCTTCGAGGGCGATACACAGATTGAAACGATTTTTCAATCTTTCGATACCAGTTTTGTAGTACGATTTCGGTTTAGCCTCAAAATAGGACTCTGTTTCGGCGATTACTTTTTCATCGGTCTTAAATCTCTTTCCGGCGAGCATTCTTTTGAGGTCTGCGAACAGGAAATAGTCGCTGGGGACCAAATCTGGAGAATACGGTGGGTGGGGAAGCAATTCATTGCTGAATTCATTCAATTTTGCCATCGTTTTCATCGACTTGTGACACGGTGCATTGTCTTGATGAAACAGCACTTTCTTTTTCTTCAAATGCGGCCGTTTTTCTGCGATTTCGTCCTTCAAACGCTCCAACAACGCAATGTAATAGTCGCTCTTGATAGTCTGCCCCTTTTGGAGATAGTCGATGAAAATTATTCCATGTGTTATGGTATTCCACGGATGCCATAAACTTGCCAGCCGACTGTTGTGTTTTGGATCGTTTTGGACGAGGTTCGTCGCCTGCTCGCCACTCAGCTGACTGCCGACTTGACTCTGGTGTGAAGTGATGGAGCCAAGTTTCATCCATTTTCACATACCGACGCAAAAATTCGGCTTTATTGCGGTTTAACAGCTTTAAACACTCCTCCGAATCATCAACACGTTGTTGTTTTTGGTCGACTGTGAGCAAACGCGGCACCCACTTAGAACCGAGCTTTCGCATGTCCAAATATTCGTGTATGATATATCCAACACGCTCTTTTGATATCTTCAGAGCCTTAGCTATCTCGATCAATTCCTAATCATTTTGTGGACTTTTTTGATGCTTCCATCTGAAACAGCCTCTTTTGAACGTCGACGTATAACCACTTTAAAATTTTTCAATCCACTTGCGAATGGTTCGTTCGGCTGGTGCAGAGTCCGGGTAATACTTGTCAAGACATTTCTTTGCATCGGCTGCATTTTTTTCTATCAAAAACCAATTATAAATCAACACACGAAATTTCTTTGAATCCATTTTTTTCACAATAATAAAAGTTACCTTACTCACAACGTTATATCTCGAGAACTAATCGTCCAACAACTGAAAATGGTATGGATTTAATTCAAGTGATGCCCTCTTTTAGAAACGGCACGACTTTTTAGCTCTTATATTAGAATATAAAGAACTTTTTGCCTTTCTTCAAGTAATTTTCAATAAAGGAGCAATGCCTTTTCCCAAAATGAAAGAATATTAGTCAACGAGGAATAATAAATAGTAGAATAGTAAGATACCATTTTTTATACTTTCGAGAAATAGATTTTTCCAAATACTTTGGATGCTCCACTGCAGCATAACATCAAACATTATTCCTAGATCAGATCACCCTGTAGCTTCTCGAATTCTTCCTGATAACGTTGGCTCTATAAAAGAAAACCATATGAATGTATACAGACCGCTATTAGCCAGTTTTTTAAAGATTATTTTCCTTTTAAGTAGAATCTTTTTGATTTTAACATTTCTTCCCCAAGCATTTAGTTTAATTTTCAACTTTGGTTGAAGTTTTTTTTTTTTTCTGTTTTCAAAAACAAGTTGTGTTTACGATCTTATGATATGTATGTTTTGTTTTTCTTATTTTCCTTTCTTTGTGTTTTGTTTTTTTTTTAACAAATTTTGTTTTTGTTTATATGATATATTTTTTACTTTAAAAATACGTTGTTCAATTAGAAGTTATAATTGTTAGAAAAATAAATTGAAAACAGAAAAATATGATGAAAACATGTTTTTATTAGAAAAATGATGATATAAGTTTTGCTATAAAATATGTGTTGTGTTGTTTTCATCATCCCAATTAGTAAGATCAACCAGTAGTTGGTTCTTCAGTGGCATAGTATACAGACGTATGGTAGGCAACTTTCAGATAATCACGATGATTGCCACAAATATGACTTTTAAATAATAGCCAGGGAAATAAGAATAAGACTAAGCTAGCGATGTGTTACTGATACGCAGAGTGGTGGGGGAACTCAATCAAATTAGGGTATCAATTGGTGTCCAATACCCAGAATGTAACGGCATCTTAGTAAGAAAGTGACCTTCGACCAAATTTCTGAGTTGAAAACGGTTCGAAAACCAAAAAATATATCTCTTAGTATTTTAAATAAATTTCGGATAATTTCAAATAACAAACACTTAGTATTTTAAACATATATATATATTTTTTTTTTAGCTATAAAAAATGCGCTCAAACAAGAGAATCTTAATCCTGACATTGAAGAAAAGCTAATAAATCTGCAAAAATATCAGGAACGTCAAATGAAATCCGAACTAATTACAAGTTCGCCTGGAAATTCAAATATCAGTTTAATATCAACAAGTGAGCCGTTATGTACTTCAAGAAAGCGACATAGCAAATCAAATGAGGAAGCAGACATTACGTGTAAATCAATAAAACCTAATCTTTTTCATGCTGGAGCCGCGAAAACAGAAAATAGTCTAATTATTAACAGTCAATCTGGTAAACCTTCAAATGAAAACGCAGCAATAAATGAAGCCGAACGAAAAAAAAACGCATCACATGTCTATGTAAGTATTAACAATCAAAAACTATTGATTCTAATTCTTTACTGCATCTAAAGTAAGTTCAATAATATTCTATGAACTCGTGATCAAACATGAATGAATTGAATCTAATCAAATACTTTCCTATATTTTAAGACATGCTTATAATTCTTAACTGTATAGTTATTATCCCTTACATTACGGCCAAAAACTGTGAACTGGTTCTTCATTAACTTCATTTACAAAACAAAGGGCATGAAATCTGAGGTGGAAAATGTACATATTATGATTAGCCATCGATACGTTTCCAATATATATATATTGAGTTATGGTGTATGTTAATGGAAAATGGTCATTTATGACTAGTTCTCACAACTTAGATAATGTAATTGAGTTCGAGTGAAATGTATGAGTATTTCTACATTTCTGTATGCTATATTCATACATAGTAGTTCAGCTTTTTTATGGTGCACATGTGCAGTTGGCGACAACACCAGTAAGAACCGTTATTTCTTGTGCCAACAAATTTAACTTTGCGCATGTTGTGAATGCTCGCTGCACTTAATTGAGGTGCAGGCAAATTCCAACAGAAAGAAAAAATTATGATATAGGAAAATAGATCCGCTTGAATCCAGTGCGATATGTAGCCTACATAATTAAATTGTATCTAAGCACATGGAATTTTTTTGCTCGAAAACACTTATATGTCGACAATATATCATATTTGATAAAAATGTTGAAAACCGTATTACCTAGAACCTCGTATCTCTCCTTTTAAGGTTGATTAACGACGTTTCTTGATCTCTGCCTGTTTTGAATTCATTAATAGTTATGTTATATGCTGACGGTTTAACAGCATTTCCATGATTTTTTTTTTTATAATTCCGCGCGCCCACCAAGGGAATATGAATACCTTTTTACTGGCATTTCTTCAGGGCGCGGACTGTGTAGTAGTTTGAAACTCAGGTGTTTTAGGTTTTGATATTTTTCCCAGAGGTGGTTGCCAAACTGGACGGGACGAGCCAGTGCATTCTCAACCAGTGGGTCTTAGTACGTGCTAGTTGTTAGTTCGTTACATTAAGCCCAGCCAGCAACTACTCCAACATCAGTTTTATGCCTTCATGTCAAAGTTGACGCTGACGGGATTTTCATTTCAGATTAGTGTTTCCAGATAAATGGACACCTCTAGTGACAAAACCGCCGAGACTTTTAATATATATGACCCATATATATTACATATTTATTATATATAAGCTAGTGCTGCCATAAGTTCTGTTACACAATTTCCAGTGCTTATCCTTCAAAACTTCAAAACATATGCACTGATCAGTGAAGAATACTAAACAATTTGCAAACTATTAACAAGAGAATCGAGTCGCATTAATAGCATTACATTCGTGCGGAAGGTACCCGGGTACCCAGGTACCCACCAAGCCTTATTTGCATAAAAAATTTAATTTTGTGCTCCCGGATCGTCGTTATTTACCTTTTTTTAACCAAAAAATGAGCTTAAACTTCAGCCAGCGTTGCATTCGCACCCGGATTCTTGGGTACCCACATCGATAATTAAATAAAATACATTCACTTTTTTTTCTAATGAATGGAAATATTTATTTCCATGTTTAATATGTTTCAGCAATGTGTTTACAAATAAAATTATGTATTGCATTCGATACATTTAAGAATATTTTTTTAATGTTCATCGTAAGCCGGCAATTGATGATGGGCAATTACACTGCAGTTCTTGCCCATTTTCATTCGTCTTTATTGTCATTTTGTGACAAATATGACAAGAACTCGTGACTTTCTTCCTTTCCGTTGAGTCTCGCTCAACCGATGATCCAGGATTTTCTCCGATATCTGCTTTTTAACGACCTATAAGGCTTCACTTAGCTTGCACAAAAACAGACGTCGTTCCGTTGTTTTTCTTGCGAGCATTTTATTATGTTCATAATAAATTAAATTTGTCACGAGTGAAGTGATATCCAACATGTTGAAGAGCATTCCCACTGGCCATCTTGAACATCGCCGTTGAGCTGTGTATCTTCTCACCATTTGGTCCATGATGTCAACGCCAGTTTTATATTAATAATAATAATTAATTACATCAGGTTTCTTCTTTGCATTGTCACTCACAGCTGTATCCGAATGCATTGTTGATATTAAAATTACCGCTTTGTTTTTTTTTTTTTTTTTTAGTTACGTAAGAGCACATCCTCACTTTCTCATGAAAACCAAAAACTGTCGAATCTTGCTGCTATGATAATGGGGATGTATGGTTTATTTTGTTTTATTGTGTAAACAATGATTAGGTTTCACGAAAGCACCTGCTATCGGGTGGATTTGTAAAAAAAAAAAAATTATCCATGCAAATATTTCTTCCACTTCTTTCGCGTTTTCAGCATCGCATATCCACCAGATTTTTATACCATACTTGGCTAGCTTTGAAGACAAATATTTAGTGAATCCTGTACAAATTTGCTGTAGGCTTATATATTTAAGATAAATTTTTACTAAGCATTGTCCATAAATCGCCGATTGGAGCTGCCTTATCTTCTTTCTAGCATTGACTGCGAGTATTGCTATCATCGAATCTTAAAAATGGCATATTGTAGTAGAATCTATTAAGTAATATCGCTGCGCGGTATTATAAATACCAATAGGAATGTCACATGCCAGAAGTATGGTTTGTATTGGAATTGTTAGCACCAGCACAAATCAAAACGGCGAAGAATGAATACATTTTCGGTATTATAGCAGGCTTCCATTGTCGTTGAGAATTTGGATGATTGGCATTGTAATTTGCATAGGTAGAGAATACTTTCTTATTTGTGTGCCGGAAAATAATATCCACCATGTTTTGTGTAAATATTTTTTTGAAAGTATCGCTTATCGACAGCGTTTCTGTACTGCGATGAGGCCCACTTCGTTGACGTAAAACATTGTGAACGCTAGCCTGATGTTGATGTAGTGCTGTCTCCCTCCACTCAGTTTGATCCTTGGCAATAAAACTGCTAGTTACTGATCCTAGAATTAGTAATTATATTTGCAGACAAAAATTATTATTTCTATTATAATCAGCAAAAAAAAATCTACTACCTGTTGGCTCTGCGATTTCTACTTCATCGTCATCCTCACTCACTACTTTGGGACTTATCTTCTTGCTGTTCTTCTACATGCTCGAGAACATTTCCTTCTGTATCTTCATAAAATTGTGAACGTTCATTATCTGAATCGTTATCCGAAACTGAAAGAATAACTGCGGAACTCAGTCTTCGTCATCACTATTAGATTTTGAATCACTTTCGTCTCCATTGAACATCGTTTTCAAATAAGCTCCTTTCTCTGCTGCACTCATTCTAAAAATGAAAGTATTATATTATTTTACAGGTGAAAAATTAAATTATTTCAAATTATATTAAAATTACACAAAATTGATGTTAAAAATGTACAAATATTTCACATATCTGAATTTTATTATTTAGCAAAATCCGCTTGGGATACTTCTTCCATATTATTTTTCTTTCAATTCACTCAAAATTCGACTGAGTGTTTGAATCTCATAGCACACTAAACTGTCTTTGTCTCTAATACAAAAATATTAGAAATAACTTTGACATTCCTTTTTACTTCCTCGTAGCAGCTGCTCTACCCCAAACAATAGAAATAACATCTGCTACCTGAAGTGGCCCATGTTAACTTGTAATTGTATTCGCATTTCTGAAGCATTTTTTGTCATAAACTTACTCTAGTACGTAATACTATTGCATTGGTATAAACAAATATTTTTTTTTTACATAATCTTTACTGAAATATAAAAAATTCCAATAGTATCTATAACGGGTACCCGGGTAACCCGGGAGCTAAATATAAAGTCGGGTATGAACAATCAACGGTGCAGAGTAAGAATAATGTTTATCAATGTTTAAGTTTGGTTTCAACAGTTTATATATATATATATATATATATATATATATATATATATATATATATATAATAAAGCAATGCTTTATTTTTCACAATAACAATAGTTTAACTCATATGTCTTACGAAACAATTGTCCGACAGCTGTCAAATTTATACACGTGTCATTTGAAGATTAATACTGCTATAAACCATATGGTTTTAATTCTACTAACACCACCTATGTGTTAGCGTAAGAACTTTTTAGCCGACTTGTTAATATATCACGGTTATCACAAAATTATAAAAAAAATCTAAGTCATGTATTGTACTTTTAAAATTATTGGCACTCAAAAAAATCGATAAATCTAACACCCTGTGACGATCTTTGGCAAATCTTTACTTTTCTTCAGATAGAGATGCAATCCTGCTGTTTTCTGTGTGAGTGGGACTGCCGTACTAGAAATCATCATTATACGAGTATACAGAAAGAATGGCAACTTCGTCGACCGCTAACTCCAGGTGTAAAAAATTAACATATTTCTAACACCGCTCCATATCAAATTAGGCTTAATGGAAAATATCGTTAAAGCTCTAGATCGGATCGGTAGAGGGTTCTTGTATCTGAAAGACAAATTTCTGAAAGTTAGTGAGACAAAAATCAGAGGATATATTTGTTGGACCACAAATACGGAAACTTTGAAACATAGTAAATTTGACCACCTGCTAACTGATGTTGAACTAAGGCATGGAAAGCTTTTAAAACTGTTGTAACAGATTTGCTTGAAAATGTGAAAGCCGAAAATTACAGGGATCTTCTAACTGTGCTTAGTGCTTGTAAGGAAATAGGATGCTCATCTCGATTTCTTTCTGGAAAATTTGGGTGCATTAAGCGAGAACATGGAGAAAGGTTCCACCAGGACGTCGCAACAATCGAAAAGCGATACCAAGGCAAATGGAATCCTACTACTGAATATTACCATACTCCAAGTTGCCACAGGGACAAAATATTGCCGTAAAAGATCCGTAAAATGAGAAACATATTGATAAAGATTCCGTATAAAACACAATACTTTATAGCAAAAAATTATGGGTTATAGAGAAAATCTGAGGTTATTTTCTGTTTTCTAGTGTAATTTTGTTTAAGAAAACTATGTTTTGTGCATATCACAAAAAAAAGGTGTTGAACAATGTTATTAATAAGAAGTTTAAATGGTTCATCGAAATTATTTATTTAGTTTACTCGATCACAAGTGGTTGCCACAACCAGGTTAATGACCTACCTCTTATTTAATTCTTTATTGCCTCATTACCTAGACCATCCCTTACTAATTTATTAATAAAGTTTTCGATTTGAGGAACAATGAAGATATAAATTACACAAGTTAACATGAATTTTGACTTTAAAAAAAGGATATGCAACTTTTAAACGTGTGTCTATCTATAGTCAACCAAAAAAATATATATATATATTTGATAAAAAACTTTGATTTTGTAGCCAGGAGAACAATATAAGGAATTATTTTTAAAACTATGATTCTTTTTTTTTTTAATCAAAATAAATAGATCTATAATTATTTTTGCATCTTTAATTATTAAATATCTACAGTGGAAATTAACAAAGGTATGAAAAACAATAATTTAAAAGTTAACCCTGGCACTCTTTCTTTCATTTTCGTAAGTACTTTCTCGTATTAAACCCCAAATGTAGTCTCACATCATATTTTCATTGTATTGTCCTTGATAACGGCGTTCAAAGTCCAAAACGTTCTCTTTGTTCTTCTGAGAATGCTCCCATGTTGTTTTGAAACTTATCTATATGTAGCATATGTACTTTCAAAGACATCCTGCAACCCATGGTTTTGAAGTTCCTCAACATGTTTTCAACTAATTCTTGGTAACTTGTGGACCAACAAAAATTCCAGCTTTAACCTTCCCTTCTGGCAACTTAGGAAAAAAAATTTTTAAAATGAAAATGCTTCTGATTTTTCATCTAGCGCTTTTACGAATTGTTTCATTAACCCAAGTTTAATATGTAAAGTAGGCATTAACACATTTTCAGATTCAGCAAAACGTTATGTTTTCCAAGACAAAATTCCGTTTTTATCTGCAAAGGTCGTCGAACATAGTGCTGAACATACGCTCTACTATTTCACAAACAAAGATAACACGGATGTTTTGTGTGTCCTCCCTGCAGTCCAATTAAAAAGCCCTACCATTTGAAAATCTCTAATGAATTGGAACTTATACTCTTGATATTTTAAAGCTTCAAGTAAAATTTTAACACTTTCGTAGCTTTCTTTCAGGTGTACAGAGTGGGCTAGTCTAATAAAACTGCTTTTAAGCTTTTTGTTGAACTGGCAATAAATAACCGCTATTTATTGGGAACACAGTGTATCCCAATTTCTTTGAACAAACCTTTGATGTTACAAAAACAAAGTCCATGAAGAAAATGTCTCATGGCGATTTCGTTGATTAGTTATTTTGACATTGGGATTGTGGACTGCAAAATTGGAGCAGAAGAAGAGGTAAGATTAGGATATTCGATCTTTCTTGCCTCTACGTCTTTTGCGTGGATTTACGATGCAGAAACAGTTTCTCGCCAAATTCTAAGTACTGCGAACTTTATACTTCTTTTCTCACATCGGTATCAACCTAAAACAAATAAAAACTCAAATAAACATACCTATTCATATTTTTTCCACTGAAAACTGCTTGCCTTCTCAGCATTTTTTGCAAATACTGCAAGCAACATGTGGAGCTCATGGCTTGTCTTGATTTCGAATAGGGCAGTTAAAGTAAGCTTCATAGGCGTCACATTTCGCACCTAACCAACTCAAATTTTATATCCCATACTTTAATAAATTTACCACAAAATGCATCAGTATCATGGCTACACTTTCTTGATGACATTTTCATTGTATTGAGACTTTTAAAAAATACTTGTCTAATTGTTGCTAATCACTTAAGCGTCATCTAAGTACTGCGTTGATGTACAACATGAACAATGTACACCTTTTTCTATGGTATATATATTTACTGTTTCTTGATGATTGGTGACTATACAATTGATCAAGCTTATGGGGATTGCATGCACCAATTTTAAATGCAAAAATCATGTAAACGGTTATTATTATAACCGTTACAAAAGAAAACTTTATTTATATTTATATACAAATACTTATATTGTTTATTCATTTTGGTGCTTAGTGAATAAAAAAATCGTAAAATGATTTTTTTTTGTTGATTTTTGTTATTTATATAGTATAAAAAAATAGCTAATGTATATTTCTTTATATAAAATAAATCAATCATTTGTATTGCTTTACTTTTAATACTTTTTTTCAAAATTATTTAATTTGAAAATATTGATTTTTTGAAAAATTATGGATAAATTATGAATACATTTTACCTCATTCTATAATACAAAATTGAAAAAATTAATGAAAAAGGTATTAATTTTGTGACTTAATCGATGACACTATCTCTTAAAAATAAACTTCTGAAGTAGATTATGTTCAGTATATATAATGACAAAATTGTCTAGACAATGTGATAAATTAATCACTTTATCCAAATATTATTCATAATAGCAGGTCGAAGCTAGTCAAAGTAATAAATACGGTTTACCTGCTTCTCCTCCCGCTCCCCATTCTGTTGCCATGTGGTGTGATCACCGGGATCACGTGGCTGACGCAAAAGTGTTCGTCGTTGTTTTGTTATGAGACGGTGTTTAGTGATCAGATCATGTGAAAAAACATTTCTATGAATCGTGTCTGTAGTTAATATTGAAATACCAGAAAAACTCATAATTCCGGTGAAAGTCGAAAGTGATCCCATTATTTACTATGCCCACATAGACGAAACTTTATAAAAAAAAAAAAAAAAAAAAAAAAAAATGGAGTTAAAATTAAGATATAAAAGTGTAACTGCTGAAGTCGCCACATTGTATTTGAATATGTGTGAATCTTGGCAGAAAAAAAAGAACAGATCTTGTCGTTAAACCGATCATCAGCAACGAGCTTCAGTTCAAAGTTCCAAGCAGATCTGATTGACATGCAGTCCTAAGCAGATGGCTTTTATAAATTTGTCATATTATCATAGATCATATTACAAAATTCGTGCAGCTGCAGTCTTTGAAAAGCAAACGAGCAAGAGAGGTAGCGTATCATTTGCTTTATGTTTTTACTATATTCGGAGCGCCTAGTATTTTGCAGAGCAAACGAGCAAGAGAGGTAGCGTATCATTTTCTAGATGTTTTTACTATATTTGGAGCGCCTAGTATTTTGTATAATGGGAGGGAATTTGCTAACAGTTGTTAAAGAAGTCGGTGCGATGTGACCAAAATTAAAAATCGTACAGCGGCAAAGCTCGATACTCTCTCAAATGGGTTCGATTCCCGCATAAATGAGTGTATTGATCACATTTTTGCTAGACTTGACCGCAAGCTTTTTCTCATAAGTAAAACGTCGGATTTTAGGGTTACTGATCATTGTATGACATGCCTCTTTATTGAATTAGCCAGTTCAAACAAGAGAAACCCGGTTTCAACCGCAACCCCTAATAGAGTAAATTTTCGTAATTTAAATGAACGTTTAGTACATTAAGATTGGTACATTAAGAGAGCTAGGAATTGATTTTAACACATAGTTTTATGGTAAATTTTTCTTAGAATTCATCGTAGATTTACAAACTACAACCCTTATTAGTAGTACAAAAACATATTTTAAGGATTATTTAGACATCTTTACTTTTATAATGTCTTAAAAATCATTTATATAAGAAGTGGCTATCTATTAAATCAGAATTTGACTTCCCGCAACCTCCATAGAAATCAATGTTGTTTGGCTTCTACTCCTCAACATAACCCTCAACGCTTCTTCAACTTTTATACGTCATTAGCACCTCGACTTTTTAATATGATACGATTTGATATATGTATTACTCGTAAAACCTTTTCTTTCAATAAACAACTAATTACAAAGTGGTTTGTTAATTTTGCTTTCCACGAAATTAATACTCTTGTTAGAGTTTTGATTTAACTTTGATGTTTTTTTTTTTTTTTAAGTAATCATTTTGCGTTCCCTAATTTGTATTTTAACTACCTTAAAATTTAAAAGTAAATATATATATATTTTTGGCTTTTATATTTTCCATACATCCGTCACTAGTTTTATTACTACAGGATATAACTGTTCTATTTCTCAATGAAATTTAATTTTTAAAGACCACGATTTAAGTTATTTTGTAAGACTTGTACATATGATTATGAATGTATTAACCTGGAATTTTAATTTGTATTCATTGATTGAGATAAAATAAACTAAACTCTCAATCATAAAGGTCTGTTAAAAGGGCTAACCAAGCATAGAGAAGATGATTTGTACTTGGCTGGAATAAGACGACGAAATACTCTGAAGGATTACGATTTATTCAATTTATAGAAAACAGAGCATATCACGCAGGTATAAATCGCAGCCCCTACGAAGCAATGTTTGGTTGTAAATATAAAATCGGAGAAGAGCTAGCTGTGTGAGGATGGAGAAACCGAAACCAATATTACCGAAACTAAGTTTAATGAGGAGGATTCTCAAAATGAAAATCTAGATGATAATGTAGTGGTAAAAATTCCTGATGTAGAGTGCGCCAAAGCCGAAGATGGAAACATTTTAGCTGTTATAATTTCTCAAGAGACAGAAGGAATGTATAAGATAAAAATTCAAACCTCTTGTGCAACTCAAAATTCCACAAGAGCCTTACTTGTAAAAATATATAATAATAATAAAATTTTTTTTTTTTTTTTTTAAGCAATAACTAGCATCTTTGTGTACTGATCTGTTTTTTTTTTTTTTTTTTTTTTTTTTTTTTTTTATTTTTTTTTTTTTTTTATTAAATTTTAATATTATATATTATTGTATTATATATACATAAGTCCAGTGATCCCAACTTCAAGTTTGATATATTTTTTGTTAGGGAATGTCTCCATGCTTGCTAATTCATTTCATCACAATCTGTCATATTGTTTTATATACAAATGTTAATTACTCAAGTGAGAAGTTGGTCAACGTTGGCTAGTGTACTTTATGTTCATTGTACAGTGGCGACGCGTGAGTAAAAAACTTAGGAGTTCAGTTCATAAAATTTAATATTTTTCCTAAATTATTTGTTCTTTTTGTTTTAATTCATTTTTGTTACCTAATTCATGATTTCTAAAAATTCTTCAAAAAACAACTTTGAGATGATTTTTCTTCTCACACTTTCACTAAAAACTCAAATCAAAGTAAACTCAATCCATTACAAATCCTATATACCCGTACACAAATTTCCCATTTCGTTTATATTCTTCTAGCACGAATAGAACGTAAAGCCAACATAATTACTCATAGTTTTGTTTTTAAAAAATACACCCAACACACAACGATCACACATATTCCTACCTACTTCAGTACCTACACGTGCCCTTTACCCATAAATTTTCCATCCATATCTGCATGTTAGGTTGCTTGAACAAAAATCACTCTTTTTGCTTGACTTCGTTTACAGCTAAATGAGCGATTTTTTTTTTTTTTTTTGCATCTATTTTTGATGGATATATTTCCTTTCAACCTCAACTGAACGAGTCGAATGAATGCAAAGCATTGATGTCGCAGGTTAGTATTTTGTTCTGTTATGAATTATGATTTGATTCAAGCGCACAAGAGGCTGGCACAAGTTGGGAAATACGCTGAAAAATTGACTGAAATTAGGACTTAGGGGACAAGTGGAAACATATTTTGTGGGTTATTGATGTCATTTAAGAAAATTATAGAAACTAAAATATTATTCTCTGAATGAAATGAACAATAGGACGCGTCGCCACTGTCATTGTATTATATCCCTTGTTTTATAGAAGTATGTTTAGCCGTAAAAATTGAATCGAGTTGGTAGCGAATATGAATGCTCATTAGATGGTGATGGACGTAAGTTGTCCTTCTGGAGCATATGTAGTTGGTTTTGTAGAGAGATAGTGTATCAATTATCCTCTGTATTGTTTCTTTAGCTGATTTTTCGGATTTCAGTTGCCGTTTTTGTCTCTAAGATATCCTGGAACCACGAGTTTTCTGGACAAACTTCCCCCAAATCTTGTTACTTTTTTCTGTTCCCATTCTTTTTTCAAGAAAAATCCAATACTGTTTTTATCGTTTAATGAAGCAGTCTCTTCTTCTTATACGTGCAAAGTACTCAGCAAACATTATATGTTATATTGGGTTGGCAACTAAGGAATTGCCGATATCACACATCTTTGGCCATATTTTTTAATGGCTTCTATCAATGACATATTTTTTTGCTTTTTAATTTTTGTTAGCTGTCAGTCTTACGTTGCTTTAGAAGCAAATTCCGAGTATTTTTGTGACATTTTTTTTGCTCAATTCTAATATGAAGTGCAAAAAATAGAATTTTCGTCACATTTTACTTTTTTATTTCCGTAAAGAAAAAAACGCAGCGCAAGCTGTTAAAAAGTTACGTGATGTATATGGTGAAGAAGCCTTAAAAGAAAGACAGTGCCAGAATTGGTTTGACAAACTTCATTCCCGAGATTTTTCACTGAAAAAAGAACTACGGTCAGGTCGACCAGATGAACTTAATGATGATTAAATTAAAGCCATAATCTAGTCGGATCGCGAGGTAGCAAAAAAGTTAAATGTGTCACAGGGATTGAGAAACATTTAAAACGTATGAAACTCGTTAAAAAGATTGATATTTGGGTTCCACATGATTTGAAAGAAATTCATTTAACGAAGCGCATCAACGTTTGTGACTTGCATCTTACACGCAATGATTCCGACCTTCCTTTGAAATCACTTGCGATGAAAGAGCCAGCACAATTGAAAGCTGTTATTATCCACCAAAAGAAGATTTTCCTCAATTTTTTAGGATTGGGAAGGTGTGGTGTATTTTGAGCTGCGTCCAAGGAATCAAACGATCAATTCGAATGTTCATATATTCAACAACTGGACAGATTTGTACAGACTAGACGTATTTCGTTGATCGATTGAAAAGGTTTCATTTTTCATCAGATCAACGCTAGGCCACATACATCTTTGGTCACTCGTCAAAAATTATTGGAGCTTGATTGGGAGTTGATGTTACATCCACCACATAGCCCTGACCTTGCTCCATCAGATTACCATTTATTTCGATATGTTTTATTAATATGAAAAAATCGGCAATTACTTAGTTGACAATCAATATATTACTATTTTATAATCCCTACGTTATTTAGCTTTATGCTAACTACATTCCACAAATTGGTACCCTTTCTTAATTATCTGTGAAATTATAAATTCGTTATAAATTTCTTATAACCTCTTAAAATAAAGTTTTAAATAAAACGTTCAGTTTACAATAACTAAGACAAGGTCTTATCAGAGTGTCTTATCGAATACAACTGACTGAGTGAAAGTTAGAGGTTAGGTATTTTTTTTTTGCAGTTGTCAGGCCTGAGTTTCTAACTACGTTATATTCACAAAAGGTCCTCCCCTTCAAATTTAGTGCACGTTTTTTGTTGTATGGGTGCCATACAACATTTTAGGGGAGACTAAATCATTGTGTAATTGGACTTGTATTCTAAGCAAGCACTCATGTTACATGTTTAGTTGAATGAAAAAAGAGAATGTCTTTTGAGCGGTTGCGGTTGAATGCTAAAGCCTCGGATTTGAAAGCCAGCACACTACCATTTCAGAAACGGTCATTGTTTCCAAACGAAATCGAGGAATTTAAGAAGTTTCTGCAAACTTCTCTGGAAGGTTGGAGTGAAAACTCTCCTCAAACCGCTCGCTCTACCCAGGGGCCAACTGCAATCTGTAGAACTAGAAGATTGACAGATTCCTAAAATAGATGGTTGAAAATATAAAAGGAATGATGGACAAAACGATACCTCGCCCACAACACTGTAGCAATGAAGACACATTCCATAATTGTTGACGCACTGCACCGATACAAAAATAAACTGCTGTCGAGACTAAAAGCTTGTGTAGATGGTATACTGACAGACATTATTCGAAGATCAAAAAATTTCAAATATTAATAGAAGAAAATTCGAAAGCCTCTGTAAATTTTTTTGGGATATCGAAATTCGGAGGCTTTGATTAATATTTACAGGTTTTTACCGTGTGTGTTGTCTATTGCTCGTTTTACATTCTCCTCCATTTGTTTTAGGTACCTGTCAATCTTCTAGTTATATAGATGCATATTGCCTGGTGGGTAGAGCGAATTTGATCAGATTACTTTCGTCAATGTCCAGAAGAAGTGTGTGCACAGCATACCTTACTGTAGCTTTGAATAAATTCCTCCAGTTGCGCCACTTGGATTGGAAGTATGTATTGAGACCGCAATGGTAAAACTGTTCGTGCCTGTCAATTGTATCCGGGTTTCGTGAAAAGAAGTTAGTTAAGAGGTGTTTCTGGGAAACAAGGTATTATCTATCATCTTTAGTCGCAGTCAGTACATAACGCTAGCTGATTCAACCAACTGAGTAATTGGTTCTCTTCAGTGCTTGATGTATTAACATACCTCGCCAATCTCTGTGTTTTGCGTTACAATTTGATTATGGAATAATCAACCGAATTGAACATATATGTCAGTTTTAAGCTACATATGGTGGTTTGAGTTAATTTAGGTGCATAGATAGAGATCATGTACAATCGCTTTCCACTACGGAGAGAGATGTACTGTTTTAATTTATCCCACAATAAAATTGGTTAACATGTAGTGATAGTTAGCTAAACTGACCTTGATTTACCGACTTGGATAAATCCACAATATTTTCTTCACTTCTGGCGTTTTATTTGTCTCACTGGCACTGCAACATTATGGAATAAATAGGTCGATTCAATTTCATTCAATAAATGCTAAATTGTACGAAAATATACTGAGAAAATGAATACAGAGGGCAAACTCTAGTTAATTCAGAAATTTATTTGGCGATACATATATATAGTTACTAAAGCCCATAAAATAGTTATTACTAACACGTTCACACTGTATGTTACATAATACAGTGAAATTCCTCATTACGCACAGTCCTTAAAACGGGACATTCCAATAACCGGACAAATTTCGTAAACACAGCTATTTAATTAATTTTCGGTACGTGTGCTTGATGTGTGAGAATTTTAACTTTCCTTACAAATACCGTTTTTTTTTTTTTTTTTCTTTGAATAATTTATCATGCTCTCGGCAGTTGAAATTCAAGCCGTCTTCCTTAACGAATTTAAAATGGGACATAATGCATCATTGCCAATTAATGTGGGAAGCCGGAAACTTTAAATGACAACGATGTTTTAAGAGCGACGGTGGATTCAGACCCAACAGAATCGGTGCGGGAGATTGCACAAAGCATGGGAGTATTCCCCAATGACAATAAGTCGATCCCTTTCTCTCATTGGAAAGGCACAGAAACTCAGTAAGTGGGTACCTCATGAACTGAACGAATCCCAAAAACTACGGTGCCTGTAAACCTGCGAATCGCAGGTGAACGTGTGAACCGTTTTTGCACCGGATAGTGATAGTCACCTGTGATGAAAAGTGGATACTGTATGATAATTGTAAAAGATCTGGGCAGCCCGATCTTTACCCAAAAAAGGTTATGGTAACGATTTGGAGGACAACGAAAGGACTAATCTACTTTTCATTGCTTTAACCAGTAGAAACGACAAACGCTATCAAATATTGTGAGGAAATCGACATATTGAATGCCAAATTGGCTGTAAAACAAATTGCGTTGGTCAATAGGCACGGTCCGATTCTTTTGCATGACAATAATAGACCCCATACCTCACAAGTATCGGTGCAAAAACTGTTGCAGTTGGGATTTGAAATTCTTCCGTTTGCTGGCAGGTATTCCAGGACCGAGCAGAGGTCATAAAAGCCTTTGAAGATTTCATTGATGTCAACGGATGCTATTTTGATTGAATAAAAATTTACGGAAAAATAATATTAGCTTTTAAATTTTTACTTTAAAATCGAACATTTCAATAATACATACATACATAAAGAAGGACGATTTTTGGCCAACTGAGACAGCTTAATTTTAGCTAAGTTGATATGGTATATGTAGCTAAGTTCGAAAAACCAAACAATGTCAGCAGTTTGTTACAGATGTTTGCGTGGTTAGCTGTGTCGAATGTTCTAAAAGAACTAGAAAAGTAACTTTGTCTTCATGGCCGTTGTACAGCTATGGCCTTTCTTAAATCCAGATTGCATTGGAGAGAGCAGGTTGTTGAAATGAATAAATTAGTTTATTTGCCTTTGAATTACTTTCGCTAATATCTTAGAGGGGTAAGGCCGGTATTCTTTACTGTTATAACTCCAATGTATGGGAATTATTTTGGCACATTTCCATTGAGAACGTTAAATGCCTGTTATTATGATTAGGTTGAAGAAATGTACCAGAGATTGAGAGTGTTATTTTCACAAATTTAGGATGGGTTTCATTAAAGCCTACATAATTTAATTTGACCGACAACAAACAAGCAACCATTTCAGCATCAGGACTGCACTGTCCAGAAAGTTAAAATCAAGCGCATTTATAGGAATATTAATGTCAGGGAAAGGGAGGGATACAAAACTTGTATTCAGGGAATTAAGGTCCAAGATGAAATCAACATGTTTAATGTTTCTAGGTATTCCAATTTCCCGGATATTTTTCCAGAGTTGACGATTTTTTGCTGATTTGTTGATTTTGTTCCTGAAAATTTTTTTGCGCATATCTAATTTGTAACGCTTTTAACTCGCGTAGAAACGATTGCGCTCATGGAAAAGCAGTCGAATTTCGGGTGTAAACCAAAGACATTGGCCAAAGCGGATACGTTTGGTTTTTAGAAGAATATGATAATAAAAAGGGTACATATATTTTTATTTAAGAACTCAACTTGGTCATTAAGGGAAGTCTTACTCTATACAAGATCCCAATCAATATGCCGAGAATCTATTTCCAGTTATTTGGAATCAATGTTCCTAAAATCTCTGAATTCGAAGGTTGTAACTGTATACAAATTCGAATTTCAAAAATAGTAGGAAAAAGCGTCTGGAAAAAGCAGGTCATACAAGAGAGCGTCATTAAGATTATTCACAAAGAAAACTTCCAAAAAAATCCCCGTTTTATCGGAAAAGTGAGCACATACTATCAATGATATCATTGTTAGATTTGGTAGTGAATTGAGATAGATTCCAACACAGAGAATATCGGAGATTGATCAATATATTTGGTCGGATCCAATAGATCTAATGATCAACGTCAAGCCGGAAACGGGTGATGGGATAAGTGGTGTCGTTTATCATAAAATTATAAAAAAAATCTAAGTCATGTACTTTTAAAATTATTGCCACTCAAAAAAAAAAAAAAAAAAAAAACGGGAAATCCAACACCCTGTGACGATCTTTCAAGTACTGTGGCCTCAAATCTTTACTTTTCCTCGAATTACATAACTATATCGATTTTAACTAAAATATTGCTTTTTTGTCCATCCATGTATATGAAAATCATTAATCACCCAACTTGAACTGACTGTACTGACAAAAAAATGTAATATGCGATTTTCAAGTAACTTTAAAAGATGGCGTTTCTGTCTGGATTCCAAAATGATATGACACTTGCTAGACTTACGCTTAATTGAGGACAAAAAAAATATTTTGTTAATGAAACCCGATTCATAGTTAATTGTTTTTATTGGGTCTATAACTTGCTAAGAGATGGGTGGTGCGGTTTGCTAAGAGATGGGTTTGTATTATTCCATTGGAACATGCGTTGGAAAGCTACTGTCATTGTATGTCATTTCAGCATATGTCATTCATTTGAAGCGTAAACAACAATAATTTTTTTTTCACTCAAATATGTCGAACTTTGTGCCTGTGAAAGTGTTTTTTGCGGGGAATTACTTTAATATGTAGAAAACTGCTGCCGAAAGTCATCGTATTTTGGTGGAAGTTTTTGGTGAACATGCGCTAGCTGAGCAAACGTGCCAAAAGTGGTTTGCACGATTTAAAAGTGGTGATTTTGGCTTGATTGACGATAAACGTCCTGGGCAGCCAAAAAAATTTGAAGATGAAGGACTGGAAGCATTACTCTATGAAGATTGTTGCCAAACACAAGAAGAGCTCGAAGAAACTTTGGGTGTCACTCAAGCAGCTATTTCAACACGTTTAAAAGCAGCTGGATATATTCAAAAGCAAGGAAATTGAGTTCCACATGAACTCAAGCCGAGAAACGTCGAAAGGCGGTTTTGCATGTCTGAAATGCTGCTGGAAAGCCACAAAAGGAAGTCATTTTTACATCGGGTTGTTACTGGTGATGAAAAATGGATCCATTACGACAACCCCAAGCGCAAAAAATCATATGTGAAACCCGGCCAACCAGCCAAATCAACGGCAAAGTCAAATATCCATGGCGTGAAGGTAATGCTCTGTATTTGTTGGGATCAGATGAGTGTGCTGTATTATGAGCTGCTAAAACCGGGTGAAACCATCAATGGACAACGCTACCGAACACAATTAATCCGTTTGAAGAGAGCAGTAGCCGAAAAACGCACGAAATATGCGACCAGACACGAGGCAATAATTTTCCATCATGACAACGCTCCACCACGTTGCTATTCCGACTTTTGACTTTTCACCTTTTTCCGGCTTGAGATTGATTTTTGGGACACCCTGTGTCCCCACCTAATCTACCTATCCTATCCCTCGAAAAAGCCTGCATCCATCAATATTCGTTCTTTAACCACGATTCTGTAATGCACACAATATCAACTTTGGAAACTATTAGCAAATCTCTTGGCATATCAAGCTTGGGAGACAGCGTTTAAATGACACACACGCAGACCATTCATCCAGTAACACAGAACATTAACCATTGAGGGACAGATTTCAATGTGACCCTCGCCAGTGTGATTAAATAAATTATAAGTCTTTAGTATATCTAACGTAAATTAATAAAAACAATGGAAAAGGTGTGAAGTAAGCGCCAATAAGCACAGAAATAACACAATAACATAATAACAAATAACACCTTACATGAAGTTCTTCAAAGATTTATTAGAAAAAGAACAAAAAAAAAAACAATAATATATGGAGATCGTTAAAAAGTTCAAAAATGAGCAAAATTAAATATAATTTCTTAATAGTTCAGAACTTTCAAAAGGAACTAAAAAGATAGGGAAATAAAAAGAAAGAAAGAAAGAAAAAGAAAAAACTATATATATAAATAATATCTTTAGGTGTTGGCAATGCTATGCAATTAAGTGATGGTTTTAATTTCCACAACTTTATTAATGCGTTGCCGTTTAGCAAACACGTCCACGCATCGTACAAACTGATGAAAGATGTTTTTGTTTCCTTATTTGAAGAGCACGATGCACTAAATTGTTGTTGGATTTCGATAGACATATTTGCGCAAATTTTATTTTTTGTTGTTCTTTTGTCGATATTTGGAGACCAAGGTTAATACGAGGTTCCTATCATAAGCGGACCGGAAGTTAAAAATAATCGCAGAGGTGTCACTACCCGGTAAAGGGCGTGTGCGAAAAATGTCATTTAGAATTGGCGGTTTTACATTAATAACGTGGCATAAATGATCAAAATAGTTTTTAATGTTTTCATTTGGAGTGATAGGGATCCCGAATAAAACAGCGTCACATGAAACATTTTTGTTTTCAAATTCCTCCTGACCGGATTTCAGTTCAGTGGATTGTGATCGTAGGTCAATAATAACAGTTTGTGTGTCAGGGTTGACACTAGACAGCGAGGTTTAAATGTTCGAAATTTCAAAGAATTTAAAGCATATAAGGCAGTTTAATTATTTTTCAATTGTATCACACGCGGGTTAATGTCTGCTATTGAATTGTTTTGGCCATTAGTTTATGATTGTTCTCACGAATTTTTGATGAAATAAGTGATATTATTAACTCACTTTGAGACCTAAATTTCTCAACTATTTTATCCAACAAAGTATGATCATCCATTCAGATTTCTGTTTTCAAAAACGAAGGATATTTTGATTATTTGTAAAAATATGAGGACTGTCAAAAAGTAAGGTGACTATATTTTTATAAAAAAATATTTAGTTATTTATCAAAATTAACGTTGTCTCCTTTAAAGTAATCCCTCAGCAACTTCTCTTTCGATATTTAAACGATTTTCCAAAACAATCGACGTTATCATGAGCTGGGGCGTCCACAGCGAGGCATATTCTTGCATTGGCATATTCTTAGCCATCTGGGAAGAGTTGGTACCACTTTTAAACATTTATTTTTTTTTGATTCCATTTTTTACACAAAATTTGACTCAAATTCTTTGTTCCATTTTTTTATAATAATTGAAAATCGCCGAGCACACCAAAACACGTCTTACCTTTCTATCTGTCAAAAACAAATTAAGTATGCTATATACTTGAAACTGTGGACATGTGTTCGTAGCACTTGCACCAACATAGCATAAATATATATATATAGTGTGATTCATCGTGATGTTGGATTTATAATGTAAAATAAAATACATAAATTTGAAAGTGAACTTAAAATTTTTATTATCGGTTAAAAGAACAATTCATGAATTTACTTTTTGAAAATGATATCATGTAAATGTTGGCCACGACTACGTCTGAGGTGGTCCATTCGGAAGGTCCAATTTTGGGAGACTCGTTCGAGCATAGCGACTGATATAACGCGGATACCACAAGTAATGTTGGCTTCCAAAGCGTCGATCGAAACTGATCTAAAGACCTGAGACTTTACACATCCCTAGAGAAAATAGTCCAGAGGCGTGATATCGCACGATCTACGCGGCTAATTTACCATAGCAAAACGTGAAATTAAGTGCTCACCAAAATGATTTCTCAACAATTCTATTGTTTCACGCGCTCTATGGCTCTCAGCGCCATCTTGTTGAAAGCAGAGCTCACCGAGATCATGTGCTTAAATTTCAGGAAGCACATAGTCCGTTAATATGGCACGATAACGGTTACCATTGACAGTAACATTCTGATTTGCCTCATTTTTTAAGATTCCACCAGCCCATAAACCACAGCATACCGTTCTTTTTAATGGATGTAATGGTAGTTCTTGGTACTCTTCGGGTTGCTCATCAGCCCAAGTACGTATCCATTGAGCCAGAAATGGGCTTCATCACTGAACAAAATTTCACGATAAAACATAGAATTTTCATTTTCTGGCTTCAATTCTTGCGCAGGTTGAATTTTGTACACTTTTAGGCCGAAATCCTCACGTAAAATACGCCAAGTTGTCTAATACGCTAAGCCAAGCTGCTGAGAACGACGACGAATCGATTCGTCACGGTCTTCGTGTACACTCTCAGCTACAGCTGCTATAGTCTCTTCACTACGTGCTGGATTTGGTCTAACCGGTAGAGTATCATCCACTAATGTAAGCTGAGACTCAAATTTGAGAATGGTATTGGCAATAGTGGTTTCAGTAGGTCGATTATGCGCACCGTAAATTCCTCGAATCGCACGAAAAACCTTTCTCACAGAACGTTGATTTTCGTAATACAGCTGAACAATTTGGAGACGCTGTTGTGGTGTGAGTCTTTGAATGATGACTTGCCGAATGATACTGAATAAAAGTGACAAAGGAGTTGAAAATTAAACCTCACGCTGAATCATCCTATATATTGAAAATCGAATGTATGATTCCCGCGAAATTTCAATAGTCACCTTACTTTTTGAACACATCTCGTATAGTGTCAAAACTAAAAGTAGTCTTAAAAAAGCATTTATTAAGTATGTGGAATATATGGGTATATTCATGTGGTTTTTATGTCTAGTAAATTTTATATATATTACTGTTTTTCACAAATTACTTTAATTTTTTTTCCAGCGATTACATCGACAAAAAGAACTGTTAAAAAAAGATATATTAAAAAAAAGAGCTATTCTGGAGAGGAAATTACATATTGAAATTCAAAAAGAACTTTATTCTGAAGTGCCGGAACAACAAACGCACCATGTAAAATCCTTAAACTTTCCTAAAGCAAATATAATTGAGAAGTAATGTTAACAGCTTAGATTTCAACTAGATAATAACACTTACATATTTCATTTTTAGATATTCCCCCCAGGAAAGAAATTCTGAAATACATTCAAATAACAAAATGCTTTTTGGAAATAAAGCAAAAAAAGGTTCAAGGTCACCAATAGTTACCAAAAAACGCGAAAAATTATATTGCATTTGTAGAACACCATATGATGATACAAAGTAAGCCTTATATTCTTATTTCATATGCTTATTTTGAAAGTTGTATTTAATGACTTAATGTAGGTACCGGTACATGTCTATAAAAACAGTAAAAACTATTATACCGAAGCTGTGTTTAGAGTGAAAGATATTTATACTTTTTTCTTTAAACTAATTAAACATGTGGCTAAAAGCAGAAATGTAATGCGATACGAAATTGTACTATTTGGTATAAATAGCCTTATCCAATACTAATACGAAACTAGGGCAGAAAACTGAGGTACGAAACTGTTCGATACGTAACTAGTCCTGTGAATTTTAGTTTCGGTTCAAGTAATGATTGAACCACGAACTATGCCACTCATATAAATAAACCGAAATGATTTAGAAATAATTCATCTTTTTGTACTAAAGGTAACAAATAAATGCACAAGTATAGAAGAAGCTAGCCATATTTAAAGATTAAATGAAAACATTCTTTTGCATTGAAGCACCATATTTTTCCCTTTTTTCGCTACCATTGGGTTGGTAACCCAACCATTGGATAAGGGTAGTTCATATTCTTCTGCTAGTAACAGTATGTCTTCATATCATAAATACATAACGATTATGTTAGTGTTTAAAAAATAAAGTGAACCAAGTTCTGTTGAACTGCCTTAAAAAAATATGACTGAAGTTTTGTTTTACTAGTCAATTTAATTAGTTGGTTAATTAAATATCCTGTTAACTAACGGAAAGAAAACAGGATTGGACCTGATTCACTTTATTTCGAAACCACTCATTAACGTATGATTTAAATTGATAGGTTAGCTGCTTGCAAATAAAAAAAGCTTCTTTATTTTAATGGCTATTAATTTCCATTATCAACATTTTTATTACTTTTTGTAACCGCTGCGCGTCAGCTTCTAAGTGAAAATAAAATTATTTACCCATTTAACCAAGGAGATATTATTAACGAATTTTAATTCAACAATTCGTTAATTCACCTCGAACCTCTTTTGACTCCCCCCAACAAATTTCGAAAAAATAACAGTGAATGGCAACACACTGTGGGAACATTTAGATGAACAATTAAAAAGTCAAAGTGATTTTATAATATCTCTAATCTCCTCAAAAATTAAAGAAAATAATAACCTTCTTGCCTCAAAACTTGAATTGAAATTTCCTGAATTTAATAAAGCAATTGCTGATTTAAATGCAAGGTTCTTTCAACTTGAAAGGATTAACCCAGTGTCCTATAGTGATATAAACCTAATCGAATCAGGTTTAATTAATTTAAAAACATCGATCCCTGACGTCATCAAAAATAGTTCGGACCTTCAATCACAGGTTGCAGAAATAAAACACAAAAGAGTGCGAAAATAAAAGTGTTTCTCGTAACGTTATTTTGTTTGGAGTTCCTCCTACCCCAGGTGAAAACATTAAATCATATTACCACAAGTAATTCATATATTCCGTATCTATTATCAAATTCCGATGTGCGTACGAAAGAAATTTTGTGATTACTTTTGTGACAAAATATCGTAAGGTAAATAATAAAGAATTTAACTTACAAGATGTTGGATTAAACTCTCAATCAAATGTTCACATATTTGAGTGTCTCTCATTCAACAACAACAAACTGCTGCATGCTGCACTACAGCTAAAAAGACAAAAACAAATTTACTCGGAGTTTATTAGATCGGGATTTGTCTTCATAAAACGTCACGCAAGTGAAGAAGAAACTAACATTATTGAAGCATTACCATGCTGCATGAAATTGACAGCTCCCAGTGATGACAGCCTTCATCATTTAAAACCAGCTACTCTCAAACTGGTTTTTTTTTTTTTTTTTTTTTCTATTTCAATTTTCTCAATATCTTTTCTTATTATTATCAAAATTTTAATTTTTTCTTTCCGAATTTAAAATATCTTGCTTTCTATCATTGTTTTTTTTTTTTCCTTATAACATTGTCAATTTTAAGCTCAATTTTTAACTGGCCCCGAAATCTTTTATTGGTTGTTGATGAAAAGAAACATAAATTTCAATAAAATTGCCCCTCCTCTTTAATTAACGTTTGCAGTACTAGTGTACATGAGTCCCATTAGTGGAGGCGGTAATGAAATATCTCGCTGCATGCTTAATACATTGAGTGACTAAAAGACCGGTCTAAGAATGTGTCACCTAAATGCGCAAAGTTTGTAAGTTTGATGTCGTTTGTGTCAATGAATCCTGGTTGGGGATTATATTTATGAAGTAGACGGCTCTAGACTTTTTCGAGGGGATCGCATAGGGCGAATGGGTGGCGGCGCTGCCATTTATGTAAGAGCGGGACTAAGAATTACTCCTAAGTTCCAGTCGAGTAAAGGAAGGGAAATTGACTATGTCTTCATAGAATTGAAGTCTCCTACAGGTGATCTCCTTATTGGATCTATTTACACCTAACAAGAGTATTGATGCTTTCCCTGTCTTCAATCTCCTGGAATCTGTCTCGATACTTAAATTTATTTTCAGTCAATACCACAGACGTTACATACTTTACCGCTGAGACAAGAACCCTTATAGATGTCTTTTTTTGTAAACGACCCCAACGATGCCCTTTTATATGACCAGTTGTCCGCAGTCCGTAGTGCACGTCTTCAACTTTATCCCGACCACAGGTTGCTACCCCCGCAATGGAAAATGCAAAAATTGTCTGTTCCAAAAAGTATAAGTAGTAACGACTTCAGGTCCATCTCAATATTACCTTTTTCCTATAAAGTATTTGAGAGTATACTGCAGAGACAAATCAATGCACACATCCACTCTAAACACCTACTCTCGCCGAAACAATCAGGTTTAGGAAGCACTATACCTATATTATTAAATAGACTAGATTTGACTTTTAATAGGGCATTAACTTGCAACAATCATATTAATACAGCCGTTGGCAAAGTGTCTGGCGTGTTATGCCAGCTCTGTATGATACATAACTTTACTCCCATAAAAACCCGTATGTTGCTAGCAAAAACGCTATCCTAAGCTACGGCTGTGATCTTTTCTGTAAATGCGGTGCAACAAGCAGAAGAAAGCTTAACGTTGCATTTAACATTACTGCGCGTTATGTTTTCAGCTTTCGACGGTTCGATAGGATCTCTATGTACTCAAAATCGCTTTATAACATGACACTCGATCATCTTTTTCGCTACAAAAGTCTCATTTTGCTTTCAAATGTCATTCAAACCAACCATAAGTTACGTTTCAGCACCTCAAACAGATCACACTAAATAATTCACCCTCGTTTTTCGTGTCTTGCATCCGAGCGACAATTTTTCATACACTCCACCCGCTTATGGAACTCTTAACACAGCATGCTCGAGAGACTGGTGGCACCAGGCAATTTTGTTTAGAGCTTAAACAATTCTTAATAAACAACCCTGACTACTTTAGATTTGGAGACCACGTCGTTTTATTATTCCATTGAAATGTATGCTTCTCTTTCCTTGCTCTGAGCGTAAATTGGCGATGTTTGAATGTTATCTATTAATGATGATTATAATATAATTACCATTATCATAAATTTGCCTGTCTATTTTACTAGCACGTTTACTCAGTAGCCGTTTTCAGAATTGAATCTAGCAACTTTAAGCTTCACTACCTTATAAGATATCTATTTATTTTATTGTGTATGGGTTAATGAAATAAATAAAATAAATAAATAAGCAAAAAAAAAAAAAAAACAATCATAACGATCGAATGATTTGTCTTCGAGTTATAACTGCTGCTGCAAATTTGAAAAATAGTTTCAAGAAAAACGCATTTAAAGGTAAGTTAATTGATTTCTGACCGCTTGAAATTTTGGTATGTTATTTTTAAAGTTATAGACCATCGAAATATGAAGTCTGCCGGCAATGACGAAGATGGCCTTGATGCCCTTCTGCGAAGTTGCAAGTGGAGCACGAAAGAATTTGAAGGAGATCGCGAGTAAGATCATCCTCAACTACATGAGTTTGTTGGCTTTACCAACAACACAAATAAACGTTCTCACATTTAAGACAGACTTTCAATTCTGCTGTATAAATTTAAAATCCGAAATTAATACATGGGCTGAAAAGTCCATACCGTTTCTAAGAGAGATTTTCAGTTAGTACCAACCTTCAAAAGATACGTGTATAAATTTGACAGCTGTCGAACGATTAGTTCTCGAGGTATAGCGTTGTGAGTGAAGCAACTTTTGTTATTGTGAAAAAAAAAATGGATTCAAAGCAATTTTGTGTGTTGATTTATCATTGCTTTTTGATGCAGCCGATGCAAAGAAATGGCTTGATAAGTGTTACCCGAACTCTGCACCAGCCGAACGGAACCATTCGCAAGTGGATTGAAAAATTTAAAAGTGGTCATACAAGCACCGAAGATGATGCACGCAGTGGACGTCCAAAGAGGCTGTTTCAGATGAAAACATCAAAAAAGTCCACAAAATGATTACGAATGACCGTAACGTGAAGTTGATCGAGATAGCTGAGACTTTGAAGATATCAAAAGAGCGTGTTGGATATATCATACATGAATGTTTGGACATGCGAAAGCTCTGCTCAAAGTGGGTGCCGCGTTTGCTCACAGTCGACCAAAAACAACAACATGTTTATGATTCAGAGGAGTGTTTAAAGCTCTTCAACCGCAATAAAGCCGAATTTTTGCGTCGGTATGTGACAATAGATAAAACTTGGCTCCATCACCTAACACCAGAGTCAAGTCGGCAGTCAACTGAGTGACGAGCAGGTGACGAACCTGGTCCAAAACGACCAAAAACTCGACAGTCGGCTGGCAAGGTTATGGCATCCGTGGAATACCATAACACATGGAATAATTTTCATCGACTATCTCCAAAAGGGGCAGACTATCAAGAGCGACTATTACATTGCGTTGTTGGAGCGTTTGAAGGACGAAATCGCAGAAAAACGGCCGCATTTGAAGAAAAAGAAAGTGCTGTTTCATCAAGACAATGCACCGTGTCACAAGTCGATGAAAACGATGGCAAAATTAAATGAATTCGGCAACGAATTGCTTCCCCACCCACCGTATTCTCCAGATTTGGTCCCCAGCGACTATTTTCTGTTCGCAGACCTCAAAAGAATGCTCGCCGGAAAGAGATTTAGGACCGATGAAGAAGTAATCGCCGAAACAGAGGCCTATTTTGAGGCTAAACCGAAATCGTACTACAAAACTGGTATCGAAAGATTGAAAAATCGTTTCAATCAGTGTATCGCCCTCGAAGGCAATATATATAGTTGAATTTTGCAAAAATTTTGTGTTTTACTATAAAACGGCACAAAATTTTCAGCCCATGTGCTAGAAATGAGATTTTGTTATTTAAATTAGTGAATATTTTAATTTTTTATTTTAAATTTGATAATTTTTTTTTTTAATTTCCCCTTTTTTTAAGTTATTTATTTTCAACATTTTACTCATATTTTGGTCACGGTATTTGTTAGTAAATTCTGTACTTTTAGTATCCATATTATAAACGTTTATTTGATGGAAAACAAAATTATGTAAATTATAAATAATATGAAATATGAAATAATTTATAACCATAAATCTTTAATTTGATTCCGGTAAGAAACTACAGAGAAGTACAATTTGAAACTAAACTTATGGTACGAAACGTAACCATTATATTTCGGATCAGACAATTGAATTTAGTTTCGTTTCTCTTCCATCTCTTCAAAAAAGTAAAAAAAAAAAATCGTTTTTTTTTCTTATTAAATAATCTCTTTGGAAAAAAAGTGAGTCATACGTATCACAATCAATAAAAAATTTGTCTATTACACATATTAAAGTTTAAGGATTGACATTTCGGCTGTCATAAGGGGTGGTTTAGTTCTCTATTTTCTGAAACAATTTTCTGGCTTTTCTAGTAAAAACTGCGCTTATTAGATGATTAATTGTGTTAATTTAATTTAGCAAAAAAAAAGAAGGGTGATTTTATTATTGTCATTTTCACAATTCAATAAAAATGCTAAGATCACCGAGGAACAACACCAACAACAATACCTTGACGCAAAGCAGTAAAAAGCAAATTTAAGCTACAAGTTCACTTTATTATAAAGGTGTCCCGGACATGGAAAACCATCGTCTACCTTAGATAGTTGAACTCAGGACTATTACGATCAGGACTAGTTGGTTAGGCGAGTGGGTAGATTTAGCCCATAGTTGTGGGATGGAGCTGAATCTCAATCCGGATGCCCTTCAAAATTGGAAGCCGGTACTGACAAAGCTCTGCTTAAAGTTGGATCGTCAATTTAGAAATTATTGTTGAAGAGAAACGGAGACCTCGACCCATAGGAGATTATATAGTCGGCTAAGCTATAACACATATAATAACTGTTTTTCTGATGAGTATACAACACAGGTGATTTCAATGATGGTCAAAATGCGAGGCGAATTGAATCATCTAAATTTTATACAACACAGGAGTGATCTCCCCGTGATTTGTGGAATATGTACTACAAACGAGAGGGTGGATGTTTTCCACTTCATAGGAAGATGCCCAACACTCGGATTATTTATCAGAGGAGCAGGTTATCAACCACCTAAATGAAATTGATGTTCCCATATTATACGAGTTCTGCAAAACAGCATTAAATTATCGAGAAAGGATATTAATTGAAAATTTTTAAATGATCTTAAAATTTATTGTACACAAGAACATTATACTTAAAAAAAAATCAATCGGCAGACGGCAATGCCATGCTCTTATATGATTTTGTACTTTTTATGATATTGAAAAAATTAATTGAGTTAAAATCATTTACTACATCATATTAAAGTTTGGTATTGTAAAATCAACTAGCCCAAATGGGTGCGGCTGATGGGTCACACAGAACTTGCATTCTCTAATGGATTGACAATTCATATAAAAAAACAAGTTAATCCTGACCGGTTAAACTTAAAAGGTTTTGGTAAAGCTTAGCTAAGCAAGAAAGAGTTGAATTACATATCCTTGGAACTTTCTTAATTCGCTATTGAAGTTGATTAATGCGGACTTGTGTTTGAATTTGTAAAAAAAAAAAAATCATCATTTTTCGCAATTGTTCAAGTTGATAGTTCCACCATGTCCATATTATGCTTCAATTTACAACTGCATTTAAAAGATGAGATAATGGCTTCATTTAATTGATCAGATGTCTCGATCACGTCCGCAATTTACTGTAGAGATGAAGCCAGTGAGTCAGCCTTGATAGCGAGATTTTTTGTTAAAGTACTCCATTTCGTGAGTTTCTTCATGTTTCTTCTTAACTTTGTCTAATATTGGAACCAAACGGCTGACCAGGTAGGAGTGATAGTTTTTCCAATTGTTATGTTTAAGCAGCTGTCAAAATATTCAGTAAGATTTGCCATTTCATCATGCATGGTTTTACACTTGCCGAACGTACGGAAATTATTAAAAGATATCAAAATTCCGGCTTAGTTGTAAATACGCAACGTGAATCCGCTTGAGGTCGGTCGTCATCACTTTAAACATTAGTACACTCTTTTGGATCTTAATTCATCAACCAGAGCCGCCATAACATTAATGCATTCACAAAGATTGGATATCGGACCTTATTTCTTTCGAAATGAGGAAGGAGACACCGTTTCCGTCAATTTAGCGACTGGGTCATCTCACGGCGAGCGTTTTTCAATTGGCTGCCGCGATCATGCGATTTGACACCACTCGATTATTTTCTATGGAGCTACATAAATTTCTTAGTGTTTGGATGAGCTGGAGGCCAACATTCGACACGCTATTGCCGGAATAACACCACACATATTGAACCAACAGCTGGTAGCACTACCAGCGAAGTCGAGGCGGTCACTTTAATGATGTGCTATTTCACATAAAATGGAATGAACGTAGCTTCAAAATAAAGCTTACATCAATTTTATATCTCATACCGTTGTTGTTTTATTTAAATTTTTTTCCTATCGTATAAACTAGTGTATTTACTTTCTCTTTCCATTTCGTCTGTCCTCTGAGGAGGCTTCTTTTTAGAGTGTAATGTTCCACTCTTACAACCTTTACGATCTAAAGAGCGACAATTCAATATTTTTTAAATCTCAAATAAGAAACACAAATGTATGCTACGAACGACCGAAGACAACAAACGCTTAATAAATTTCTGAAACCGTTGAAATCGGCTCTAAAATATACTCTTATAATGTTTTACAAACGTTATTAAATATATTTTCCAAAAACAAAGAACTGACCGCCTTCAGTCACCCCAAAAGTAATGGTCAAGTATAGAGAACAATAATTTGTGAAAAAAAAAAATCAATTATTTGAAAATTCTGGACGTATGTAAGGCCTTAATATCTAGTCCCCCTTATCTAGTCCCTTAAACCAATAGAAATAAAAAAGTGGTTGCAAGTATACTATCAGTTAAGTTCAATGCCGTTGATCTCCAATAGATACACCCACTGTTTTTAAAAATGGTTTTAACAATTGTGCTACCATGTATTATACATATTTTTAATGCCGAAATGGTCTTATCTTACTTATCAAGGTCTATAAAAATATTTTGCAAAAGGAAATTACTTTTTATTTGAGCAAGCCAAATTTGAAAACAATGAAACAGACTGGTTTTCGGAAAAGACGTAGCTGCTTACAGCCTTATTAAGTGTAAGTGAAGATATACAACCGTCCATGAATGAAGATAAAGTGTTTTCTTATTCTATTAGATTTTTCTAAGGTATTCGATACAATAAATCAAACCATTCTTTGTACCAAGCTCAAACGATTTTACAATTTTTCATCATATTCCGTAAAACTCATACATCCTTACTTAATAAGTCGGAGGCAAGCAGTCGAATATTATAACATCTTCCAATCTCACAAGGGGTTCCCCAAGAATCTGTTTTGGAACCCCAGCTATTTTCATTTTATGTGAACGAACTGCACACTGCACTTATACTCGTATGCCGATGACGTACAAATGCATAAGACCTGTCATCTTTGGCTTATCGAACATTGCGTTATCTGTATTAACGAGATTTCCGAGCCCTCCGGTTCTTAATAAATTCTAGGAAACCTATGACAATTGTTATTTCGAAAAATACATGTCGACCTTTCGTATTTTCCTCCTGTCATATTAAACAACGCCATTATATGTAAACTCACTTGGAGTAACCATATTGTTGGAAAAACTTAAGGCACCTTAAGGCACACAATCTTTTACTTCTATCTGAATATGTATGATCAATAGCAATACCCACGTTAATCTATGGTTGTGAATTTTTTTCCAACTGCGATTCCAGTAAAAGAAAATTAAGTGCTTGTTTTAATTACCTCATCCGTGACATCTTTGGCTTGTTTGGAATGACACTCGAAAATTTCCTTCAGTTCCGAATCTTAACTTTGCTGTCAGATATCTTGCTAAACCATCAACCTAACTACTGTATAAGAAAAGAAGAAAGAAATCCTCACACAGGTATCGAATGCTCATTCTTCCCTACTATAGCTCCCTCACATCTGAGCACCAATTCTTTGTCCATGCTGTTCGCTTATGGAATTCATTGCCGCGCCACATAAGAGAAATAGAAGATGAAAGCAATATACCCATATTTTTGTCCCGATAACCTATATATAAGGTGAGATTTGATTTATAATGTAGAATAAAACACATAAATTTGAAAGTGAACTTAAAATTTTTATTATCAGTTAAAAGAACAATTCATGGCATAATTCATAGCATATGCTGAGAACGACGACGAATCGATTCGTCACGGTCTTTGCGTACACTCTCAGCTACAGCTGCTATAGTCTCTCCACTACGTGCTGGATGTGGTCTTACCGGTCGAGTATCATCTACTAATGTAAACTGGACTGCGAATGGTATTGGCAATAGTTTTAGTAGGTCGTTTATGCGTACCGTAAGTTCCTTGAATCGCACGAAAAACATTTCTCACAGAACGTTGATTTTCGTAATACAGTGAACAATTTGGAGACGCTGTTGTGGTGTGAGTCTTTGAACGATGACTTGCCAAACGATACTGAACAAAGCAGTTGGATAGGAGTCTAGCGTGATCTGTTAAAAAAAGCCTATTGAAAATTAAACCTCGCGATGAATCACCCTATACTTGATTTTCTCTTTTTTTTTTTTTTTTACTTCAAAAAACTCAACATTTGTTATTATTACTACCTATAACTTTTTTTTTCTTATTTTTATTCTTTTTTTTCTAATTTTTTTCTACTTTGCATTGTATTAAGTAAATACGAGATACAAGCAGATTATTTTAAAATATTTGTTTAATTATAAATATGTTTCCTGCCTCAGCTTTTTTTAAATAGAATATAATGTATTACCTATCCCTAACTTATAAGATATGATATCTTACAGTGTATAAGCATTTCTTCACAAATAAATACCCCTTCTGTTGTTGTTGTTCTGATAGTTGCTGCTATCCTCAATGTGGGCGTTGGCATCGCATCCTAGAACGAGATACACCAACTCCTGTACAAGAATAAGGGAATCGCATTTATGTCTTGGGGAAATAAACAAATGCGCAAACAAACTCTCGCAATCTATTCCCCTGAGGTAGTTTAATAAACGCTAAGGTGTTAAAACTTGGTATGAGAAGAATTTTAATTTTGAAACTGTTCAGTGAACCAGTCCTCGGTTTATTATCTCGGGAAAATTCTAATATCCGTTCACTATTATTGAGGCGCAATGTCCTACTCTCAATGGCCCAAGTATAGCCATCATTGTTTGCGGGGTTGAATGTGCGGCTCGCTTTATTATCGGAACCTCGCCAAGGTAGTGGACCTTCGGTTTCACTTGACTACTCGCTAGAGGTACATGAACTCTACTTTTGTATCAATTCGCAGTAGTTGGGGATCATATTATCGGTGTTGATGTTAGACTTTTTGATGGGCTACTGGTGATGGATGTGGTGGAGGTAGTTGGAATTTTGTCTGAGCTCTTTATAATGAGCCTGAGCTTACAACATTTTCATCGCACTGTCTTTAACAGCAAAGACCATGTGAAAGAGACTTTTCTCTTCCACTCTTTGAAGGACTCTCCAGGTTCTGGTGTCTAGATCTGAGTTCTGTGCATCCAAGGACGTTAGAATTTTCTCGCTGGCTAGGGCGATACTTTGCGGAAGGAACCCCCTTTGATATCTGGATTCGGAAATGAATCTTCATCCACTAACGTCACGTTCGAACCGCATTTTTCCTTGATTTTCGAGAAATTACTTCTCAGCCATTTCGCAGTAGTTTGATTGGAGCAAACAAACACGGACCAGCCAGCTCTAAATGTAAAACTGTCAAATCACATTTTCACTTCTTCATCCTGAAACTTAATCGTAAATCGATAGTTCATTGTCTCATGAGCGGTGTGAGCGGTAGCTCTATCTTGCTAAAAACACATGAGCTAAACATTGTTGTCTGCTTCTATGAGTGGAAAAAAGAAGTCCTGAAGCATTGTTCTGTAACGATGCCCATTAAGTGTAACGCTTGCACCCGTACAATTTTAAAAAAATATGGCTCATATTTTTTATTATTTATTTACAATATTTTTTTATTTATTTATTCCACACCAAAACCAGTAACACGAAGTTGATGGAGATTTTTGGGATTCCGTGTGCCCAAAATCTGCAATTTCGCTTGCAATATTCACTCAGATGAAAATATGCCTCGTCACTCATCACAAAATTTCCTAAAAATTCTTGGTTATTTTCTACGATGTTAAGGACTGTTCTGCTGTATTCCAAACGTTTTTCTGGGTCATCAGGATTGACCAACTGGACTTTGTAAGGGTATAGGTGCAGATCTTTCCTCAAAATCCGATGAATTGCGCCACGCGATATGCCTAACTGTGTGAACGTCGTCGTATCAAAGTTTCAGGATCGGCTGCAACACTTTCACTAACGAACTGAATGTTTTCGCCTCACATCGTTGGAGCTGTTCAAACTCCATAAAATTGCCGGTAGGCACGTTGAGTGTACATTATTGACAGACCGTTTTCCAAAAATCATGCGCCGATTTCTGTTCGCTGTTCGATCGTGTAGTGTAGTGCACTAAAAAAATAAAATAAAATAAAAACTCTTATAAATATAATATATATTATATATCGTATAATAAAATATAATATAAAATATAAATAAATAAAAGAGTTATTATTTATTTTTTATTTTTTACATAGGTAAAATACTTTTGGCCCACTTAGTACGTTGTGTGTACCTTCTTCGATTTTTGTGACTTGTAAGAATCCACGGTTATTTGCATCCTGACAGATGGTACACATAACTCTCTGGTGGCATGCTGATTGTGTTTTTACACAAAGTGTCTGAGTCGCTCAAAAGGGACACATTCTTTCTCATTTTAGCGGCAGGTTCTGCTGCAGGGAAATGAAGTGCGTTCCTAGAAGTTGATGTATCAACTTTGATTCTCTCTACTAATCAATATATGAAAATTACCTAACAGCTGAAAGGAAAACTTAGGATTTAAATTGGAGGTACGTAGCCCAATATTCTTAGTTCATAAACTAGAAAATAAGCACCCTCTTAGCCACGCATCCATCGGCGCTAGCTGTTCCATCTTGGGGTTAGAGTTAGATACGTGCACAGAGAAGAACCATTCAATTACCGGCTTGAGAGTGCATGAAGCATACGCAATCAGCAATATTAAAGAGAATTCATTAGCCCTAAAATAGCCACCGTTGCCCCGTGGAGACGTTAAAAATATGAAAAATGAGGGCTATTTTGATTAATTATTTGTAAAAATATGAGGTGTGTTCAAAAAGTAAATTGACTATATATTTAATAATATAATATTTAGTTACTTATCAAAATTAATGTTGTCCCCATTAAAATAATCACCCTCAGATATAATACACTTGTGCCAACGCTTTTTCTAATACTCGAAGCACATCTCATATGCACTTTTTGGTATAGCCTTAAGCTTATTCAGCGATACGCCACGGTAATCAAAAAAAAAAAAAAAAACAGTGATCAAAACTTTGACATTTGATCGCGCTTGGCGAACTCTCGACGTCATAATCATATACCCATGATTCGTCTCTAGTTATGACCCTTTTGAGAAAGTCAGGATCATTGACGTTATTCAAATGCTCCTGATCGATGTACATGCAACGGTTCTTTTGATCAAAATTAAGAAGTTTTAGAACAAACTTTGCTGGCACACGTCTCAATTCAATTAAATTCTCCCAAAACATTCGAAAAAAAAAAAATGAAAGAGCAGACTTAGAGCAGACTCACTCTATGCCACTGTCAACATTTCAAGTGATTTAGAGCACTGGATTCCATTTTTTACACAAAATTTGATGCAAATACTTTGCTCTATTTTTTATAATAATTGAAAATCGCCGATCACACCAAAACACGTCTAACCTTTCTATCTGTCAAAAACAAACTAAGAATGCAATATACTTATAACTGTGAACATATGTTCGGGACATGTAACCTAAAATCGAATGTACGTTGCCCGCGAAATTTCAAAGGAAAACTTTCTTTTTGAACACACCTCGTACGTATAAAGTATTTCACGTGAAAGCGGGTTCACGTGATTCGCGTGAAATACACCTTCACGTGAATATAAATTTCACGTAACACGTGAAGTATGTGAATAACGTGAACACGTAAATTATGTGAATAATTTCTTTTCCTGTTTTCGAAGAATTTTTTTTTAATGAGAATTGAAAATATTTGAAAATGTCTTACCCAGTTACTCTTTTATGAATAACCTAGCATTTGGAAACTCCGGATATTTGCAGTCATCCCTTTTTCGGGAACTGTTTAGTAATTAAAAGTCATTAATTCATTTATAAAAAAAATTATGATGGGCTTTTACTCATTGCAAGTTCATTAACAAGTTAAATAATAATCAGAATCATCGTTTTGACACTTTTTTTTTTCACTTGATCTATTTCGGATTGCAGAAAAGTCTTGTTCGATATTTTTAGTGATTAAAGTTGAAAATATTGTATAAGTTGTGTATATAATTAAAAATATGAAACCTAGCTGGGTATGGCAATATGCTCGAAAGGAAGGTGAAAAAGTAATATGCGAATTGTGTAGTGAAGATAATAGTAATTCACTCTCTTGTCGCGGCGGTACGACAGGATCAATATTGCGACATTTACGAATTATTCATGGATTTAATAATTTTACTTCTACCAATAGCAGGTATGTTATATTTTTTTTTTTGTTTTGAATTTCAATTTTTATAAACCATATTAAAAGGTCTACAAATTATGACATTTAATTTCAGCTTGATTGACAATGCTGAAAATGATGGAACGTACGAATCAAACAGCTCTCTAGCGGCAACCCAACCGTCAACATCTACTGCACACAGAAACAAATTTCCAAGGCTTTCGAATAGATCGCAGTATTTCCTAGAAAGAATGGAAGAAATCCACTGGCAAATATGATAGCAGTGAATCAAATGCCAATATCTTTTTATCCCAGCGAGGGTTTCCGTCAATTTATGGCTGTTGTTGAATCAAATTATAAGCCTTTGAAAGAAGAAGCAATCAAAAAGCGGCTTCAGGCCTTGAGACAGCAAAAAGAAAACATAATCAAGGAGAAATTAGAAAATGCTTGTAAGGTATCATGCACATCTGATTGTTGGACCTCCGCGGTACAGGAATCTTACATGACTATGACGGTGCACTTTATAGATGAAGATTAGATTCAACATTCGTACACTCTTAACTCAAATGAAATAGATGTACGTCACACTGCTGAAAATCTCCTTCAAAATATGAAAAATACGTTGAGTAAATGGGGTATAGATAAAAAAGTAATGGCTGTTGTCACCGATAATGCTGCAAACATCGTGAGGGCAGTTGAAAATTTGGAGGAAACATGCTTTAGAAGAGATGATGGATGGCAATTGTCTTTGCCAGTTCAATCTTTATTACAACTGAACAACACAAGATGGAATTCCATTTACTTTATGCTGCTGCGACTGATACAAAACCGAAGCCCAATCACCAACGTATTAGCAGATCGAACTGTTACTTCATTTGCATCGGCCATAAAATTGGAAATATCCGAACAGAAGTGGACATTGATGAAACAATTTATAGAAGTACTCAACCCGATGCAAGTTCTCACCGGCGTGTTAAGCAGAGAGGGCTCACTTACATCTATGGTTCGACCACTGGGCATAAGCTACTAGAAATGCATATGGAAGAATCCGATGCTAATTCCGAAATGATAAAACAAATCAAAAATTTATTTTCTTCCGAGTTATGTAAACGGTAAGACCTACAGATAAGTGAAACCATATCATCAAGACAAATTGCTTCTCTATTCTGCATAAATGCTATTCTGTTCGAGGTGCAATAAAAGATAAGTTGAAACAACTTCTTGAAGAAAATTTTCCTCAAGCATAGCTTCAAGATTCTAGCCAAACAGATAACAATGACGAGACAGAAAAGGAGTTGGGATTTTTTTTACCAAGAAACTAGAGTCAATTCAACAAATTTTGAAAAACAGCTCTAATCATACTTAGAAGAGGTTCAGCTAAGGTTTACGTTAAACCCTTTTGAATGGTGGAAACACAAAGCAGTAAAATATCCCGCTTTGCACTCTTAGCAAAACAATATTTGTGCATATCAGCAACTTCTGTCAGCTCAGAACGTTGTTTTTCTACAGCCGGAAACATTGTTACAAATAAAAGAACTTCTTTTCTTCCAAAAAAGGTTGATATGCTAACTTTTCTTTATTAAAATCGTAATACTTTGTAATAAAAATATTTAAATTCAATAACATAAAAGTTTGTTTTTTTTTTCTTTTGAATTTATTTCTGATGGCTTTGTATGTTTCTTCATATTGTATTGTTCATTTCATGTAATTACTTGTGTACGTTATTCACGCCATGAAATTTTACAAAATATAATAAATATTAAGTTAAAAATAGTTATTTTTTAATTGAAGAAAAAAAAAAAAAAAAACGATACGAGATAACTCGTAGCTTGCACCACAGAATACGAATTTTGTGCTGAGCACAAAGCTATCTCGTAATGTTTTTAGTTAAGTTTTCAAATACATTTTCTTTTTGTTTTGTTTGATTTTACAAGCTCGTAATCTAATTTCATCTGGCAACAGGCAATAATACAGATGTGCAGTGATCTTGACTGACAAATTTATAAGGCGACGGTAGTTACAAAGAGTTGTAAAGTAATAAAAGGGACTGATAAGTAATAATTAGCAGACAAAACCTTAGTGAGGGTACAGTTTCAAATTATAGTTGCTTTGCCAGAAGCGAGCAGTAGCTTATAATACTACAATGGGTAGGATCGCGAAATTAAATAATTTAGTTTCTCAACCTAGAATAATGGATCGTGAAGTCTAATAAATGTTTTTGGGAGAAGTGAAGAAGGAGTTTCTGCCAACGAGGATGGGTTCTTTGAGGACGTTAGTGACATTTTTTCGAAACCGAATTTTTATCTGAAAATAAAAATGAATTAGGACCTTTCCCAGGAAAACGACCTCGACGGATTCAATCAACTTCATCGATTTAGCAGTTTCATAGTCCTACATCACCATCACAGCTCGAATTTAGAGGAAATCCAGACGATATAAAATTGCCATGGGATTTCTTCGTTCTGTTTTTGACAGAAATCTTTTTTGAATAAGAAATCAATAGCTATGCTGCCCAACAAATAGCAAAACATCCAATATTTCGATCCTTCCGGCTGCGAGATTGAAATGGTACCAACACTAAAGAATTTCAGGTATTCTTTGGATTACATATGCACACCGGTACAATTAGTTTACCCTCCTGGAACGTTATTGGAAAATATATGTACTTTATAATTTCGACTTTTAGAAGAAGAGAATCTCTAGAAATCGTTTTGAATTAATTTGAGGTTTCTATATTTTAATAATAATTGAAGAACAAGTTGATAATCAATTATTCAAGATTAGCCCAATATCCCAATAATTCAATGAAACTATGGACCGCATCCATAAACCGGGGAAAATACATAAAAAAACACACGACATAAGTCGGTATCAAACTATATGAACTTTGCGAATCTCAAGGAATAACCTTAAGAGTGAAAATTTATGCCGGCAGGTATCATAACCTAATTGGACGAAGTCATGCTTCAAATGTCGTATTGCCTCTGATGGATAGATATATCCAACATGTATTAAGCCGAAATGGTTCAAGTGAAGAATAAAAATGGAAAAATTTCGAGTAAACCAGATATAGTCAGAGATAAAACATTGAGAATGGAAGGTGTTGATTACTCTGACCACTTTGAAATCTTCCTGCAAAATGCTTACATGTACTTTAACCAAAGAAATCGAGAGAATAATTTTAATTTAATTTAGAGAATCAGTTACTATGCATTTACTTGATGGCCACGGAAACAATGCAGGAGTAATTACTTCAGAAAAAGGTATTAACCTTAAAAGTGTGTTTTTTTTTTTCAAAAAAGAGAACTACATACTACCTCTCACGAAAGTCGTAATGTCCATGAACCTAATTTTAAAAATATCATACTTATTATTATTTTCTTTATGTAACATATACAATACGGTCATGAAAGATGAATTTCTATCGAATTTTAATTTATTGACAAATTTTTATCTTGAAGAAAAAATACCTTTTAAAAGGAAAATATATTTGTCTCAGAGATGGTACAAATTGTAATAGATTGATCTTTTCAATGTTATATTTTTGTGTAAGTATGGTAATGCCAAACCATGGAAAGCATATTGGGCTTGGTATGACTATAAAAAATCTTTCAAGTTGTATAAAAATCATTATCTTAAACAGATTTGGACATTGCTGCTGCAACTATAACACACCTTAGAAACTAAAACTACAACTAAACTTTGTAAACACCGTTTACAAGTTAGCCCACCTGACATAATTTATAGTCCATCATTATGTACAAGTATGGCTTTTGACAAATTTTACTAGATGTGGTGAAAAATAACCTCCTTGGGAATGAAAAAAAAAATTTAAATGTTTTTTAATTTTATTCAATATAGTCCCCTTTTAGTTTGATACACTTATTCTAGCGATTTTCCAACTTCTTGATCCCTTCCGAAAAGTAATGAAGTAATGAATAAAGGAAAAGTAAAGAAGAGATAATAGTCCGAGGGAGCCAAATCGGGCGAAGACGGTGGATGCGACAGCAATTGGAGCCGTAATTCATTGATTTTAGCCATGGTTGCGATGCTCTTGTGCGCCGGTGCATTGTCTTGCAAAAACAACATTTTCGCTTCATGTGAGGCCATTTTGCAGCGATTTCGGCTTTCAATCGCTCCACTAATGCACATTAATACTCGCTGTTGTTCTTTTTCGAGGTAGTCCACGAAGAGTATGCCATGACAATCCCAGAAAACCGACGCCATAACCTTTCCGACCCATCGAGCCTCCCTTGGCCGCTTCGGAGCACTCGTGCCGTCTTCAGTCCATTGCCGGGCATTCATTCAGTTCTTTGGTGTTCAACATTTACCAATCGACGCCAAAAGTCCGCACGATTCAGCACCAGCAAGTCCAAACACTTTCAAAGTGCTTTCGCGTTCGTGTTTTTGGTCAGGAGTGAGTATGCGCGGCACCCAGGGGCAGGATAACTTTTTCATATGTAGGATATTACCCAAAATATGGCGTATGCGCTCAATACTAATCTTTGTGGTATCTGTTAGCTCGCGCACCCTCACTTTCCACTCAGCCAACACCATTTCATGCATTTTTTTGACATTGTCCTCTTTAAGCGGCAGGCGAACTTGATCGGTAGTGGAGTTGCGGCCACCACGAAACTCTCGAAACTAATATTTGACGGTGTAATCTGACGGAACATTAGCCCCACAATATTTATCCAACTCTTCTTTTGTTTCCTTCGCCGATTTGCCTCTCAAAAAATAATGTTTTATGAGAGAACGAAAATCTTTTTTGCCCATACTGAACATGATGCCAAACACGTCAACGACAATCAGCTGCCAAAATAAAACTAAAGACGGTATCGCACTAAAATTTGGTATGTCTACCTAAATATGAACAGACTTTAAGGCAACATAACCCTTTTTGCAGTAGCAGCCCATTCTGGCGGTTTAACGTTAATATTAGCTTTACCATTATGACTAGCTTTTATAATTTATGGATGACTAAATCATACTCAACATATATTTACTCATTTAGTACCGCAAGTTACACCTTCAATTCTAATGTTATGATAATTATTATAGTTAATATAAATAATTGATTAATTATTTTCAAAATAATTTAATATAAAAGCTGTATAACATAATCGTCGATACACTAAATGAAAGTGAAATTTTACACGTCACCGTTCGAATAATATATTTTCCATATAAATCGTACAAGTTAAAATACATCAACGAAATATTTTTTTTATTTTCTTATTTGCATTGCAATTGCACAGCTGAATATATTTTTTAAAAACGAAAATTTGATACTCCGTTCGCACTTGTACACTCTTTTATAAAAATTTATTTTATTTTATTTTACCTTTCTATTTATAATTAAATACGGACACAGTACACACCTACACACAACGTAGAAACATATTGCTTTTTTATAAAATTAGGCAAATTTTCGTGTATGTATGAACATATACATATATATATATTTTTTTTATTTATTTATTTTTTTTTTTTTTTGACTAAGACATGGCGGTAGTTGTTTGAAAATATCACTGTACGCAGTCTATAAAGCTAATGTTTCAAGTTAGAAAGCGTCACGTTGTTTAGTATTTATTTGGCAGCCATCAATAATGAACATTGTGAATTTATGAAAGTGGAAACAATTGGTGTGCGGTACATCGCATATTATTTGAAAATTTGGACATGAGAAAGCTGGGTGCCGCGTTTGCTCACACTCGAGCAAAAACAGTGCCGTGAATGCAATGCTCAAAATTAATGAATTAAAGTTTGAATTGCTACCTCATGCACCCTATTCGCCAGATTTAGTCCCCTCGAATTATTTTCTGTTCCCAAACTTGAAAAAATGGCTCAGTGGTCAAAGACTTTCCTACGATGAAGAAGTGATGTCGGCAGTTAATGGCTATTTTGAGGAGCAACACAGCTCTTATTATAAAAAGGGTATCGAACTTTTTGAACATCGCTGGGAAAAGTGTATAGAGCGAAAGGCGATTATGTTGAAAAATAAATAAATTTTTTTCCAAAATTTTTGTTTTTTCTTTGTTGGGTCGGTCACTTCTGGGACCGCCATCGTACATAGTATAAACTGAACCTGATCCAAAGCAGGATCCTGTGTTGTTGTACTCCAATATGGACAGGCAACAATTGTAAATTACACCTACAAATATCATACAATGGTTATGGCAAATATAAGGGTATAGAATCAGACGTACGTTCTAAGTGTCATATCACATCGAAGTCTAAAATTGTATATAAAATCCAAACAATTAAGAAACTTATTATCTTAATATAATAATCTTTCTTTACATCTTTTCACTTAATGATGGCGTTTTTTTTTTTTTAAGCAATTGCTCCAAAAATCAAAAACTAATTAATGAGTGTGGATTATTTGATGATTGAAAGTAAGGATATACCGTTAACGGTATAATTAGAGGGTAAGTTTTGAATCGTTGCAGAGGCTTGCATATGTCAGTGGCACTTGCATTGCAAATGTTACGTTTTGACCAATTTTTAAAACCCAAAGACGTTGAAAATTATTTTTTCAAGGAGTAAATTTACGAAGAACTTTTTAAGGGGTTAGGCCACTAGGATTTATTTTTTTATGCTTTCAATGGTCCCTTAGGACCTTAAAAATGATATCGCAAAAGGTTATGGCCGGGAAATGTCTCGAAGTACATACTTGTTTCTCAAAGTATAGTACAAAGCTGCCAGGTATTTACTCGTATTTCTATAACTTAAAATTTTAAGCGCGTTTATCTCAAAAGTTTTTCAAGTTGACCGCACAAATAACTTAAACAATTTTCAACCAATTCACTTCAAATTTTAACTAGATCCTTAGAAATATATTGTCTAAATAAGTATGGTATATGGCAAATTTCATTTGTTATTAAAAATTTTCTGGCGATTTTTGCAAGTTTCGCTAAAAAATCAATATATAAATAAATCCTACGTACTTCTTTAGCTGTTTACAAAAAAAAAAAAAAAACCTTAATGACTCATCATAATTCAAAATTTACAGGAGCTGTTGGAACGGCCGTAGACCCTTCCAAAAAATAGAGGCCATTATTAGCGTATATATGTCCTCAATATTCCTGGTCGCTATCATCAGAGCGTATATATACGTGGCTGCGTTCGGAATTGAATCCAAATATTTAATTAATAAAAGAACACACTCCCTAAGATCACAGAGGCAAGCACCGATACTGAGAAATGTTACATTGCTTAGATGCAATAATGATTTGTTATTTTCCTTCTCTTTGTTATATCTGCAATCACTATCGCCGGTGCTGTGCACATACTGAAATTTTTTAGTCACTAAACTTATTCGTAACCTTAAAAATAAAAATGGAAAGATTAAATTCTGGACTCTGAAATCAGTTTTTTTGATTGAAGTGCAGAAGAAACTAGGCAGCTGAAAAGAAGACGAATTAAAGCAATAAGATCCTATAGTGATGATATTGATAGTGAATTCGAGTGGGAAGAAAAAAATGGATTATCAAAAATTCATAAATTTTTATGTGCTGGCAGTATAAATAAAGATATTTCAAATTTTACCAAACAAAATGTTTTCGAATTATTTTTAAATGAAGACATTTTTGAAGATATAGTAATGGAAACAAACAGGTTTGGTGAAAATGATAATCATTTTGATGAGATTAGTTTAGATGAAATAAAAGTTTATTATATTATTGTAACTTACAAAGTTACTGGTGCACAGATTCTAGCATAGAAATTATGACAATTTCGAAAAATTTGCATTTCGTAAATAATTTTTTTTTTTTTTACAATCTGATGATCCGTTGCTAAGAATAAGATCAATACTTGAAAAAATTGCTAAAGCTTTGAAAGAAGTATGAACACCAGGACGTGATATTTCCTTAGACGAATCCTTGATGAAGTGTAGAAGTAGATTGAGCTATATTCAGTTCAACATATGAACTAACTCTCGATAACGTGAACAATTAAAAACCAAGGAAGTTCACGTTTGCGAGTGAGTTCACGTTTGCGAGTGAGTTCACGTTTGCGAGTGAGTTCACGTTTGCGAGTGAATTCACGTTTGCGAAGGTCAAATATTACTAAAATAATAGGGCAAGCCCACTGTAGATTTTCATTTTAAAAATGGTATAATTTCAATAAATTGAATATAATGCGTTTTACTATTACATAACAGTATATTTATTTAATTTTAAACAAAATGTTATTGCATAGGGACATATAAAATAAAAGATTATGGCATAAAAATTAACATTAAATATTGACTGAGCACGGACATTACCGGGACGAAATCTAATGAAAAAATTATTCATTTGTTTTCACATCTTCCATTTATGGATGCCTTCAGCTGTGCAGTTCACCAACCCAAATGATTTTATTAAAACAGGCTTCCTAAAAACGTTGAAGTCAAACTCAGGATTTATAGCATCGAGCAGTTTCATTTATTCTCCACTTCAAAATTGATTTCTAGATACAACTTCTCTTTCAAAACACTTAGTGGAATATGTTTTGGATCATTTTCATTACCTACGAAACTTAAAATGTTTTTCCAGCACTTTGCGATTGTGTCCGTTTCCAATCGATTTCAAGCTGATTTAAAAAATGAAATAGAATCTCTTAAAGTTAACTTTTTCAGTGATTCTAAAATATCCGCTTGTTTCGCTACAACCGAAGCTAATAGACAGTTCTATAGTAAAGCTTTGTTATTTTGATCGCATTTTGACCCATGGGTTGGGTCAGTGGCGTCACATTTGGAGGCATAAACATCATCTGTGGTAAACTCACTTACTGGAGAATGCGATGCTGCGTTGTCTAACATTGTCTATAACTTAATTCGTGCGGTTTGCTAAGAGATGGCGTAATTTGTATTATTCTATTATTATTATCGATTGGAACATGCGTTGGAAAGCTACTGTCATTGTACGTTATTTCAGTATATTTCATACATTTGAAGCGTAAACAACAATAATTTTTTTTCACTCAAATATGTCGAACTTTGCGCCTGAAAAAGTGTTTTTGCGGGGAATTCTTCTTCATTACTTTAATATGAAGACAACTGCTGCCGAAAGTCATCGTATTTTGGTGGAAGTTTATGGTGAACATGCGCTAGCTGAGCGAACGTGCCAAAATTGGTTTGTACGATTTAAAAGTGGTTATTTTGGCTTGGAAGACGATGAACGTCCTGGGCAGCCAAAAAAGTTTGAAGATGAAGAACTGGAAGCATTACTCTATGAAGATTGTTGCCAAACACAAGAAGAGCTCGCAGAATCTTTGGGTGTCACTCAAACAGCCATTTCAAAACGTTTAAAAGCAGCTGGAAATATTCAAAAGCAAGGAAATTGGGTTCCACATGAACCCAAGCCGAGAGACGTCGAAAGGCGGTTTTGCATGTCCGAAATGCTGCTGGAACGCCACAAAAGGAAGTCATTTTTGCATCGGATTGTTACTGGTGATGAAAAATGGATCCATTACGACAACCCCAAGCGCAAAAATTCATATGTGAAACCCGGCCAAACAGCCAAATCAACGGCAAAGCCGAATATCCATGGCGCAAAGGTAATGCTCTGTATTTGGTGGGATCAGATGGGTGTGCTGTATTATGAGCTACTAAAACCGGGTGAAACCATCAATGGACAACGCTACCGAACACAATTAATCCGTTTGAAGAGAGCAATAGTCGAAAAACGCCTGGAATATGCGACCAGAAACGAGGCAATAATTTTTCATCACGTCAACGCTCGGCCCCACGTTGCTATTCCGGTTAAGAACTATTTGGAAAACAGTGGATGGGAAGTCTTATCCCAGACCTTGCCCTTTGACTACCATTTGTTCCGGTCGGTGCAGAACCCCCTCTCTGAAATACGTTTCACATCACAGCAGATTATCAAAAATTGGCTTGATTCATTCTTGGCTGCCAAGTCGGCGGAGTTCTTGTGGGATGGGATTCACAAACTACCAGAAAGATGGGAAAAAGTCAAAGCTTCAGATGGGCAATACTTTGAATAATACTATTGTACATGTTTTTCTGAAATAAACGTTCAAATTTTGAAAAAAAAACCGCACGAATTAAAATATATACCCAATAATATTTTATCGACAGTATGCTTTAAAGTACTCGTAGATGATGAATTATGCCTTGATCGAGAAGCTGAATAATTGACGTTGTACCATATTTGGTGGTAGAAATTGGACATTCGTATTTTTCAAATTGTTTCAATATTTTATTGCAAAAATAACTATTTTACGCTGCAGTCTTATCGGTTTTTCGTTCGAATTCAAAATGTTGGTCTATAAACTTTGGGTCATCCAAGTCTTTTTGTTAAACAAATGTTGTAAGGGCATCACTTTGTATTTAAAATACCGAAGTGTTCTGGTCTTTCCAATGGCAATGATTAATTTTTGATTTTGATTTGATAATTTTTCTGTAATCCTATGTTGCCCCTCACATTAGCTCCTCTTTTTTCAAAGTTTATGTGGGCAAGACTTAATAATATAGGTCCATCTTATCGGCATTGAAAATATTGTTAGCCGCATAATTTACTACTAAGTCATGAAAATCTGACTTTTGAAAATTCTCAGCGCCCACAAAATCTGTAGAAAAATTTTCACTTTTCACAATTATTCCATTCTGCTTTTGTCAACTTTATAGCATGTAATAACACACATTAATAATAAACCCATCAACAGTCCAAACTGAACGTGTCTGCAGTGAGAGTAAAATCCTGGTTCAACATCACCGCAACTTCTTTGATTTTTTCATCACAATGTTCATAGAAATAGGTACTCCTGAAGTTCCAGCTCCTTACATGACTCAAGTCTTTCGCATTTGCGGAATAAGTTTTCAGTTTCTAGCTCTTTTTTTCAATTTCTTTCTTTCTAAGAGTATTAAAAGAGTATTTGTATTTGGCACATAATTGCTTTTGCTTTTTTCTTTAGATTCATTTATTATTTTAAATTTTTGTTTGGTGGATACACTTGTATATATAGGGTGATTCATCGTGAGGTTTGATTTATAATGTAAAATATAAAACACATAAATTTGAAAGTAAACTCACAATTTTTATTAACGGTTAAAAGAACAATTTATGGCATTTATGGAACTTTATGAAAATGATATCATGTAAATGTTGGCCTCGACTACGTCTGAGGTGGTTCATTCGGAAGGTCCAATTTTGGGCGACTCGTTCGAGCATAGCCACACTGGTATCTCGCGGATCACACGAGTAATGTTGGCTTCCAAGGTGTCAATCGTAGTTGGCTTATTCCTGAAGACCTGAGACTTTACATATCCTAAGAGAAAATAGTCCAAAGGAGTGATATCGCAGGATCTAGGCGGCCGATTTACCGTAGCAAAACTTGAAATTAAGTGCTCACCAAAATGTTTTCTCAACATGTCCATTGTTTCACGTGCTGTATGGCTCATAGCGCCGTCTTGTTGAAACCAGAGCTCACCGAGACCATGTGCTTGAATTTCAGGAAGCACATAGTCCGTTAACATGGCGCGATAACGGTTACCATTGACGGTAACATTCTGATTTGCCTCATTTTTGAAGAAATATGAACCAATGATTCCACCAGCCCATAAACCACACCACAAATGGATATAATGGTAGCTCTTGGTACTCTACGGGTTGCTCATCAGCCCAAATACACCAATTTTGTTTATTAACGTATCCATTGAGCCAGAAATGGGCTTCATGACTGAACAAAATTTCACGATAAAACACCGGATTTTCATTAAGGTTCAGCTATCTTCAATTTTTGCACAAGTTGAGTTTTGCACGCATTTAGACCGAGATCCCCACGTAAAATACGCCAAGTTGTCGAATACGCAAAGCCAAGCCGCTGAGAACGCCGACGAATCGATTCGACACGATCTTCGCGTACACTTTCAGCTACAGCTGCTAAAGTCTCTTTACTACGTGCTGGATGTGGTCTAACCGGTCGAGTGTTAATGTAAACTGGGACTCAAATTTGCGAATTATATTGGCAATAGTGGTTTCAGTAGGTCGATTATGCGCACCGTAACTTCTTCGAATCCATAATGACTTGTCAAACTATACTGAACACAAATGACAAAGCAGTTTGATAGGAGTCACGAGTGATCTGTCAAAAAAAGCCTGTTGAAAATCAAACCTGACGATGAATCATCCCATATATAGGAGTACAATAAAAAAAGGTACTTATTTTGGGGTTTCTCGGCTCATGCTGAGTTGCTCTCTAGCTAGGCTTTACCTAGTGGGAAAAGGACTATCTCTGTCACAATAACTTGTCCGTATGAACGTCCTACCAATAGATGGGGTGTGTGGGTGTGTTTAATTTCCTTGAGTTTGCTTCAAATCTTGTTTTGTTCTGATTTTTGTTTTTTAAATGATCTTTAAATTCAAGGTTTTAAACGGGAGAAGGAAATAAATTATATTTATGGTATCCATGGACAAATTTTACGTTTAAGATAAATTGGACCCAAAGAATTCCATTATAATTTAAGCCAAAAATTTATTCATATTTTTGATTTATTATATAGGTTAGATTTTTAAACACATATATTTTATAATTACACACAATTATAATTACATCATAGAAAATATATTATAATATTATATAAAAACGATATATTATAATATATTATAATAATTGGATGCTTGAATATTTTTAGGTTCTACGTTGGATGTGATCTGTGTAGCAACTGGTTTCACGGTGAATGTGTTCAGATTACAGAAGAAGCCTCGAAAAAGCTTTCAGAATTTATTTGTGAAGAATGTCGACGTGCTAGAGATACGCAGGAACTTTATTGTTCATGTAAGCAACCATATGATGAGTCGCAATTTTATATATGTTGTGATAAGTGCCAGGACTGGTTCCATGGTCGTTGCGTTGGTATAGTTCAAAGTGAAGCTGAATTTATTGATGAATATATTTGTCCTGATTGTCAACGTAATAATACTGTTAATATGGCAAACACGAAAAGTCTTTCTACTAATGAGTATGAAGAACTTAACAAACTTATTAAACAAGTTCAGGTGAGATTATTTTAGATAATCATTTTTAAGAATTATTTTTTATTTGTGTATTATTTTTATATAATATAATATTGTTTGCCTAAATATCGAAAAAATGGAGAAACATATTTTTTATAATATTTTTTAAGTCACTTCATCTTGCCACCACTCATGTCCACTTCACCCATTTTCTTATTGTTGTCAACAACTACAGCACTTCACGTTTCTTTGTTTGTGTTTCTATATCAAACATATTGTCGTCCTAAACTGTACTTATTCGTTGTACCACATGTAATTTTTTTTAACCAGCTATAATACAAAGAGGGCAGCTTTAATAGAGTTGAACGTTATCAGCATACATTTGAATAGATGAGGTCAAGAAAGTGGGAGTCTCATTTACGTTAAGCGAGAATAGAATAGCCTTCAGGATGGAACCCTGTGGGACCCCTCTAGTTGTACCACATGACATATTTCGCTCAGTCGGAAATAAGAAGTTCCAAAGTGAACAGCTGTGCCAGAACTTTAAAATTTATTTTTTCATAAAATAAAGCGGGGCATGTGCTTGACGTGTGAGAATTTTAGGGTTCGCTACAAGTACCGTTTTTTTTCGTCATTGGCAATGAAAAACATTAATGACGCATTTGAATATGTTCGGAAGATTTCAGCCTCGAAAATGAACCACGTTGGAAGCCAGAAACGTTAGTTTACGACGATGTCAATGTGGGTGCGGACCCATCGAAATCAGTGCGAAAGATTGCACAAAGCATGGGAGTATACCCAATGACAGTAAGTTCACACATTTGTCTTACAGGAAAGGTACAAAAACTCATTACGTTAAGAAACTACGGCGCCTGGAAATCTGCACCGGATAGTCATCTGTGATGAAAAGGGAATACTGTATGATAATCGTAAAAGATCTGGGCGGTGGTTGGATGCAGGCACATTTCAAATATGTTTTTTTTTTTTAAAAAGTGTTTGGGTGGGGTGAAAAGTAACCTCCTTGGGAATGAAAAAAAAAATTTTTTTTTTAAATGTTTATCTATCTTATTTATTTTTTTGATATTGTCCTCTGTAACCGCATCGGAGGGCCTGCCGCTGCGGATTTGATCGGTATAGGAGTTGCGTTTTTGTCCATACTCAACATGATGCCAAACAAGTCAACAAAAATCAGCTGTCAAAACAAAACTAAAGACGATATCGCACTGAAATTTGGCATGTCTGCCTAAATATGAACGGACTTCAAGGCACCATAACCCTTTTCGTAGTAGCAGCGCATTCTGGCGGTCAAGGAGGTAACATTTATCTCTTTTTCAATGGATTCCAGTTGCTTTGGATGGTTTCAAGATCAATATATAAGGCGTTTATTCGCCCAAAATTTCCCAAATCTGGCCAGGTATCCCTAAAACCTCTTTGCACCTGCACCTGCTAGAACACCGGCGTAACATCTCCGTTCGTACCTTGTTGTATTGCTATTTTCACAACCAGTGCTCCTCCAAAATTGCCAGTACCATTCCGCCATTTCAAATTTTTAATCGAAATACCCGTCTCGATATGATTGCTCATTAGTACACCCTCAAACCCATCTACGGTTGTACTCTAAAATATTGTAAGTCTTTCCTATGCCATATAACTTATAGCTTATGATATGCCAACGGACATTGCTATCTCTCTTTTTACTCTCTCTAACTTAATTGTGCCCACGTTATGTGTAAACATCTTAAGGGTACACAAAATCACTTGTGCTGAATCTTAAGACTTCATTTTATTGGTACTATTTTAAGATTGATTTGCAAAACTTGATTTTAGAACTATTTATGGTATACTAATCCTTATCAAGTAACCTGTATACGAGTCGATTCTCTTACAATGAATTCTTCCGTTGCTAATACCAGATAATGTATACACTATAAGTTGTTATCCTTCTATGGCAATGCATATGCCTAATGTTGTATTTACTTCTTGATATATTATTGATATGTGTTTACTTATTGATATGTATTTGTTATGTGTTTACTTATTGATATGTGCTTACATTTTGATATGTGTTTGCTATGTGTTGGAGCATGCATGATAAGCCTATTAATGTATGTTGCGCCATTACTTGACAACACTGTATATTGTAATCTGCACAATCTTTTTCCCTCAAGGAACTTTTCCCCCGGTAACTTAAAACATCAAATATTCACGTTCTTTTCTGATTGACCATTGGGCGGACACAGCACGGATATCTTAGCGTTTGCCTCGAAATATTTCATATATGAGTACTTCCGCCGAAGAGACAACATTCTAAAATATTTTCGCCATTGTCGCTGGTGGTAATTCAAATCCTAAAAAATCGAAGGAATCGTACATTTTTTTTTTATTAAAAGCAATTCTTTGAAATATTCTTTGATTACAGCTGCCGACGACCTAGCGCGCTTATAAAATTTTAGCGCTGAAACAGACCCACCTGCGAATACGAACCGACACAACGTGACCGGCACGGCAGAAAGCATTCATTGGGCACAAACAACTTCTGAGAACACGCCGTATAAAGTGCTCAGTCTAATGGCACACACCACTGCTGTTCCAGTTATATCGATTACAACCGCAATTGTCAACAGGCCTCTGGCAAGCAGCTGCCTAATCTTCTCAGACACGGGCACACAAGTCACCAATAATCAGTCATAGTTGAAAATTGTGCTTCATTCCACTTATGTCAACCACACAGCACCAGCAATTTTCAATGGGTTAATTTTGTTGACGCATGCATTATTTTCCGATCCACAGGCCGCGAACAGAAGTGCGTCCTTACCCCCATCAGCAAAATTCGGCATTCCTGGCTGAAGTACAATTTCAGTTTGGACGAAGCTAATGACATTCCCTACAGTTCTCTACAGTTTGCCACCGTATGTCATGTCCAATCACGCCAAAAAACTTTGGCAGCTGTGAACCTATACTTGAAAATCATCTCACCTTTAAACATTTGCCGAACATGGTGGAAAAATGTACTTTGTCGTCATTACAGATTGCTGCAAGACAAGTTATCATAAAGGACCTACCAATATTTTCTGGTATACTGAAGGAATGGACGATCTTCATCACCAATTTCGTCCAGTCGACTGAAAGCTGTGGGTTTTCTGACGAGGAAAACCTTCTACGCCTACAAAAGAGCCTCAACGGACAAGCGTTGGAAGCTGTTGGGAAATTAATGATGCCCAGAACAATTCCAGCTGCTATTGATACCCTGAAAATGTAATTTGTCCGAGCAGACATCATCCATTAGACAATGCAGCTCAAATTGCGGCAGGAACCTCCAATTCGATCAGATACCATAAGTTGGAATATCTTGTAAAATTTGCTCTTTCCGTTCAGAATTACTCTTGTACAATTAAAGACGTAGGTCTTGTGGACTATTTAAATGATCTAGTGCTGTTGAACGACGAAGTGGGGAAGCTAGATTGGCGCCCACATCAAGTGTTTTTTTTTTCTAAAAGCCGATATCAAAACGTTCGACGGTTGTATATTTAAACACGCCACATGTGTTAGCCACGTAACAACCATCAGTCAGCCATCACCCAACAACTGTAGACAACCAATCTATCGAATACTTGTGCACGATGTCGGGAGGTGCAGTTCAACGCCTAAGCAGGTTCCTGTGCAAAGTTCAGCAGCAGCCAACGACTCAAGCAATGCAGTGCATTCATCATCATCACCGAGCGATGAAATCTTATACGCCAACAGGGAATTAGTCTACGTTGTCTGAAGAAACACACAGTAAGGCGCTATATGGTGACCAGCTTAAGGTGATGCTTAAGTTCTGGTTCTCTTTGGACGCACTGGGGGTTGTGGCCAAAAATTCCACTCTTCAATCCAAAGAAAACGAACGAGCTTTATGTATCATGGAGTCGACAACCAAATAAATTCCTTCGGAGAAAATATGGAAGATTGGACTCTTGTGAACATTTGACGTCATTGACTTACCTGACTGGTATTAAGTGCCTGGCATCCAGAATGAAATGCAATCCAACCTTGAAGAAGTTTCTGGTGGGCACTATCAAGGGCTACGAGGAACGAGGGTACGTAGAAAGGTGGAGAAGGATGAGATCTTGGAAGAAGGTCTTGGTACTTACCGATGTTGACAGAAACTAAGCCTAGCAAAAAGAAGATGCGTGTGGCATGCTCCCACTAAAGTCGACGACGTCGCATTAAACACTTACCTGGTGAAGGGATCAGATTTCTTAAAATCTCTCGTTGGTGTGTTAATTTGCTTCCGAGAAAGGCCAGTAGCCCTCTGTGGCCACATAAGAGAAATGTTCCACCAAGTTCTAGTTCGAATGTCAGACCTGGTGTGCAGAAGTTCTAGTGGCGTGAGGGTGATTTCTCGAAGCATCCCATGGTATATGCGGTGCGCTTCATGGCCTTCTTTGGCCAACTTTATCAGAGACAAAAATGCGGAGATAGATGGAGACAAGAATATCCGGACGTTGTGAACGCCATTGTTAACAACACTTATGTACATGACTGACTGCAGAGCGTAGAGACGGGAGACGAGATGGTCCAGGTGCTTAAGAGAGTGCGATTGATTCACATCAATGGTGGCTTCAAGGTACGCAACTGGTCATCTAATTCCAAACGTGTCCTGGCAGCCCTAACAAATTCCGACGTGCAGTTCGATAGGTCCATCGAAGAGTATAGCTCTATAAGTCCTGTGGTAACCAACTTAGGATGAATTCTCCTTCTCCAGCAATTCTAGCGGTTCAGTTTTCGACGAAAATACTGTTCCAAACAAAACGGAGAATTTTCCGGACCGTGATGACGATTTTCGACTCACTTGGACTTCTGTGATTCGTCGTCGTACGCTCAAAAATTATATATCATATATTATATATCAGGATATTTGGCGCTCTTTAATCAGCCGAGTCGAGCAAAAGAGATGGTTGCAATGTTCGGTGAGTAGCAGTGGCAACATCGAACTGCACACGTTCGTCGACGCAAGCACATGCGCTTACGCGGTAATATTCTGCATAAGAGCTAAAGAGATGGTGCAGTCTGTTGTTCACTGATAGCATTAAAGACGCGTGTTACCGCACTTAAGACAGTATCAATTACGAGACTAGAGTTGACGGCTGCGATTCTTGGTCTGCGATTATCAAAATTTGCAGTTCAGTATGAACTAAAACTAGTATGTTATCGTTTTATGATAATATTCATTTTTTGGGGTTCGAAACTAAAATGAATTTATTCTTAATGATTCAATTTTTACTTCTTTAATTCTTTTATTATTTACATTCACTATATATTCAAGATCTGTACCTATTTCTCTTCCATCTTTACTTGAAATTGGAATTATTAGTTTTTTATCTACCTGAATTTATTTGGTTGATACTAAAAATTATGTTATTCTTTCAAATCTGAATACACCTAATCTTATACCTAAAAGTTTCTTGAAATTGATTTTATATCTAATTATTTCGTCATGTGAAAGTATATTTGGGTGTAGGGTATTACTTTTAGCTGAAGCAATATTTTCTTGAATATGCTCTATCTTTTCTTTTAATATATTAACTTTAAACATCAAGTCTTTAAAAAAAGGATTTCATATACGAGTGGTCCCAGAAGTACCCGGCCTGACCAAGACATCACGGTAGTTGTTTGAAAATATCACTATGCTTGAAAGTACGCAGTCTATAAAGCATATGTTTCAAGTTTGTATAGCATTTGCTTGGCAACCATCAATAGTGAACGTTGTCAGTGAATTTGTAAAAATGGAGAAAATTGGTCATTGTTATGTGATACAATACTTTTATTTAAATTGGGTTCTGGAGTCTGCTCCATCGTTTACAACAGTAAAAGGCCGTACGAATTGCCAAGACGAGCATCGCAGTGGTCGACCAAATGAGCTGACGGCTCCAAAAAGATGAAGAAAATCCACAAAGCGGTACTGGATGATCGTCGACTGAAAGTGTGCGAGCTAGTAACTTAGTAGGCATTTCATAAAGTGCGGTACATCGCATATTATTTGAAAATTTTGATATGAGAAAGATGTGTGCAAGATGGATGCCGCGTTTGCTCACACTCGAGTAAAAACAGTATCGTGAAGATGTTTTAATCGAGTGTTTAGCGAAGTTTCACAGCAAAAAAGCAGAATTTTCGCGCCGTTTTATAACAATGGAGGAAACATGGGTCCATCACTTTACACCCGAGACAATAGAACAATGGATTCAAAAGGAGAACCGGCTCCAAAGAAGGTGACCGTATCACCTGCAGGCAAGGTCATGGCGTCGATTTTTTGGGAAACGTGTGGGATAATTTTCATTGACTATCTTGAAAAAGGAAACACTATCAACGGCCTACTGGCTTACTGGCGAACTTATTGCAGCGAAGAAATCAAACAAAAACGTCCGCATTTGGCTAAGAAGAAAGTGTTGTTTCATCAAGACAATACGCCAGCTCACATATCCATTTGTGTTTTCTTTGTTGGGTCGGGAACTTCTCTACAATCCGGGGTGGACCTAGGCCTCAACCAACAAGCGTCTCAGCCAGCACGATCTTTGGCCAGCTGTCTCCAGTTTCGCACGCTAAGTTGGTTAAGGTCCTCTTCCAACTGCGTGCGCCACTTGAGTTGCAGTCTTCCTTTACTGCGCCGTTCGTCGGGCGTGGATTCGAAGAGCATCCGTTTCCATTCGCTCTACATGACTAAGCCATCTCAGTCATTAAACCTTCTCTTTTCTGACTAGATCGATGTTCGCTGTACAGTTCGTCGTTGTATACCCTCCTCCATTAACCATTTATGCAGACGGGACCGAAAATTTCCTCTCAAAACAACCAAGAGTTATCTCATTCGATTTTGATAGAGTCCATGCCTCTGCACCATAGAGAAGGGCTGTGATGATTAGGGTCAGCGCAATTCCTTGTCTAAATCTTTTTTTGATATCGAAGGTCTCGGTGAGTTGTTTACCGACCTTGATGGAGCAGTGTGCATTCTACATTTTCATTCTGCACAAGCGGACGAATTTAGCAGGGATGCCAAAACTAGACATGGCTCTGTATAGCTCGTCTCTATAAATGCTGTCATAAGTGGCCTTAAAATCGATGAAAAGGTGGTGGGTATCGATTTGGACTTCCTCGGTTTTCTCCAAGATCTGCGCAGTGTGAATATTTGATCGATGGTGAGCTTTTTTGGATTGAAACCACAATGATAGGGACCAATCAGGTTGTTGACGGAGGGTTCAGGCGTTCACACAACACGGCAGATGTAAGCGTTGTTAAGAAGACTAATACCTTTGTAGGCTTCGCAACTCAGAGGATTGTGCAAACAATGCTGAGGTTTCATTCATCGAGCATACTTTCTTCCGACCATATTTTACATAGGAGTTGGTGCATGTTCCTAACTCTTGTTTCCTTGTTCGTCCTTGCAGGCTTCGGTTCGGAGTCTGTGGCCCTGGCAGGTTCTTTTCACCTTTTGGTAAAACTTCCGAACCTCATTCCTGCTGTAACATCTCTCTATTTCCTGTGAGAAGCCGGTGTTCGTCTCTTCTTTTCTGCACGTAACAGTTCTGGTCCTTCTTTGCAGCGGTGGTTTCGCTGCATGTGCTTGCTCTGGCACTCGTCGTCCAACTAGGGGTTTCGTTGTGGTGGTCGAGTGAAACCAAGCATCTCAGAGGCGGTGTCTATAATGGCTTTTAGGCAGTGCTGCTACTGGTCTTCAATGCTTGATGCTGGTTTTTTATAATCCCGCGCGCACCAAGGGGATATGAATAACCTATTACTGGTTTTTCTCCAAGGCACGGGCGGGTGGTGTAGTAGTTTGAAACTCAGGTGTATTAAGTTTCGATATTTTTCCCAGAGGTGTTTGTCAAACTGGAGCCAGTGCATCCTCAACCAGTTGGTCTTAGTACGTGATAGTTGTTAGTTCGTTACATTTAGCCCAGCCCCAGCAACCCCTCTGACATCAGTGTTATGCCTTCATGTCAAAGTTGACGCCGACGAGATTTTCATATAACTACATACAAAGACTTTAACAGAGAATTGCCTCGCATGGGATTCGAACCCGCGACCTTCTGCTTGAGGAGTCTATGCATATACCACTACACCACGATTTTAGCCGTCAAACTTCAAACTTCCTCACAGTATTTACTTGTCTTGGCGGTAGTGTTCGAGATATCCGAAGCGGTACCTTGGCTTGAACAAGGTAGTGGTCCGAGTCAATGTTGGCCCCTCGGAACGTTCGAACACCCATCATACTGAAGGGGTGTCTTGCGTCGATCGCAATGCGGTCATTCTGGTTGACGATTGATTGATCAGAGTTATCCATGTCCCTTTATGAATATCGAGATACGGGAACCGCGTCCTAGCTATGACACTATTTCGCCCCGCCGCGAAATCAATTAGCCTAAATCCTCTCTTCCTATCTTTGCATTAAAATCACAATTTTAATGTTATAGTTAGAGCGCTGCTCGTATGTCTTATCCAAAAGCTGACCTCTCTTTGATGACGTCGTCTTTCACCTCCGTGGGGGCACGCGCGCATATTGTTGCGGATTGTCTTGAGGCGCTCCTTCACATAATTGAAACTTTTGACTTCGTGCCTAAGTCTGCCTCCAACGACGAATCCACATTCAAATAAGTGCTGTTTTTATTGCCGATAGCAATCGCCATAATAAATATCGCAGTATTTCATACTCTTTTTGTCGGGCCCATCCCATCGCATTTCTCGGATGGCGGTTGATTCTACTTTATAGGAGTTCAGGGCCTCCGCCAACTGTGCGGCCGCACGAGGTCTGTTAAGGGAGCTAACACTCCACATACAGATCCGAAATTCGTTGTCCTTGTTTCGTTTGCTTTGTTCGTCAACAGTAAAATTATCCGTATTCGAGGCTTGTTTTTGCTTCGCAACTGTATATGTTTTACACAGTCAGGCAGTTAAACCGGCGTACAACCCCCAACCTGGAGGGCCAGCGCCTTTTTTGGACCCCTTGAAAGAAAGGGGACGGATCTTTCGGTGTCAGTAACCCACTTCGGGGATGTGAGAGCTGCCGTTGGCTGTCGAATTAGCTCAAGTAAGGTATCTTCCAAATTGACTGTTGCTGTCACCGTGGATTTAGTCTAATGAATTCATCCGCCGTACGTCCTCTTTCAGATGGGCTCTTCTAAGACTTCTCAGTATTTACTGTCTTTGTTGTATTAGAGATGCCGTCTGGGTTTGATTTTCATTAATCCTCTCTCTGACTCTTTTAAACCGTCGAAGTTCCATCATTATTTTTGCGGCAGCCTGTTTCACCGTATCCCATATTGTACTTGATGTTAGCATGTGGTTTACGATGTTTTAAGGAGTTGGTATCTCTCCAATTTTTTCCTCTAGTTCTCTGCGCTCTGTTCTGAAGTGTGGGCACTGTAAAAATACATGCTGTGCATATTCCTTTGCCCACCCTGAAGGTGATTGTTTCTCTTTCCTTGCGACTGGTTACCAGAACTGCTTCCGTTTTATGTTCTGCCAGCTCTAACCCAATTGTTGCCATCCACCGTCTAACTTTTCCAATACATTCATTGCCATTGTCTTATCTCCTCCAGGTGTTTCGCCGCCACAACGATTGCAATGTCATCTGCAAAGCTTATTAGTTTAGCCTCAATCGGGATTCGAAGTCTTAGAGCCCTGTCGTACATAATGTGTGATAAGAGAGGTTCTAGTACCGATCCTTGTGGAACTGTGTCAGATATGTGGTACTGCCTTACTCCATCGTCGGTATCGTAGAGAAGGAACCGATTGTCGAAGTAACTTAGCATAATTTTTATAAAAAAAAACAGATGTAAAGAATCACCTATGTGTACTTTTGGCATTGCTCAGCTACTAACACTTATTGAAAAGCCCCTGCTAGCTAGTCCTGCTAAAATATCATATATTTTACGAATTGGGTAATGTTCGGTTTTCATCATGCGATTTATTGTAGCCTTGTGATCTACCATACAATCCATAAATAATTTAAAAACAAGTAATTAATTAATACGGGTGGCCGTGGTGTAGTGGAATATGCCTAGACTCCTTAGGCAGAGGGTTGCGGGTTCGAATCTCGTGCGAGGCAATTCTCTGAAAAAGTTTTTTCATAGAATATGTATGTAGTTATGAAGGCATAACACTGATGTTGGAATGGTTGCTGGCTGGGCTAAATGTAACTAACTAACAACTAGCACGTACTAAGACCCACTGGTTGAGGATGCACTGTCTCCAGTTTGACAACCACCTCTGGGAAAAATATCGAAACCTAATATACTTCAGTTTCAAACTATTACACCACCTGCCCGCTCCATTGAAAAAAGCCAGCATAATGCATAATCTAACAACCGTATTTTTTCAACTTTTACTGATGTTAATGATGATCCTGACTTGCTCAAGAGGGTCATAACTGGTGACGAACCATGGATCGTCCCAATGGAAGCAACCAGGTCAAAGTTTTGGTTTTGAGTTTGTACCTCAAGTCGTTCGGTCAATAAGGAGTATTACCTTGAAGTTATGCGCCGTTTGCGAGAAACAATACGAAAAAATAACGTCCGGAATTGTGGAAAAATGATCCTGAGATTTTTTGGCCAAAAACAACACGAAAATCATTCCTCAAGAACTATATTCACCGAATTTGGCCCCATGGACTTTTTCTTGTTCTCAAAACTTTGATAACGGAGATTTGCAACGATTGAGGAAATAAAAACGGCATCGCTGGAAGAGCTCAATGCTATACTAAAAAGTGCTATTGGTAAGTGGTTAAAGGATTGGAAAAAGAGTTGGTACAAGTGTATTATATCTGAGGGTCATTAATTAATATTGATGAATAAATATTTTTTTTTTATAAAAATATACATTAAATTATATATAAAAATATATATCAGTCAGAAAGCGTCTTTCAAACCGGCAACATCGTTTGTGATTTCACTCCCTTGTTCGGTTAAGTCTAAACGGTACTTTTTCTCCTTATCATTTTTTTTTTTACTTTTTATTCTTTTTCACTTTATTCGGTTATAAAAGTGTTTACATACATATATTATACGAATATGGTGTGTAGCTATTAAATATGGCCATTGGGCCATCATCGATATCTGGTAACAGGTTCAGCCTCCGCGATATGAAGCTACAACCTGACCATAATAACAAAAAACGTAAAAAAACAAACTATACCCGTATTGACCTCAACTAATCATCTCAAACTAAAATCCCATTTTTCCATAAGCATTTTCTTATTTAAAAAAAGCTCCTCCTAGCAATGCCAACTTTAGATGGCACAATGTAAAAGTAGAGGAATACTTTCCAAATCCGATGCATTGCCGCAATTGCCAACTCCTGGGTCAAACTACCAGGAGATGCACCGGGGCAGCATTTTGCGAGAAGTGTAATCGCTTTCCCCATCAATCCAACGAATGTACCATCACGCATCATCTTCCAAATTGTGTAAAAGTTACCTCGTGGCTAAAGAAATTCTAAAAATTAAAACAATGAAGAAATGCACAATGGCTGACGCAAAAAAAATATTCATAGAACTCTTTTCAGTTATTTTCTGTTACATACGCCGCTGTCGTTCAAAATGCGTCTGTTTCTATGCCACTCACACCTTCTCCAACTACATCATCCGTTAACCCCATCTTATTTCAAGTTTCCTCTCCCAGTTCCGCATTACCGGAACTTCTTCTTTCTACAGTACAAAACACAAAATCCATCCATAAACCTAATTCATCACCTAGTTTACAAAACCAAACTACAATGCAGGCTTTCCCGCAATCTTCTTCCTCCCCTACATTCTCGACAGTTCATATCAAAAAAAAAAAAAAAAAAAAAATTCCTCCCACTGTAAATAACCCTAAATTGCGGCTATACCGCAATCTTCTTCCTCCCCTCCATTCTCGTCAGTTCATATCGCAAAAAAAAAAAATTCCTCCCACTGTAAATAACCCTAATTATAAAAATGCAATAACCAAGAGTCCGAATTCTGACACTTCAGTCATTCCTCAAACCCAAATCAATACTTCCTACTCTCCTTCTCCATCTCCCGACTCAATAAATTCTACTACAACCATCCTTTCTCAAACCCCATTCAAACTTCCTTCCCCACTCAACGACATAACAAACACTTCATTATTGATAATAATAATGAAGATGTATCAGACGAATATCATTATTTTAACCTAAACCCAGACTCCGTCAGTCATAATGAACACCGCAACAACACCACACTAAATTCTGGTCAACGTATCACTCTGCGCGTTGATAAGAATTCGTCGTCTAATTGAAATCTACTTGTCAATATTTTCCAATGGAACTTAAATGGCTATAAGAACAACTTCACATGAGCTACAGCTTCTGATAAGCGACATGAAACCAAACATAATTTCGCTTCAAGAAACCCATATTCTCTCCATCTCCCATCCCTTCCCACCTAAACAATATTCGGCATATTCCCATAACCATGACTTTATCACAACTTCTAAACAAGGCGTCTGTCTTCTCATTCACAAATCTATTCCACACACTCCTATTGTTAACTCAGAGTTATCAATTCTTAAAGACGGCCGCCCCACCCACTTTTCGATACATTTTTTTTTTTTATAACTCCGCGCGGGCACCAAGGAGATATGAATACCCTTTTACTGGCTTTTCACTAGGGCGCGAGCGGGTGGTGTAGTAGTTTTTGAAACTCAGGTGTTTAGGTTTCGATATTTTTCCAGAGGTGGTTGTCAAACTGGAGCCAGTGCAACCTCAACCAGTGGGTCTTAGTACGTGCTAGTTGTTAGGTCGTTACATTAAGCCCAGCAAGCAACCACTCCAAAATCAGTGTTATGCCTTCATGTCAGAGTTGACGCCGACGGAATTTATATATAACTATATACAAATTCCATGAAAGGAGAATTGATTCGCACGGGATTCGAACCCGCGACCTTCTGCTTGAGGAGTCTTTGCATATACTACTACACCACGGCCACCCCTAATGGAATGGTGGAATGAAGAAATTAGTGGTCCTCGTTAACAAAAACAAAAGGCTTGGTACAGTTTTAAAAAATCTCACACTAATTTCAAATATTTGGAAAAAATCATCTCCAAACGCCTTGTTTGGTTTCTTACAAAAGAGAGACTACTTTGACAATAGAAAAATTGCTTTTAAGACAGGTATCTCCACTCAAGATGCCCTTATTCATCTTGAAAACTTTGTGTTTTTAACGCTATCTGAGAGAAGCCACGTTTCCATGTTAAATTTAGACTTTGATAGGATTGGTGTGCACGTTGTATTAAACTAACTATTAAAATGGAAAATTGGCCCTAAAATGGTATCCCACAGGGATCACCACTATCTGTCGTATTATTTGCCATAGCGTTTAACGAAATCAATATAATAATTGATAATTTTCGAAAGGTAGAGCACACACTCTACGCTGACGATTTTATTATTTTTTCAAGATGTAAAGATGATAAGATTTAATAGTGGTGGCTGATACCACATTGGCGAGGCTTTGCTAACGTGGTGTAAATACTCAAGTACTTCTTATTCAAAGTCTGTAATTTTTCACATTTGTAAAAAACGTTCATGTAATAAAAGTATTAAATTAAGTTTAAATAACGTAAACATACAATTTGTTTACCAAATTAAAATCCTTGGACTTATTTTTGACCCTAAATATAATTTCAAAACCCATAGTATTCGAAAAGATCTTACTGCCAGGGTAAATCTAACTAAGTCTCTATCTTTCAAAAATCATTCAAAAAATCAACGTCTCACATATATCACCTATCCACAATAATGTATTGTGGATATTGTAGATAATTCGTAGAAGAACGCAAAAACACTAATGAAGTTTATGCAATGCTCTTACTTCCGCTAAGGATTTAAATATTCTCATCCATATCAATAAACAATTAAGGTACACTCAACCCCCATGGAACCTTCATAAGCACACTATAATTACGGATCTAAGCAGTTATAGCAAATCAAGTACTAATGACAACACCTATAAAGCCTTATTCCTTAGCATCGCAAACAATTACAAATCTTTTGGCTGGACTCTGATTTTTACTGATACTTCTAAAACAAAAAACCACGTGTCATTTGCAGTTGTCGACGAAAATCGTTCAATTCTATCCGCATTTTTGCACCGTTTTCACTGCAGAAGCTTTTGCTATATTCAAAGCAATAGAATATTCAAAATTCAATTCAATTCCGACAGCTTATCTGCTATATCTGCTATTATAAACATTACCTCCTCCATTGCAATCGTCGGCACAATACGTGACCTTCTTAAAGCAAATAGTGCAAAATTAAAAATTGTTTGGATTCTCAGCCATATAGGGATCAATGGCAACAAGGCTGCTGATAAGGCAGCGAAATCTGCAGTAATGAACCCTTATTAATGTTCTACCAGTATAGCAAAAAAGACATTAAAGACTTCATCCTCATTAATTATATATAGAAGGAAAATTGCTTGGGATATCATAGCCATACCTAAAAACTTTAATCCTAACGGCGTAAAACCGATTTATCCCAATAATGTCTTACAAAAGAAAATAAAAATATACACGAGACTTATCGAGACACACATATCTCACCCATCAATATTTTCAATAAGGAACTACTCCCACTATGACCCACCTTCTCTCCTGCAGCAAAGCTTCTTCAGTAAGCAAATCTATTTCCAACCATAATTTAAGTTTTCTTCTTTCCATAAATACTAAAAATATTACCTCTCTTAAACTCGAAAACTATCTATTTTTTTTTCTAATTAACTAGTTGTAGGCCCTAGCAGCTAACTTTAATAGTTTAAATAATTATTAAGTTTGTAATTTACTTACAATTTAATAAAATTTTAATTAATAATATTAATAAATATTTTATATAAATATAAAATTACCTATCTTTTATTTGGAGTTCTAATCACTTTCAGACAATTATAGAAAGCCGAAAATTAAATCAGCTAACATATATTTGAATGTACTAGACGATGAGCTGGTTTAATCCTTAGACGAGTCTTACGATGTACATATATCTCTAAGTACCTTTTTATGTGTTTAAACTTGAACATAGCATACCTACTATGAATTTATATTTTAAATGGGTATTTCATCTTATTTGTAATAAAAGTCGTAGTGGCCTACATGTGTTGAAGTTTGTATAAGTATTATGTTTCTAATTCAAAACTGAAAGTCTTATCCATAAAATAGACAATTTAAATATCACTGATATTAAATTCTAGCTTAAAGTCTATGTTATAGTCTGTTATTAACTGTTTTGTATAAATTACATTGTAAATAATGTTTACTTATTATGTTCTTCATGCCCACTCTACTGATAAATTAGTATCTCAGCAAATCTTTCAATTCATCCATGTCATTGTCATTGCTGTTTATTTTTTATAATAATAGTAAAGTTTGAAACAAAAGGCAAAGAAAAACTCTGTTAATAGGAACTTGGATTAAGGGTTTTATGTTTTTTTTTTCATATTTTATTTGCAAATCTTTTAATCACTGAAAGTTCAGAAAACCCTCTTGGGATATGTCCACAGATATTTAACTATTTTAGTTTAATGTAATTTGAACTATATGTAGTATAATTCATTATAAATTAATAAAACTTGTATTTCTATTTAGAATCATAAGAATTCGTGGCCATTTATGGAACCTGTAGATCCAGAAGAGGCACCCGATTATTATAAAGTTATAAAAGAGCCGATGGGTAAGAAAAGTATTTAATTCTTATAGTATACTCTTATGTACTTATGTATCTTACAATTTTTCATTTCAGATTTGAAAAAAATTGAGAAAAAAATTGATGATAAAATGTACACCAAATTATCTGAATTTATCGGTGATATGACAAAAATATTTGATAACTGCCGCTATTATAATCCGAAGGAATCGACATTTTACAAATGTGCAGAAAGCTTGGAACTATATTTTGTTCAAAAAATTAAAAACCTGCGTGAAAATGTCATTTTAAAATCTTGAAAAATTACATTTAAGTCACATTAAAATTTATTATACTGATTCATTATGAAAGTATTAATTTAAGATAAAATCAAAGTAAATATAGCGTAAGTTTAAAACATGCTAAACTATATATATATATAGCATATATGTACACATTAAAATAGTGTAACATACGAAAATAAAAATAACTGCGTGTAAATATACAAGTAAAAAAAATAAAATAATTTAAAATAAGCATAAAATTTTTTTACTATAAACATTAAAGCGTGAATTTAAACTTGCTTATTTTTATTTATATATGACCTAGGAATAATTGCTGTTTGTTCTTTTTTTGTATTGTACATAAACTAATTATTATAAAATTTATATATATCAAATTAATTCTACGTACTTGAATTGTAAGCTGGAAATAAAATAAATTAAATGATTCTAACACCTATCGTTGTACTAATAAAAGTAAGCATTCAAAAATAAGATTTAATATATTTTAATTTCTTTATTAAGTTGTCCATAACGGTTTTCCAGATTATTGCATTGCAGTAAAACCCGATTGGTTTCTGTAAACCTATTATTATATTAAACTTATTATAATAAAATGTTCGTATTAAATTCCTATATACCTTTCTCGCCTTTATGAACATTTACCCGAAATACTAATGTCAATGGTACACTTCGACTTCTTTTCAATAACAGTCACTTTTTCCACACGTTAATTGTCAAAACCTTTCAAAAAAGTGCCTCTGGTGCTAGCGTTTGAGTTTTGCACTATGATGTTAAAGAGGTCACATGACTAAATCCTTTTTTGACATCGAAGGTATCGGTGAGTTCTTTACCGACCTTGATGGAGCAGCGTGCATTCTCCATTGTCATTTTGCACAAGCGGACGAGTTTGGCAGGGATGCCAAAAAGGTACATGGCTCTGTATAGCTCGTCTCTATAAATGCTTAAAATCGATGAAAAGGTGATGGGTATCAATTTAAACTTCCTCGGTTTTCTCCAATATTGAAACCACAATGATTGGGACTAATCAGGTTGTTGATAAAAGTCTTCAGGCGTTCACACAACACGGCAGATAAGATCCTAAGCGTTACAATTAGATCGTAAGCGATGTTAAGAAGACTAATACTTTTGTAGTTTTCGCAACTCAGAGGGCCTCCTTTCTTGAGGATTTGCCAAACAATGCTGAGGTTCCATTCTTCGGGTATACTTTCTTCTGACCATATTTTACATATGAATTGGTTCATGTTCCTACTTCTTGTTCCCTTGTTCGGCCTTACAGTCTTCGGTTTGGAGTCTGTGGCCTTGGCAAGTTCTTTTTACCTGTGGGATCTCTCTATTTCCTCAATAGTGCGCTTCTTCTGCTCTTTCTTTTTCCTCATGAGAAGCCGGTGTACGTCTTTTCTTTTCTGCGCGTAGAGCTCAAGAGCAGCTCTGGTTCGTCTTTGCAGCTGTGGTTTCGCCGCATGTTTCGTTGTGGTGGTGGAGTGAAACCAAGCATCTCAGAGGCGGTGTCTCTAATGGCTTTTAGGCAGTGCTGCCGCTGGTCCTCAATTTTTGATGCTTGATAATAAATATCGAAGTATTTCATACTTTTTTGCCCGGTCCTTTTAGATCGCATTTCTTGGGTGACGGTTAGTTCTGCTTTATAGCAGTTCAGATCCTCCGCTACCTGTTCGGCTGCACGCAGTCTTTTAAGGGACCTGAAAGTCCACATACAGATCCGAAATTCGTTGTTTTTGTTTCATTTGCATGGTTCGTCAACAGTAAAATCATCCTTGGAAGGAAGGGGCCGGAACTTCCGGTGTCAGTAACCCACTTCGGGGATGTGAGAGCTGCCGTTGGCTGTCGAAGTAGCTCAAGTAAGGTATCTGCCAAATTGACTGTTGACGATACCTTTGGGAGGGATCAGTCTAATGAATTCATCCGGCTTACGTCCCCTTTCTGAGGGGCTATTCTAAGACTCGTTCGGTCAATCTTTTCGACAGACCATTATAGTGTTGCTATTTTCTTTGTGTTTAACACTCGCCCTTAAAAGTTATACTCGGATGGGGTGGCGGTGGTTACCACTGGCAGGTAAAATAAGCACAGTTGATATGTGTGAAAAATTACAGTAACTGTAGACCGCTAAGTTGATGCCAATCGGCGCCTACCCTGTATACACACCTATACTGTACTATACAAATTGGGAAAAAAGATGGAGCAATTTTTATACCAAAAGGTAGGCGTGTAAATCTAAAGTTTCATTCTACTTTAGACTCTTCCAAGGGTACAGTATATGTACCTTGCCTAATACAAGTACCCGAAGAAAAAATAGTGAAAGAGATGAGAAGCCAGGGAGTAACTATAGCTTATAAATTTAAGAAAACAATACCCGAGAACAAACTTAGTGCCACTGTTTCCTTGGCACAATGTAAAAGTAGAGGAATACTTTTGAAATCCGATACGCTACCGCGATTGCCAACTCCTGGGTCATACCGGGGCAGCATCCTGGGAGAAGTGTAATCCCTTCCTCATCAATTCAACGAATGTACACACATTTCTTGAGCCAACTGCTGCCTAGACCACGCATCATCTTCCAAATTGTGTAAACGTTACCTCGTGGCTAAAGAAATTCCAAAAATTACAACAATAAAGAAATGCACAATGGCTGACGCTACATACGCCGTTGTCGCTCAAAATGCGTCTGTTTCTATGTCACTCATACCTTCTCCAACCACATCATCCGTTAACCCCATTTAATTTCCCCATTTAATTTCAAGAATGACACTTCAGTCATTCTTCAAACACAAACCAATACTTCCTACTTTCCTTCTCCATCTCCCGACTCAATCAATTCTACTACAATCATCCTACAACTCCATCCAATCTTCCTTCCCCACTTAACAACATAACAAACACTCTTATTTCAAATAACAACTACTTCATTACTTATTGTAATAATGAATCAGACTAATATCATTTTTTTAACCTAAACCCAGACTCCGCGGCTTGGGATGCTCGGATGCCTGCCTCAGTAACCGTACTGCGGAGTCATAATGAACACCCCAACAGCAACACCACTAAATTATGCTCAACGTGTCACTATGCGCGTTAATAAGAATTCGTCGTCTAATTCAAATCTACTTCTCAATATATTGCTATGGAACTTAAATGGCTATAAGAACAACTTCACATGAGCTACAGCTTCTGATAAGCGACATGAAACCAAACATAATTTCGCTTCAAGAAACCCATTATCCCTCCATCTCCCATCCCTTTCCCTCTAAACCCATAACCATGACTCTATCACAACTTCTAAACAAGGCGTCTGTCTTCTCATTCACAAATCTATTCCACACACTCCTATCACAATAAATTCAAACATTTCGGCTATTCGTGTCGTCATTAACCTTAATACCCTTATAACTGTCATTTCCCTTTACATTCACCCCTATCAAAATTTCACCTTACAAGATCACCAAGCTATCCTAGTTGGGATAAATACTCCAATACTTATAACTTGGGACTTCAATTCAATTGTAGTCCTTATTGGGGTTCTGAAAAACAAAACAAGCACGGCAAGCTTGTTGATCATTTCATTGTTAACTCAGAGTTATCACCCACATTTCGACACATATTACATTGTCTCACGTTGACTTATCCCTTATAGCTCTTTCACTATTACCAAAATCTTCGTGGAATATTTCCGACAACGTCTCTGGTAGCGACCACTTTTCCACTTTAATCACAATTTCATGTGGCGCTTACAATTTAACAGTTAAACATAATAAAAAATTTCTGTTCCACAGAGCTAACTGGAATCGTTTTGCTCCACTCTGTCAAACGAAATTCTTACCAGGATAGTATCCCCCAACATCTACAAGGAATCTGGGCCTTATCCATAAATCCTTATGCACTGCCACCAACCTTACTATCCCTCAAACAAGCGACAAATTGCATAGAAAAATAGTTCCCTGGTTTTTTTTTATAATTTCGCGCGCGCACCAAGGGATATGAATACCGTTTTACTGGCTTTTCACCAAGGCGCGAGCGGGTGGTGTAGTAGTTTTTGAAATTCAGGTGTTAGGTTTCGATATTTTTCCAGAGGTGGTTGTCAAACTGGAGCCAGTGCAACCTCAACCAGTGGGTCTTAGTACGTGCTAGTTGTTAGGTCGTTACATTAAGCCCAACAAGCAACCACTCCAAAATCAGTGTTATGCCTTCATGTCAGAGTTGACGCCGACGGAATTTACATATAACTATATACAAATTCCATGAAAAGAGAATTGCCTCGCACGGGATTCGAACCCGCGACCCTCTGCTTGAGGAGTCTATGCATATACCACTACACCACGGCCACCCCTAATGGAATGGGGCTTGGTACGGTTTTAAAAAAATCTCCCACTAATCCTAACCTTATCCTTTATCGCAAGCTGAACGCTAAATTCAAAAAAAACAATGCAGGCTGAAAGAAAGGCTTGCTTCAAAAAATTAACTCGAACATAAATCCTAACAGTACGCCGCAAAAATTTTGGGCTGACATCAGAAAATTAGCTACAACTCTCACTCCTAACACCATCAAAATTATAAAAACAGTCCAGTCCAACAGAGATAGTCGAACCTAAACCAGATGTTTTTAAACAGCTTGCTGAAGACTCTAATTTCAGTTTAAAATTTATCTTCAAAAAATAGAAAATCCTTAACACCCCAAAAATTGCCTTGAATCCCAATCCTTCAACTATTTCGATCGAATCCAATATCAATATGGTAGAATACGCAGCCTGTTTGAACCAAGTAAAAGGCGAAACACCCAGCTTCGATCGAATAGCCTATCCCATGTTAAAAAGACTCCCCCTCCCCTCCCAAATTTTAAAACAACCCTTATTATCGCCGTATAACAATATTTTACGGCACATTTCTACATTCATGGAAAGTTGCCAATATCATTCAAATTTTTAAATAACCGAAGATCCTTCCTCCACCTCCAAATATTTGGAAAAAATCAAAGCCAAACGCCTTGTTTGCTTTCTCTCAAAAGAGAGACTACTAGACAATAGAAAAACTGCTCAAATTAATTATACGTACTGATATTAAATTCTAGTTTATAGTCTGTTATTAGCTGTTCTATTTAAATTACATTGTAAATAATGTTTTCTTATTATGAACTTTATCAAAAAGTTAAAACCCTACACACCCTAACATTTGGTCCCTTTCGAGCCGAATAAAGACTCTACAAAACATTAAACAAATTCAAACATTAAAGAATTTAAAATGAATAAAAAAGAAAAAGTGCACAAATGCACAAACATATATATATATATATAAATATATATGTATAAAAGTTACTTAATAGACTACACAATACATTAAGCATTTAAAAGAAAAATTATTCAAAAAGTGCGAGGCAAGTGCAAACTGCAAGTGTACAAAAAAATAAAAATATATATATATAGATATATATAAAACACAATCGCGATCGGTGTCTTGCCCCTTTTCTTGCTCCTTTTAAAGACTTTCGGTGGTTGTGCATTAATCGGGATTCCCGCGTCGTGCAAAAATTCGTCAATTTATCAACTTAAACCTCAACTGTTACCAGTTGGGCAAAGCTAACCAAGGTCGTAAGTTTCTGAAATAAAATATTAATTATTTTAATATCATTTAATAAACAACTGTATTTAATAAAATTTAATAAATACTTGATACACATATATTGGTTTATAATTACTTAATTTTCATGCTTTTTTTTTTTTTAAAACTATTTAAAAATGTCCACGGGTTCAGATCACAAAGGAGTTCTGAAGCAAATTCTTCGTGACCACACCAACTTCAAAAAGACTGGAGCATCACTTCGTACAGCCAGCTATCTGTCAAGTCGTCTTGTTATTCTAGAAGGGAACTTCAAAAATGCGTTTGGTCTTTAAGCGAAGATTCGGCGAGGAGAAATTGAAGAAGGTCTGGAAGAAGAAAATTTTGATGAAATTTCACTTACCGCGGTGAATTGGTCGACGCTATCGACAATGCCAAATCATCATCTAAAGAGAAGATTGTGGAAGACATGTGCTTCTTGTAATGAGTTTTCATTACCCCAAATTCAAATACCACGATGAGTGTAAGAAGTGACGGGCTTTCCACGATGTTTTTTTTTTTAGTCCACACCAATAAGAAGCTTTACTATTTGAAGTCGTCCCTTACAGGTGAAGCTGCTCGTCTTGTCTGGCTATTATGGAAAAGCATGGGAACTGCTTGTCGCCAGATACGACCACAAGCGAGTGATGATAAACGCTCAATTTCAACTTTTTTTTGACTAGGAGACAAAGAAGACTACGAACAACATCAAGTCTCTATTATTAAATATTAATATATATACTAGTACAAAAATTACCTGCTTTTACTCAACGTTTGTGGAAGGAGAAGTTGGGTAGTTCGAAGGAGTTGACAACACTGAGACAATCTACAGAGTTTCTGGAACGAGTTAATAAATGGCAGCGGTTCTTCTGCACGTAAGGCTGTTGCGGACGAGTAAAAAACGGTCGGGAAGTAGCAGTTTGCATGCCAGGTATTTGGTAGAGGTCAACACTCCTTTCGAACCTGTCAGAAGTTTATTGTCATGGAGATCTGTGAACGATCTAAGGCAGTGGACAGAATCGGGGTTTGCCGGAACTGTCTTGCATACAGTCACCGGAGTAGTCAATGTCAAAGCAACACAAAAGAAACACCATTCTCTGCTGCATGTTAACTGTGGAGGGTCGAATATTGCAAAGGTTAGTACTACCATTACAATAGGTAGACAAACTTTCCACATAAAATCAAGGATTAACCAACCTGTCTCTTTCGGGGTAGATCAACCAAGTGTGCTTCTTTCCACAGCCGTTGTGAAAATTAGGTCTTCAAAGGGCAACTATTATCATCTTAGGGCATTAGTCGATCCTGGATCGGAAGCAACGTTCATTACTGAATCCGCTGTCCAGTTATTAGGGCTTAATCAATGGCGAACATTCATTGATGTATCTGGATTGGGAAAAATCAGTAGTGATTCATGTCAGCGGTATGTAAATCTTAACTTTTGGGTAGCTGGTGACACCATTCGAAACAAATAACCGGGAATACGTGTTCAAGTCACTGATTGGTCTGTTGCCGTCCAAGCCTGCGAAAGTTCTGGGAATTAGGTGAATCGTCTCTCAAATACAAGGAAACGGACGAAGACAAAACTTGTAAGCAGCACTATCGCACGACAACAAAAAGATTGGATGATGGACGATATGAGGTTTGGTGCCTCAAGGTTAGGTGCCTTACGTAGGTTTCATCAATAGGAGAAGACGACCAACATTTTTCATGCCACTTATGCTTAAGCAATCTTCGTTAATAACGCTTCGTCACATTCTAGCCTATTGCATTCGTTTTGTGTTTAACTGCCAAACAAAACCTGAAACAAGGTATAAAGGTTCACGAAATTGACAAGTCTATAAAATTGTTGATAAAAAACTCACAAAAACAAATGTTCCCTGAAATGAATGTAGATGATGTAGAATGCACAGCGTTCTGGATTTTTATATTAAGGAGAAAGGTGAAGAAGATGGTGCATGAGTGTATCATTTGATTCCGTCACAAAGCGAAATCAATGCAACGACTCATGGGAAACTTACTTGGGCCAAGAGTTTGCATGGCAAGGCCTTTCGCCATATCGGGTGTAGACTTTGCAGAACCCTTTGATATAAAAACCTGAAAAGGACGAGGAGCAAAAATGTTAAAGGGATATTTTTCAATATTCATCTGCCTAGCAGTCAAGGCAGTGCATTTGGAGGTCGTGTCATACCTTACGACGCAGGCGTTCTTAGCGGCTTTCAAACGATTTATAGCTCGAAGAGGAATGTGCGCCGAACTGTACAGTGATCGTGGCACTAATTTTGTAGGGGCGGAAACGGAGTTAGGGAGGATGCTGCAAAAGGCGAAGGTTGACTGGGGGTCGGTTAAGGAACAACTGACACAGCTGCACACAAATTGGAATTATATTACCCTTGGAGGCAGGGGTGAAATCGGTAAAGCATCACCTCAGAGGAGCGGTCGGGGCAGAATCCTTGACATTTGAAGAACTGTCAACGTTACTTACTCAGGCTCAAGCCTGCCTCAATTCCAGACTTTTGTGCCCAATGTCGGACGACATCGGAAGCTTGGAAACGCTGACACCAGCACATTTTTTATATATCTTAAACTAATCTTAACATAAATTACATAAATAAAGTAAATAATAATAATAAATATGTAAATAATGCAACACAAAAAAAAAAAAAAAAAATGAATATGTCAAAAAAAAACTTACTGAAGATGAATACCAACAACAAATCAATAGGAAGGCGGATTACTTGAAACGTAAACACCACACACACTAAGAAGGCTAATTCGGCCATCATGAAAACACTAACCGTTCGCGAAAATTTCGTCGCAGAGCATCGCACTGCACAACCAAAAATTGCGTACGCGGAGAACAGTTATCGTACAAAAATAACACCACGAATTGTACCGAGTTGTTGGGAAAATAATTACAATGAACTTTATTTTTTTTTTTTTCGTTTTCCCATTTCTTTTGGGATTTGTTTGCACTGCACTCGAATATCATTTTCGCGAAACAATAACAGAATCTAATATAGTATGACACTTATTGTAAAAAAGATGGAAGTAATTTCCGGACGAATAAAGACGTGTTTTACTTAAACTGCTTTTTTCCGACCCCTCTCTTATACCCAACACATATAGTTCAAAAATTCAAGACCCTACACACCCCAACAGAGTCTATGCAAGTACGACTACAGCACGACCTCCCCTTTAATTTTATTATTTATATTTTGTTTTAAAAATTTGGAATAGAGATGTTTGCGATTCCTCTTTTAGGAATAAGTTTCTTTTGGTAAACCATCTTTTCTTATTCTAAATTTTTCAGACTGCAGAATGGGTAAAAATACACAGCAAAGAAAATCGGTTGAATATCACTTGGGTGCTGTCGAATTGCATAATCCAAGAAAAAAAAAAAACAATTTTCTTTATTTATGTGTTTTATTTATTACATAAGTAGTTCAAAATAAAAATCGAGAAAACGGCATTACGTACAATATCTATATTAAACATATCGTTAATACCATTTGCAGTAAGAACAATCAGTTATGTCGTTGTAATCCAAATGTTGAATTTGCATAGAAAAGGCTTTAAATGTATTTTTAAATTAAAATTCACATTTGCTGCTAACTTGTTTTTAGCCAGTTGTCGATAGATTCAACTTTTCAACTTTTGTAGTCCAAATTTTGAATCTGCAAAAAAGGCAATATAAACCAAAATATATACCTTTTACTCACATGTTTTTAGTTAGTATAATTTATCCACAGTTCTTTAAGCTCTTGGGTGTCATATTTATATATATTGTTCCTATTGTAAAAAATTAGTTAAATAAATTATTTTAAAACGCATAAGAAAATGTAAATAAACAATTGCAACTGCTTTTTCCACATCCACATATTCTGGTGTGAAGCCGAAGACCCTGATCGGATTAGACCACTGTCATCTGGATGCAGCTTAAGGAAAATGGCCCGTATGCCGCTAAGACCAAACATGGATGAGTTGTGTTTGGTCCAACCAAAGGAACCAGGCTAACGGTTGACCCAAACGATGCCTGCCTCTTAATCGAGGATCACAGCAGTACCAATTCATACCGTCGGTATGTTCAACTTTCGTGTGGGTCGGAAATGCTGGTGATGACGTTTAGAGCTGCTTGCTTGGATCCTGGAAGATGGGACAAGCCACTGCCTGCATCGGAGCATCAACGAAGTGGTCAAGATCAGGATCAGATCAGATATGTTTGCCGCAATCGCGTACTAGTGACTGTTCAGTGCCAATGGGGATCTAGCAGCTGCTTTTGTTGTGACAAAACTAAATGCTCGCCGCTGAAGCCAGTGATCATCCCATGACTCGAGTTCGAGCAGCAGTTCTCGGACCGTGGATCATACAGACTATCATTGCTGAATACTTCTTTATAACCAACCGAAACAGTGATTAAGGGGATCGAATCAAAAAATCGTCGTTACAAGGATCGCTGAAATCTTGGCTACAACAAAGCTAAGCGACTGGAGGTGGACACCAACTGACGAAAATGTTGCTGATGAGGCCACACGTTTGAAACATGATGACGACATCGGGAAGACATCGAGGTGGTTTCAAAGGCCACCGTTCATGTGACGTGATCAAGGAGCTTGGCCTGATGTTGCTGACAAACGGGAATTCCATGAAGGCAGTGAAGTACTTTCTCCAATGTTTGCCTTGCTTGCGGTAAGAAACGAATTCCTGGATTTCTCTCGCTTTTCCTGTTTCATCAGGCTGCATTCCGAAAATCGATGTCGCCAAGAGGATAAAGGTCTAACTGTTGCCTAGTTAGGTGCTGCCGAATTTCTACTATGCCACCAAGGTCAAAGCGAAAGCTACTCTTATATACTATCCTACCCATAGAGAGCAACATATGCAAACTCATGCCATACAATACATGCATACACATAAATACAATACAGGATACAAGGGAATCCTGCGCGTATATGGCCGAATTAACACAACCAGCTGGCTGTCGTACGACACAAGCCGCCCAATCATTCTGCCACCAGACCAAAAATTGGTTGTCACCACTGCCGAATGAAGCACCAGAGCCAGGAGGCTACGGTCTGTGAAATACGCCGCAAGTTTTGGATAACAATCGCGAGCTACTACGTCTGCCGGATGGAACATGTCAAGCCAGTCGCGCCAGTTATGCGACAACTGCCGGAGGACCGTATCACCTGTGAGGCCTTTCTTATAAACTGGCATGGACTATTTCGGCAAGCGTTCCATTACTAATAGACGTCGCACAGAAAAGCGCTGGAAATTTCATCTACCGTCGAGGGGTACCGGTGCGAACACGCACGTAGTGTCAGCCTACGTAAAATCGAAATTTGCCAGTTTTAGGTTTCTTATTTTTCTTAATTTTCTTAAAGATGATATTGCCTTGAAAAACCAATGACTTGCTATTTCTTAGCCCTAATTTATTTCTTAATTCCAAAATCTTTACATCACGATTCTGAACGGCTCTAAGTTGAAAATCTGTATCTTCAGGATCAAAAACAGATATAACATAGCATTACATAGCGTCAACATTATTCATGTTAGTTAAGCTATGGCGTTTAACCTTCTTAATCTTCTAACTCCAAAGCTTGCCGCTTCTTTTTTTCTTAAAGATGATATTGCCTTTAAGTATAAATGGTTTGCTACTTTCTAGTCCTAATTTATTTCTTAATTGCAAAACTTTCACATCACGATTGAAAATCTATATCTTCAGAATTAGAACGTGAACATGATTCATGTTAGCTCCACTACGGTGTTTTACCTTCTCCTGAATCCTTTTACTTAGAAACCCAACGAGCGATTCTAAGATAAGAGTTTTTTTATTCAGCTAGAGAATCACAATCGGTAACAATAGTGAACGAATGAAATTATTGCTTAGGTTTTAAATACAACCTTTTTTTAAAGGACAACATTCAAGAGGGTATTACTACTCTTAAAATGCCGGAGCACTATCACAATTACATAGAAGGAAATATGTTTGGCTAAGTGGTTATTTCAATGGGTGGCTTTCAAAATTTATTGGGCAGACTTAATTATTAGTGTAAATTGTAAAGTCTTACGAGATTTTAGTTGCCTGAAAAAAATAATGTCCTTCGGGTACGGGCGTTATGAATGGCACAAATGGTTTGAGAATGTATTTTCCAGTTGAACTCTAAGAAAATCATTCGAAAAACATATCCTTTGCAATTTCCATGTGATAATTCAAGTCCTTCGACACGACGTTTTTTTTTATGTAGATGGACAGTCGACGATTTCTGATATGATAACCCCAAGAAGGATGTATACTACCGATATGATTGCTAAGCTGCTTCCAATTATGAATAGAAGCTAAAGGCACCAGGCAAATCACTTAGCGGAGCGAAAATGAAAATGATTACAAAAAAGGACCGGAACACGCTAAAGCGGCTTTAGTTGATTGGGTTCATATAAAATTCATGGCAAAAAGCAGTCAAAAGATGTTCTGATAAGAGAGCAGAAAGTCAAAATACAAAATACCACTTATTTAGAAAAAAAAAAAACATAGTTGAGATAATCTTTTTCATTTAAATCTTTGTTTAATTCAGTAATAATTAAATTAATTTCAATAAAACTATTAACTAAACTAACATATTTTTGCCGGTCGTGTTGGTGTGGATTCTAGACAAATTATATAGCTCCTTGACAAATTATATAGTATTCTCAATTTGCGGGTTTCGGGATGTTCTGCCGCGAGGTTGGACATACTAAGTACTTAGTTTATTATGTGGAATGGCTCTTCGCACATTAGTCATAACAATTCAGCATCTAGGAGTGGGATTACATCATCGTAGTGTTAGGATTACTTTCCGTTGTAAATTCAATCCCAGTCAACATTTGTTAAGCAAATTTGTTCAATTTTCCGTATTTGAAGATTATTAGAACGGAAAATTTGGTTAAACAAATGAGTACAAAAGCATGACACAAAAAAACGCGCTTTTTGTAAATTTAACGTCGGATATAGATATGATTAGATATCTACAAGAAAACAGTTTTATATATGTCGGTGGTGGGTCACTTACGACGACCTTCTAAGACAATGTTTAAAAGACCACTGAGCTTACATTTTAAGCAATATGGAAATATTATCGCCTTGTGCTACTAGTGCTAATTTTGCATGAGATTGCATTATGAATTCTGTTCGCATTAACGTTCGCTGCGAAAATTTGCCGAAAAGTTTAGTTTTGCACTATTTACTCAGAGTTAAATTATACACAAACAAGTGTAAGTTCGAAAAACTCAATACATTTACATTTTTACACAAATACACTTCTACTTCTGACACTTCGATACAAGAAGTCAGAAATAAAAAAAAATTAAAGAAGCATTAGGTGGCCAACTGATATAAAAATAAAAAGAAGTAGTTTTGTGATAAATAAAAGAAAAAAATTCATTTCTCCCAATATTTTTTGTTTTCTTTATTTATTTACTCGTTTTTTTTTTATTTTTGACATTTACTTTCTCCCAAGTTCTTAACCGGAATAGTAACGCGGGGGCGAGTGTTTTCATGACGGAAAATTATTGCCTTGTGTCTGGTCGCATATTCCGGGCGTTTTTCGGCTATTGCTCTCTTCAAACGGATTAATTGTGTTCGATAGCGTTGCCCATTGATGGTTTCACCCGTTTATACAGCACACCAATCTGATCCCACTAAATACAGAGTATTACCTTCGGCTTTGCCGTTGATTTGGCTGGTTGGCCGGGTTTCACATATGATTTTTTGTGCTTGGGGTTGTCGTAATGGATCCATTTTTCATCACTAGTATCAATCCGATGCAAAAATGCTTCCTTTTGTGGCGTTCCAGCAGCATTTCGGGAATGCAAAACCGCCTTTCGACGTCTCTAGGCTGGAGTTCATGTGTAACCCAATTTCCTTGCTTTTGAATATATCCAGCTGCTTTTAAACGTTTTGAAATGGCTGCTTGAGTGACACCCAAAGATTCTGCGAGTTCTTCTTGTATTTGGCACAAGTTCTTCATCGTCAAACTTTTTTGGCTGCCCAGGACGTTCATCGTCTTCCAAGCCAAAATAACCACTTTTAAATCGTGCAAACCACTTTTGGCACGTTCGCTCAGCTAGCAGCTCAGCATGTTCACCATAAACTTCCACCAAAATACGATGACTTTCGGCAGCAGTTTTCTTCATATTAAAGTAATGAACAAGACCTCCTCGCAAAAACTCTTTTTCAGGCACAAAGTTCGACATATTTGTGTGAAAAAAAAATTATTGTTGTTTACGCTTCAAATGGATGACATATATGCATGTTCCAATGGAATAATAACAATGGAATAATACAAGTTACGCCATCATAATTCCGATGGTTGGAGAATTCATTTCTTTTTCTAGTTTTTATTTGATGTGTTGTTATTTGTATTGTCGTACCGCGTTGAAATTTTCCTCTCCTAGTAAAGAATTATTTTCTTTCACTAGGATTCTAGTGAGTTCGATTAGAGTGCTGTGTACGTTCAACTTGACCGTTGGTTACTGAATGGAATGTAGATGTTACTGTATGTACAATTTGTAGTTTTCCATATACTTGTTTGCTGCTTATGCTTGTGAATGATAATTCGTTATCGGTCATTATGAATTTTGCGTTGGGGTGAATTTGTGAGAAGTTTTCGTCAATGTATTTATGAATATTCTTTTTACTCGGGAATTCGCGTATATAACAATATTTTTATTAGTTGTGCTTATGTTTCCATTCATGTAAAATAAATCTAAGTGAATAGTTCGCCCACATGATTCGCCCATTTGATGTCCAAATGTATTTAATGATTGGTTTATCCGTTTTAATTTATCGGTTGGTGAACTTTGAGCTGAGTTTTGTGAGTCGCATGAAGTGTTGTTAATCTGTTGGCGAGACAGTGCTTCAGCGACAACATTTTGGTATCCTGGTTTATATACTAATTTAGCGCCGTATTCTTCGATGAAGTTTTTCAATCGTTTTAATTTTGTGTTAGGGTTTTTGTCAGAAATTGAAAAGATGAGAGACTGATAAATTGTTGTTGTCTGCTATACCGTACAGGTAATTTCACAGTTTCTGAAGTGACCAAACGATCGCGAGGAGATCCTTTTCATTCGTGCTGTTGTTTTGCTCAGTTTTGTTAAGGGTCCTAGATATAAATGAAATAGGTTTCTTATTCTGAGAAAGCACAGCTCCTATTGCAAAGTTACTTGCGTCCGTTGTTAACTCAAAAGGTTTGTTGAAGTCGGGTTGGAATAATTCGACTTGTGCTTGTAACGCATCTTTTATTTCAGTTAAAGTCTCAAGTGCTGGATGATCTAGATTAATTAATATTTTTTTGCGCTTTGATTTTTATTTATACTAACATTATCCCCGCGTAGAAATGTAATGAGGGGTTTTACTATTGTAGCGAAATGTGCGTTCTTTAAGCCGAACGGCATTCTAAGGGATTCATACTTTGCGCCATTTACACTCAATACGTTTTTTTTCCTATCTGATTCTTTGATTACGATTTTAGTGAAAACCTGACTCTAAGTCTAATGTCGTAAAAATTGCTTTGCTTTACCTTGATTTTGTATAGCCATTGCAACGTCTGGGATAGAGTATCAAACTATCAGTGATAGTCTGAGCCTTAAGCCTTTCCTTAATTATCGGTACCTTTTTTTGCGAAGGTCCAGAGAGGAGAGTTGTATGGACTTTTAGTAAGTTGTATAATCAGAATTTTTAATAATTTTTGCATTTCATTATTTATAAATTCATTGTCTGTCATCGGATACGGGTATTGCTTCACCAAATAGGATCTTTGGATTTTGTCCTAATTGTACCTTGTATTGTAGTTGTGAGTAGTAGGACTTCGTTTGTATCATTATATATCATGTATTATTATATGGCAGCATCTTTATAGTCATGGCAATCCGTTTGTTCTCCTAAAAAACGCATTCTTGTTTCTTTTAGGTATCATCGGCGTATGAGGTGAGTGATTGTAGGTCTTCATCTCTGGGTTGTAGTTTTTTGATGACAGTACTCGTTCACGTTTTGCTGTATGCTGGTTTTCTCTTAATGGATTGTGGCGCTGTTGTGTTTGTTGAAAGTTTTGTATAGGTCGCACATATTGACGAGAGTTGTCCACTTCCATTGGTTCTGGTGGTGGGTGATGATTATGTATTGTACGTTTGGGTTGTACCTTCTGTTGTCCCTATATCTTTGTGGTGGGGATAAAGCAGGAAGAGAAAAGAGAAATCAAATTTCTATGCTATCTTGTTCATAGGTTCTTGTTTTAACAAAACAATAAATTTCAATTTAAAATGTGTGTTTCATTTATTAAACTACAAGAAAAAAAACATGCATTAATTAAAAGAACAAGAAATAAGTAAGCAAAATTATAATAGTATTCAGATAAAAAGAAAAAATTAGGGTACTCGTTAGGTAGGAAATTCATTTTTTTTAATTAGGTAGATTACTCAAAACATATTGACTTTTAATAAACTCCAACTTTCGTTTTCTATTACAGCAAGCTATTGATGCTTCAAATCGTCCTTTTCTGCTTCCTTTAAGAAAAAATATATATGTTCGTTGTTTTTTAAAGTCCTTTTTCTTTTCGTTGGGGTTTCAAAAACGTGGTCTTCAGCAGATTCGATACATGCAATAGAAACTGCTTCGTAGTTTGGATTTTGAAAAGTCAAATTAGTTTGTACAAAAAATATAAAAAATATTTGCAATACATTAATTTTTTGATAAAAATTTATTTTGATCTTCTTGCAGAAAAAAAATATGGCTGCACAACTGTCCCGGCCGAAAATATAAAGACGTTTTTGAACAGTAAATACTGCAGTTGACCTAAGTTAGTTCGGTCAAAAATCAGACATTATAGACGTCGATAATGCAGTTTTAAGTTAGTTACGTTTATGAACTCACCCTATTTCAACTGTAGGGATGGCCGTGGTGTAGTGGTATATGCCGGGTTCGAATCCCGAGCGAGGCAATTCTCTGAAAAAGTCTTTGTAGAATTTGTATGTAGTTTTATATGAAAATCCCTTCGGATGGGCTGGTTGCTGGCTAACAACTAGCACGTACTTAAGACCCACTGGTTGAGGATGCACTGGCTCCAGTTTGACAGCCACTTCTGGAAAAATATCGAAACCTAATACACCTAAGTTTCAAACTACTACACCACACCCGCCCGCGCCCTGGAGAATAGCCAGTGAGATGGTATTCATATCCCTTTGTTACGCGCGCGGGATTATAAAAAACAAGTTATCACAGAAGACACAAAATATATAAGAATATTTAAATAAAGCTGACATTTTGTTTTGACAAAAGCAAATTTATGATTTTACTGAAATTTCCTTTTTTTGCTTTCACATAACTTTTTTGAACGCAAATGGCGACCGTACTTAGTTATGTTTTATTATTGGAAATTTAAATTGAGCAGGTTCGGGTTAATATAGGTCAGCAAGTTCATGACAATAACAACGCCCCACACACGCTTCATCAACGCATTGAAATTATTAAAATACAATAAAAAAAAAAAATGGTAAAAATTTAATTCAAACAGTTTGAATTTCGTCCAGAAAGCTGAGATAAAGCCTAATTGACCCATGCATTTAGGACTGTTGAACGATAAACTCCTGTCGCCAGACAGTTCGGTAAAGTAACTCGCAAAACTCAACTTAACCTAATATCACCATCCATCGATATCTACTAAATATGGAAAAGTACCACACTACCTATTGCAAAATACCCTTCAATAAAGAATCGAAATTTGCATTGCGTTTCTGTTGCATCACAATCAAGAGCCGTTTTTAAAACGTATCGTTACCGGAAATGAAAAATTTATTATTTACAATAATATTTAACGTTGCCACCAATGGCTTAGTTCAGAAGACAAACTAGCACACCATACCACACAAACACACACTTCACCCACTCAAGGTATTACTCTCTGTATGTTGGGATGCTGGGTATAATCTATTTTGAGATCTTGCCTCGTAACCAGGCTTTCAGCGTAGAATGACTTCTTTGAAGATTAAAGTCGGCACTAGAGCAGAAACGGCCAGGACTGGTTAGTCGAAAATGTGTTTCCATTCCAGCAGGATAAAGATCGCTCTCAAACGGCGTTCCAGAAATTTCGTTGGGAAAAAATGGTGTATCCATGTAGCGGCCACACAACAAGTGCAAGTTCGAAAAACTCAATGCATTTACATTTTTACACATATACACTTCTACTTTTGACACTTCGATACAAGAAATGTCAGAAATAAAAAAAAATTAAAGAAAGGCCATCTGAAGTAAAAATAAAAAGAAGTAGTTTTGTGTAAATAAAAGAAAAAATTTCATTTCTCCCAATATTTTTTGTTTTCTTTATTTATTTATTCGTTTTTTTTCTTCCTTTTTGACATTTACTTTCTCCCAAGTTTAGTAAGAATTTTTAACTTTGACTGTATTTTTTTTAAATTAACTTGCAAGTGAACGTTTGGCCTCAAGTTATTGGATATATATTTTAATTCGTGCGGTTTTTTTTTTCAAAATTTGAACGTTTATTTAAGAAAAACATGTACAATAGTATTATTCAAATCTACGAGATTCTGCGAGCTCTTCTTGTGTTTGGCACAAGTTCTTCATCTTAAAACTTTTTTGGCTGCCTAGGACGTTCATCGTCTTCTAAGCCATAAATCGTGCAAACCACTTTTGGCACGTTCGCTCACCTAGCGCAAGTTCACCATAAACTTCCATCAAAAATACGATGACTTTCGGCAGCAGTTTTCTTCATAATAAAGTAATGAACAAGAACTCCCCACAAAAACTCTTTTTCAGGCACAAAGTTCGACATATGAAGTGAAAAAATAATTATTGTTGTTTACGCTTCAAATGGATGACATACACGCATGTTCCAATGGAATAATACGAGTTACGCCATCATAATTCCGATGGTTGGGGAAATATTTGATGTTCTCCACGAATGTCCATGCCCTTTTCCACCAAGAGATATAAGGTGTGAAGTCTTCGTTGTTCCGCTGTTGTAATACAATAGTTTGAAAAGTGCAGTGCTGTGCTTCGCCAAAATGTGTGCAGTTTATTTATATTCTCAAGACTGATTCAATATTCGATATTACTGTTATTTATACTAAATATGATGCGGTTGTTATCGTATTGTTGTTTATGTCGATAATGCGGATTATTGTGTTAAAGTATGTTTTCAGTATTTCAAGATAATGAAGCATGTATACGTGTTTTCGAAATACAAATTACTGTTTTTGATTGTTATAACATGTTGTCGTTGTTTAGGGTCGAGAGTTTCTAGTATTTTCTCAAATTGTGAATTTATTATCTTTTGTTTATTGTAGTTTTCTATTATCATATTTAATTTTGTCTTCATTTCAATTATCCTTATGTAAAATTGTACTGTGGTTTGGGATTAGTATTACCCCTATCTTGGTTTACAATGTGTTTGGCGTAATTCGGCACGTTTTTGTTTCGACGTTGTGTTTTGGAGTAAACAATGTCTCCTTTTTTGTATCTACCTTATTTTGGTTTTTTTTTCTAGTTTTTATTTGATGTGTTGTTATTGTATTGTCGTACCGCGTTGAAAATGTCCTCTCCTGGTGAAGAATTATTCTCTTATGTTAGGACTCTAGTGAGTTGGATTAGAGTGCTGTGTACATTCAACTTGACCGTTGGTTACTGAATGGAATGTAGATGCAATTTGTAGTTCTCCATATACTTGTTTGCTGCTTATGCTTGTAAATGATAATTCGCTATCGGTCATTATGAATTTTGCGTTGGGGTGAATTTGTGATAAGATTTCGTCAATGTATTTATGAATATTCTTTTTACTCGGGAATTCGCGTATATAACAATATTTTTATTAGTTGTGCTTATATGATTCCATTCATGTAAAATAAATCTAAGTGAATATGTTCGCCCACATGATTTGCTATAGGTGTGGCACCAATTGGTTGTTTGTTTGGTCGGCGTTCGTATTTATTTTTCAAGCAGATTTCACAGTATTGTGCTTCTTTTTTACATATTTGGCGTACAATTGCTCGTTTGTGTGTATACATTACTATTTCTTTTTGCTAGATTATTTGCTATGTCTTCTGTAATTGTTTGTGCTAAAACAATTGGTACATTTGCAAACGTTGAAATAATGTCATTTTCGATGTGGAATGCCTTTGTGTTTTTTATTCATTCTAATCTGTCTAATAGCTCTTCTAGTTGAACAGAAAAGTGTGCGCCGTGCATATAAACAAATGTTATGTGAGGAAATTTCCACTATTCTTTTTGTACTATATAGTTTATAATTATTTGATGTCCAAATGTATTTAATGATTGTTTTATGCGTTTTAATTTATCGGTTGGTGAACTTTGAGCTGAGTTTTGTGAGTCGCTTGAAGTGTTGTTAATCTGTTGGCGAGACAGTGCTTCAGCGACAACATTTTGGTGTCTTGGCTTGTATACTAATTTAGCGCCGTATTCTTCGATGAAGTTTTTTCAAGCGTTTTAATTTTGTGTTAGGGTTTTTGTCAGAAATTGAAAAGATGAGAGACTGATAAATTGTTAGGTATGCTATACCGTACAGGTAATTTCACAGTTTCTGAAGTGACCAAACGATCGCGAGGAGATCCTTTTCATTCGTGCTGTTGTTTTGCTCAGTTTTGTTAAGGGTCCTAGATATAAATGAAATAGATTTCTTACTCTGAGAAAGCACAGCTCCTATTGCAAAGTTACTTGCGTCCGTTGTTAATTCAAAAGGTTTGTTGAAGTCGGGTTGGAATAATTCGACTTGTGCTTGTAACGCATCTTTTATTTTAGTTAAAGCCTCGAGTGCTCTCTAGATTAATTAATATTTTTTTGGTGGTTTGATTTTTATTTATACTACCATTATCCCCGCGTAGAAATGTAATGAGGGGTTCTACTATTGCAGCGAAATGTGCGTTCTTTAAGCCGAACGGCATTCTACGGAATTCATACCTTGCGCCATTTACACTCAATGCGTTTTTTTTCCTATCTGATTCTTTGATTACAATTTTGGTGAAAACCTGACTCTAAGTCCAATGTCGTAAAAATTGCTTTGCTTTACCTTGATTTAGTATAGTCATTGTATCTATCAGTGATAGCCGGTTAATTATCGGTACCTTTTTTGCGACGGTCCAGATTGGAAAATTGTATGGACTTTTACTAAGTTGTATAATCTGAATTTCTAATAATGTTTGCATTTCATTATTTATAAATTCATTGTCTGCCATCGGATACGGGTATTGCTTCACCCAAATAGTATCTTCGGATTTTGTTTTAATTGTACCTTGTATTGTAGTTGTGAGTGGTAGGACTTCGTTTGTATCATTATATATCATGTATTATTATATGGCAGCATCTTTATAGTCATGGCAATCCGTTTATTCTCCTAAAAAACACATTCTTGTTTTTTTTTAGGTATCATCGAGGTGAGTGAGGTGAGTGATTGAAGGTCTTCATCTCTGGCTCGGTTTACTCGTTCAGTTTTACTTGGGTTGTAGTTTTTTGATGACGGTACTTGTTCACGTTTTGCTGTATTTTGTTTTCTCTGAATGGATTGTGGCGCTGTTGTGTTTGTTGAAATTTTTCTTAGGTCGCACATATTGACGAGAGTTGTCCACTTCCATTGGTTCTGGTGGTGGGTGATGATTATGTATTGTACGTTTGGGTTGTACCTTCTGTTGTCCCAATATCTTTGCGGTGGGGATAAACCAGGAAGAGAAAAGAGAAATCAAATTTCTATGCTATTTTGTTCATAGGTTTTTGTTTTAACAAAACAATAAATTTCAATTTAAAATGTGTGTTTCATTTATTAAATTTCAAGAAATAGTATTCAGATAAAAAGAAAAAATTAGGGTACTCGTTAGGTAGGAAATTCATTTTTTTAATTAGGTAGATTGCTCAAAACATTGACTTTTAATAAACTCCAACCTTTGTTTTCTATTACGACAAGCTCTTGATGCTTCAAATCATCCTTTTCTGCTTTCTTTAAGAAAAAATATTTAAGAAGTTCGTTGTTGGGGTTTCAAAAATGTCGTCTTCAGCAGATTCGATACATGCAATAGAAACTGCTTCGTAGTTTGGATTTTGAAAAGTCAAATTAGTTTGTACAAAAACATATAAAAAATATTTGCAATACTTTAATTTTTTGGTAAAAATTAATTATGATCTTCTTGCAGAAAAAAAATATGGCTGCGCAACTGTCCGAGGCCGAAAATATAAAGACGTTTTTGAACAGTAAATACTGCAGTTGACCTAAGTTAGTTCGATTAAAAATAAACGTCGATAATGCAGTTTTCAGTTAGTTACGGTTATGAACTCACCCTATTTCAACTGTGGGGATGGCCGTGGTGTAGTGATATATGCCGGGTTCGAATACCGTGCGAGGCAATTCTCTGAAAAAGTCTTTCCATAGAATTTGTATGTAGTTTTATATGAAAATCCCTTCGGGTGGGCTGGTTGCTGGCTGAGCTAAATGTAACAAACTAACAACTAGCACGTACTTAAGACCCACTGGTTGAGGATGCACTGGATCCAGTTTGACAACCACTCCTGGAAAAATATCGAAACCTAATACACCTAAGTTTCAAACTACTACACCACACCCGCCCTCGCCAGTGAGTATAGCCAGTGAGAGGGTATTCATATCCCCTTGTTTCGCACACGGGATTATAAAAAAAAAGTTATCACAGAAGACACAGAATATATAAGAATATTTAAATAAAGCTGACATTTTGTTTTGAAAAAAGCTAATTTATGATTTGACTGAAATTTACTTTTTTTGCATTCAAATAACTTTTTTTGAACGCAAATGGCGACCGTACTAAGTAATGTTTTATTATTGAAAATTTAAATTGAGCAGGTTCGGGTTCATGTAGGTCAGCAAGTTCATGACAATAACAACGTCACACATACGCTTCATCAACGCATTAAAATTATTAAAATACAATAAAAAAAAAAATGGTAAAAATTTAATTCAAACAGTTTGAATTTCGTACAGAAAGCTGAGATAAAGCCTAATTGACCCATGCATTTAGGACTGTTGAACGATAAACTCCAGACGCCAGACAGTTTGGAAACGGAACTCGCAAAACTCAACGTAACCTAATATCACCATCCATCGATACCTACTAAATATGGAAAAGTACCACATTACCTATTGCAAAAAACTCTTCAATAAAGAATCGCAATTTGCATTGCGTTTCTGTTTCTCCCAAGTTCTTAACCGGAATAGCAACGTGGGGCCGAGCGTTGTCATGACGGAAAATTATTGCCTTGTGTCTGGTCGCATATTCCGGCGTTTTTCGGCTACTGCTCCCTTCAAACGGATTAATTGCGTTCGATTGCGTTTCCCATTAAGGGTGTCAATGGATTAATACAAGTTACGCCGTCATAATTCCGATGGTTGGAGAATTCTTTGATGTTCGCCAGGAATGTCCATGCCCTTTTCCTCTAGGAGATATAAGGAGTGAAGTCTTTATGTTGTTCCGCTGTTGATATACAATAGTTTGAAACGATCGTTGTACTTGAAAAGTGCAGTGTTGTGCTTGACCGAAATGTGTGCAGTTTATTTATATTCTCAAGACTGATTACAATATTCGACCTTACTGGTATTTATACTAACTAGGATCCGGTTGTTATCGTATTGTTGTTTATGTCGATAATTCAAACGCATCGGATTATTTTGTTGAAGTATGTTTTTTGTATTGCAAGATAATGAAGCATGTTATTGCTGGATACGTTTTTTCGAATTACAAGTTACTGTTTTTTGATATAATATGTTATCGTTGTTTAAGGTCGAGAGTTTCTAGTATTTTATCAAATTGTGAATATATTATCTTTTGTTTATTGTAGTTTTCTGTAATCATATTTAATTTTGTCTTAATCTCAATTAAGTCATCGTGATCGGTTGTACCTGTTATAAACTCAAGAGCTGATCCTAGAGAGTTAAGTTAATGTCTAGTTCTAATGATGTTTGGGAGTATTTCTATTGCGTTAATTACTATGTGCGAATTTAGCTATATTTTCCTTATGTAAAAATTGTACCGTGGTTTGTAAGAATAGTATTACCCCTATCTTCGTTTACAATGTGTTTGGCGTAATTCGGGACATTTTTGTTTGTTGTGTTTTGGAGTAAACAATGTATCATTTTTTGTATGTACCTTATTTTGTTTTTTTTTTTTTTTCTAGTTTTTGTTTGATGTGTTGTTATTGTGTTGTCGTACCGCGTTGAAAATTTCCTCTCCTGGTGAAGAATTATTGTCTTATGTTAAGACTCTAGTGAGTTCAATTAGAGTGCTGTGTACGTTCAACTTGACCGTTGGTAACTGAATGGAATGAAGATGTTACTGTATGTACAATTTGTAGTTTTACATATACTTGTTTGCTGCTTATGTTTGTGAATGATAATTCGGTCATTATGAATTTTGCGTTGGGGTGAATTTGTGATAAGATTTCGTCAATATATATATGAATATTCTTTTTACTCGGGAATTCGCGTATATAACAATATTTTTATTAGTTGTGGTTATAGGTTTCCATTCAGGTAAAATAAATCTAAGTGAATATGTTCGCCCACATGATTTGCTATAGGTGTGGCACCAATTGATTGTTTGTTTGGTCGGCGTTCGTATTTATTTTTCAAGCAGATTTCACAGTCTTGGGCTTCCTTTTTACATATTTGGTGTACAATTGCTCTTTTGTGTGTATGCATTACTATTTCTTTTTGCCTATCTATACTTTCTATGCCTTCTGTAATTGTTTGTGCTTAAACAATTGGTACATTAGCAAACATTGAAATAATTTAATTTTCGATGTGGAATGCCTTTGGGTTTATTATTCATTTTAATATCTGAACAGAAATATGTGCGTCGTGCATTTAAAAAAATGTTATCTGAAGAAATTTCCAATAATTTTTTTGTACTATACATAGTTTATAATAATTTGATGTCCAGATGTATTTAATGATTGTTTTATGCGTTTTAATTTATCGGTTGGTGAGCTTTGAGCTGAGTTTTGTGATTCGCTTGAAGTGTTGTTAATCTGTTACCGAGGCAGTGCTTCAGCGACAATATTTTGGTGTCCTGGTTTATATACTAATTTAGAGCCGTATTATTCGATGAAGTTTTTCAACTGTTTTAATTTTGTGTTAGGGTTTTTGTCAGAAATTGAAAAGATGAGAGACTGATAAATTGTTAGGTCTGCTATACCGTACAGGTAATTTCACAGTTTCTGATGTGACCAAACGATCGCGAGGAGATCCTTTACATTCGTGCTGTTGTTTTGCTCAGTTTTGTTAAGGGTCCTATATATAAATGAATTATGTTTCTTATTCTGATAAAGCACAGCTCCTATTGCAAAGTTACTTGCGTCCGTTGTTAATTCAAAAGGTTTGTTGAAGTCGGGTTGGAATAATTCGACTTGTGCTTGTAATGCATCTTTTATTTTAGATAAAGCTCCGAGTGCTGGATGATCTAGATTATTTAATATCGAAATTTGAATTGCTTTTCTGTTGCATCACAATCAAGAGCCGTTTTTAAAACGTATCGTTACCGGAAATGAAAAATGAATTATTTGCAATAATATTAAACGTCGCCACCAATTGTTTAGTTCAGAAGACAAACTAGCACACCACACCACACACCACACTACACACCACACCACATACACACACATACTTCACCCACTCAAGGTATTAATGTCTGTATGTTGGAGTGCTGGGTATAATCTATTTTGAGCTCTTGCCTCGTAACTAGGCTTTCAGCGTAGAAGTCAAAGTCGTCACTAGAGCAGAAACGGCCGGGACTGGTTAGTGGAAGATGTGTCTCCATTCCAGCAGGATAAAGGTCGCTCTCATACGGCGTTCCAGAAATTTCGTTGGAAAAAAATTGTGTATCCTACACAGCGGCCACACAAAAAAATGCAAGTTCGAAAAACTCAATACATTTACAAATTTACACAAATACACTTCTACTTCTGACACTTTGATACAAGAAATTTCAGAAATAAAAAAAATTAAAGAAGCATTGTGGCCATCTGAAGTAAAAATAAAAAGAAGTAGTTTTGTGATAAATAAAAGAAAAAATTTCATTTCTCCCAATATTTTTTGTTTTCTTTATTTATTTGTTCTTTTTTTCTTTCTTTTTGACATTTAATTTCTCCCAAGTTCTTAACTGGAATAGCAACGTGGGGCCGAGCGTTGTCATGACGGAAAGTTATTGCCTTGTGTTTGGTCGCATATTCCGGGCGTTTTTCTCCTACTGCTCCTCCTACTTTCGATAGCGTTGCTCAGCTCATAATACAGCACACCCATCTGATCCCACCAAATACAAAGTATTACCTTCGGCTTTGCCGTTGATTTGGCTGGTTGGATGGGTTTCACATATGATTTTTTGTGCTTGGGGTTGTCGTAATGGATCCTTTTTTCATAACTAGAATCAATCCGATGCAAAAATGGCTTCCTTTTGTGGCGTTCCATCAGCATTTCGAGCATGCAAAACTGCCTTTCGACGTCTCTAGGCTTGAGTTCATGTGTATCCCAATTTCCTTGCTTTTGAATATATCCAGCTGCTTTTAAACGTTTTGAAATGGCTGCTTGAGTGACATCAAAAGATTCTGAGAGCTCTTCTTGTGTTTGGCACAAGTTCTTCATCTTCAAACTTTTTTGGCTGTCCAGGACGTTCATCGCCTTCCAAGCTAAAATCACCTTTTTTAAATCGTGCAAACCACTTTTGGCACGTTCGCTCAGCTAGCGCAAGTTCACCATAAACTTCCACCAAAAATACGATGACTTTCGGCAGCAGTTTTCTTTATTTAAAGTAATGAACAAGACCTCCCCGCAAAAACTCTTTTTCAGGCACAAAGTTCGACATATTTGAGTAAAAAAAAAATTATTGTTGTTTACGCTTCAAATGGATGACATATACGCTTGTTCCAATGGAATAATAACAATGGAATAATACGAGTTACGCCATCATAATTGCGATGGTTGGAGAATTCTTTGATGTTCTCAACGAATGTCCTTGCCCTTTTCCACCACGAGATATACGGTGTGAAGTCTTCATGTTGTTCCGCTGTTGTTATACAATAGTTTGAAACGATCGTTGTACTTGAAAATTGCAGTGTTCTGTTTCGCCGAAATGTGTGCAGTTTATTTATATTCGTAAGACTGATTACAATATTCGACCTTACTGGTATTTATACTAACTAGGATCCGTTTGTTATCGTATTGTTGTTTATGTCGAAGTATGAAGTATGTTTTCAGTATTGGAAGATATTGAAGCATGTTATTGCTGGATACGTGTTTTCGAATTACAAGTTACTGTTTTTTTGATATAACATGTTGTCGATGTTTAGGGTCGAGAGTTTCTAGTATTTTCTCAAATTGTGAATTTATTATCTTTTGTTTATTGTAGTTTTAATTTTGTCTTCATTTCAATTAAGTCATCGTGATCGGGTGTACCTGTTATAAACTCAAGAGCTGATCCTAGAGAGTTGAGTGAATGTCTAGTTCCTATGATGTTTGGGAGTATTTCTATTGCGTTTATTAATATATGCGAATTTCGCTATATTCTCCTTATGTAAAAATTGTACCGTGGCTTGTAAGAAGAGTATAACCCCTATCTTCGTTTACAATGTGTTTGGCGTAATTCGGAAAGTTTTTGTTTCGACCTTGTGTTTTGGAGTAAACAATGTATCCTTTTTTGTATGTACCTTATTTTGGTTTTTTTTTTTTTTCTAGTTTTTGTTTGATGTGTTGTTATTGTATTGTCGTTGTATTGGCGTTGAAAATTTCCTCTCCTGGTGAAGAATTATTTTCTTATGTTAAGACTCTAGTGAGTTCGATTAGAGTGTTAGAATGTACGTTCAACTTGACCGTTGATTACTAAATGGAATGTAGATGTTACTGTATGTACAATTTGTAGTTTTCCATATACTTGTTTGCTGCTTATGCTTCTGAATGATAATTCGTTATCGGTCATTATGAATTTTGCGTTGGGGTGAATGTATTGTATGTATTTATAAATATTCTTTTTATTCGGGAATTCGCGTATATAAAAATGTTTTTATTAGTTGTGCTTATATGTTTCTATTCAAGTAAAATAAATCTAAGTGAATATGTTCGCCCACATGATTTGCTATAGGTGTGGCACCAATTGGTTGATTGTTTGGTCGGCGTTCGTAATTATTTTCCAAGCAGATTTCACAGTCTTGGGCTTCCTTTTTACATATTTGGTGTAAAATAGCTCGTTTGTGTGTATGCATTACTATTTCTTTTTGCCTATCTATATTTTCTATGCCTTCTGTAATTGTTTGTGTTAAAATAATTGGTACATTTATCTAATAGCTCTTCTAGTTGAACAAAAAATGTTATGTGAAGAAATTTCCACTAATTTGAGCTGAGTTTTGTGATTCGCTTGAAGTGTTGTTAATCTGTTAGCGAGACAGTGCTTCAGCGACAATATTTTGGTGTCCTGGCTTATATACTAATTAAGCGTCGTATTCTTCGATGAAGTTTTTCAATCGTTTTAATTTTGTGTTAGGGTTTTTGTCAGAAATTGAAAAGATGAGAGACTGAAAAATTGTTAGGTCTGCTACACCGTACAGGTAATTTCACAGTTTCTGAAGTGACCAAACGATCGCGAGGAGATCCTTTTCATTCATAATGAGGGCTTTTACTATTGCAGCGAAATTGAAATATAGAATGTGCGTTCTTTAAGCCGAACGGGATTCTAAAGAATTCATACTTTGCGCCATTTACACTCAATGCGTTTTTTTTCCTATCTGATTCTTTGATAAAGATTTTGGTGCAAACCAAAATGTCTAATGTCGTAAAAATTGCTTTGCATTATCTAGATTTTGTATAGTCATTGCAACGTCTGGGAAAGGGTATCTATCAGTGATAGTCTGAGTCTTAAGCTTCTAAAAAGTATCCCTTAATTATCGGTACCTTTTTTTGCGACGGTCCAGGATGGAGAGTTGTATGGACTTTTACTAAGTTAATAATTTTTGCATGTCATTATTTATAAATTCGTTGTCTGCCATTGGATACGGGTATTGCTAAACCCAAATAGGATCTTCGGAGTTTGTCCTAATTGTACCTTGTATTGTAGTTTTGAGTGGTAGGACTTTGTTTTCATCATTATATACCTTGTATTATTATATGGCAGTGTCTTTGTAGTCATGGCGTTTATTCTCCAAAAAAAACACATTTTTTTGTTTTTTTGGTATCATAGCCGTGTGAGGTGAGTGAATGTAGGTCTTCATCTCTGGTTTGGCTTACTCGTTGAGTTTTACTTAGGTTGTAGTTTTTTGATGACGGTACTCGTTCACGTTTTGCTGTATGCTGGCTTTCTCTGAATGGTTTGTGGCGCTGTTGTGTTTGTTGAAAGTTTTGCGTAGGTCGCACATACTGACGAGAGTTGTCCACTTCCATTGTTTCTGGTGGTGGTTGATGATTATGTATTGTACGTTTGGGTTGTACCTTCCTTTGTCCCCATATCTTTGTGGTGGTTGATTCCTGGTCACCTGATAATTCTATTTTGGATAATGCCAAATTTAAGGCTTTGCTGACTTCACTGTGGCATTCTGATAGTGTTCGTCTTTCTTGCGTTATTTTTTTCATCTCCTCTAGAAGTATATATAATGGTCGACATATGTATAGTCGAGTGTGTTGATGATTGCACAGAAGTTTAACTTTGTGTTATGGTAAATTATGAATGCTGTATAATAATTCGGATGGTTGGAGAATCGTTTAATGTTCTCCATGAATGTCCATGCCCTTTTCCTCCAGGATCTGTATTGGTTTTTGTCCCCATAAAAACATGATATGGCTTCGAATGTTTTGAGGTTTGTTTGGTTGCCATCAGTTATATTGGGTATGAAGTCTTCATGCTGTTCCACTGTTGTTATAGTTTGGAACGATTGTTGGACTTCTAAAGTTTTGTTGACCAAAAATTCATGAATGTTTTTTTCGGATTTCTTGGTAGCAAACGTTTGGGTCAGCAGTCCAATCGGGAAGTAATTAAGGCCTAATTCTAAGGATGTAGTAGACTTTGGACATATTTTAGTTGATTCGGCGTACCCATTAACAACTTATCTTCTTCTTACCAGGACAATGTATATCTATCCTCTATGGAAAAAAAACACAATATTTAAAGTATATTGTTTTACACAATATTATTATAGAAAAAGAGGGACTAGGAGATGATATAGTTCTTGAAACATTGAACTCAAAAATTGGTGACCAGGATGAGCATAATCAAAACATTTTAAACTCAACCCAAGCAGCAAGAGAAAAGAGAAATCAAATTTTGTTCATAGGTTCTTGTTTTAATAAAACAATTTATTAAACTTCAAGAAAAAAAAAATGAAGTAAGCAAAATTACCATCAATGGGAAACGCAACCGATTGCAATTAATCCGTTTGAAGAGAGCAGTAGCTGATAAACGCCCGGAATATGCGACCAAACACAAGGCAATAACTTTTCGTCATGACAACGCTCGGCCCCACGTTGCTATTCCGGTTAAGAACTTGGGATAAAGTAAATGTCAAAAAGAAAGAAAAAAAGAATAAAAAAAAAGAAAACAAAAAATATTGGGAGAAATGAAATTTTTTCTTTTATTTATCACGAAACTACTTCTTTTTATTTTTACTTCAGATGGCCACAATGCTTCTTTAATTTTTTTTATTTCTGAAATTTCTTGTATCGAAGTGTCAGAAGTAGAAGTGTATTTGTGTAAAAATGTAAATGTATTGAGTTTTTCCAACTTGCACTTTTTTGTGTGGCCGCTGTGTAGGATACACCATTTTTTCCCAACGAAATTTCTGGAACGCCGTATGAGAGCGATCTTTATCCTGCTGGAATGGAGACACATCTTCCACTAACCAGTCCTGGCCGTTTCTGCTCTAGTGACGACTTTAATCTTCAAAGCCTTCGACTTCTACGCTGAAAGCCTGGTTACGAGGCAAGAGCTCAAAATAGATTATACCCAGCATTTCAACATACAGACAGTAATACCTTGAGTGGGTGAAGTGTGTGTGTGTGTGGTGTGGTGTGTGGTGTGGTGTGTGGTGTGGTGTGCTAGTTGATCTTCTGAACTAAGCCATTGGTGGCGACGTTTAATATTATTGTAAATAATTCATTTTTCATTTCCGGTAACGATACGTTTTAAAAACGGCTCTTGATTGTGATGCAACAGAAACGCAATTCAAATTTCGATATTAATTAATCTAGATCATCCAGCACTCGAGGCTTTATCTAAAATAAAAGATGCATTACAAGCACAAGTCGAATTATTCCAACCCGACTTCAACAAATCTTTTGAATTAACAAAGGACGCAAGTAACTTTGCAATAGGAGCTGTGCTTTCTCAGAATAAGAAACATAATTCATTTATATATAGGACCCTTAACAAAACTGAGCAAAACAACAGCACGAATGAAAAGGATCAGAAACTGTGAAATTACCTGTACGGTATAGCAGACCCAACAATTTATCAGTCTCTCATATTTTCAATTTCTGACAAAAACCCTAACACAAAATTAAAACGATTGAAAAACTTCATCGAAGAATACGGCGCTAAATTAGTATATAAACTAGGACGCCAAAATATTGTCGCTGAAGCATTGTCTCGCCAACAGATTAACAACACTTCAAGCGAATCACAAAACTCAGCTCAAAGTTCACCAACCGATAAATTAAAACGCATAAAACAATTATTTAATACATTTGGACATCAAATAATTATAAACTATGTACAGTACAAAAAAATTAGTGGAAATTTCTTCACATAACATTTGTTTATATGCACGACGCACACATTTCTGTTCAACTAGAAGAGCTATTAGACAGATTAAAATGAATAATAAACCCAAAGGCATTCCATATCGAAAATAAGTACCGAAAAAGGTACCGAGCCTTAAGACTCTGACTATCACTGATAGATACCCTATCCAAGACCTTGCAATGACTATAAACCAAAGTAATTTTTACGACATTAGACTTAGAGTCAGGTTTTCACCAAAATCGTAGTCAAAGAATCAGATAGGAAAAAAAACGCATTGAGTGTAAATGGCGCAAAGTATGAATTCCTTAGAATGCCGTTCGACTTAAAGAACGCACATTTCGCTGCAATAGTAGAACCCCTCATTACATTTCTACGCGGGGATAATGGTAGTATAAATAAAAATCAAAGCGCCAAAAAAATATTAACTAATCTAGAGAGCACTCGAGGCTTTAAATAAAATAACTAAAATAAAAGATGCATTACAAGCACAAGTCGAATCATTCCAACCCGACTTCAACAAAACTTTTGAATTAACAACGGACGCAAGTAACTTTGCAATAGGAGCTGAAATGAATAGGAAACCTATTTTATTTATACCTAGGACCCTTAACAAAACTGAGCAAAACAACAGCACGAATGAAAAGGATCTAATCGAGATCGTTTGCTCACTTAAGAAATTGTTAAATTATCTGTACGGTATAGCAGACCTAACAATTTATCAGTCTCTCATCTTTTCAATTTCTGAAAAAAACCCTAACACAAAATTCATCGAAAAATACGGCGCTAAATTAGTACATAAACCAGGACACCAAAATGTTGTCGCTGAAGCACTGTCTCGCCAACAGATTAACAACACTTCAAGTGACTCACAAAACTCAGCTCAAGGTTCACTAACCGATAACTTAAAATGCATAAAACAATCATTAAATACATTTGGACATCAAATAATTATAAACTATATAGTACAAAAACAATAGTGGAAATTTCCTCACATAACATTTGTTTATATGCACAGCGCACACTTTTCTGTTCAACTAGAAGAGCTATTAGACAGATTAAAATGATTAATAAACCCAAAAGCATTCCACATCTACATTATTTCAACGTTTGCAAATGTACCAATTGTTTTAGCACAAACAATTACAGAAGACATAGAAAATATAGATAGGCAAAAAGAAATAGTAATGCATACACACAAACGAGCAATTGTACGCCAAATATGTAAAAAGGAAGCACAAGACTGTGAAATCTGCTTGAAAAATAAATACGAACGCCGACCAAACAAACAACCAATTGGTGCCACACCTATAGCAAATCATGTGGGCGAACATATTCACTTAGATTTATTTTACATGAATGGAATCATATAAGCACAACTAATAAAAATATTGTTATATACGCGAATTCCCGAGTAAAAAGAATATTCATAAATACATTGACGAAATCTTATCACAAATTCACCCCAACGCAAAATTCATAATGACCGATAGCGAATTATCATTTACAAGCATAAGCAGCAAACAAGTATATGGAGAACTACAAATTGCATCTACATTCCATTCAGTAACCAACGGTCAAGTTGAATGTACACAGCACTCTAATCCAACTCACTAGAGTCCTAACATAAGAGAATAATTCTTCACCAGGAGAGGACATTTTCAACGCGGTACGACAATACAATAACAACACATCAAATAAAAACTAGAAAAAAAACCAAAATAAGGTAGATACAAAAAAGGAGACATTGTTTACTCCAAAACACAACGTCGAAACAAAAACGTGCCGAATTACGCCAAACACATTGTAAACCAAGATAGGGGTAATACTAATCCCAAACCACAGTACAATTTTACATAAGGATAATTGAAATGAAGACAAAATTAAATATGATAATAGAAAACTACAATAAACAAAAGATAATAAATTCACAATTTGAGAAAATACTAGAAACTCTCGACCCTAAACAACGACAACATGTTATAACAATCAAAAACAGTAATTTGTATTTCGAAAACACGTATACATGCTTCATTATCTTGAAATACTGAAAACATACTTTAACACAATAATCCGCATTATCGACATAAACAACAATACGATAACAACCGCATCATATTTAGTATAAATAACAGTAATATCGAATATTGAATCAGTCTTGAGAATATAAATAAACTGCACACATTTTGGCGAAGCACAGCACTGCACTTTTCAAACTATTGTATTACAACAGCGGAACAACGAAGACTTCACACCTTATATCTCTTGGTGGAAAAGGGCATGGACATTCGTGGAGAACATCAAATATTTCCCCAACCATCGGAATTATGATGGCGTAACTCGTATTATTCCATTGGAACATGCGTGTATGTCATCCATTTGAAGCGTAAACAACAATAATTATTTTTTCACTTAATATGTCGAACTTTGTGCCTGAAAAAGAGTTTTTGTGGGGAGTTCTTGTTCATTACTTTATTATGAAGAAAACTGCTGCCGAAAGTCATCGTATTTTTGATGGAAGTTTATGGTGAACTTGCGCTAGGTGAGCGAACGTGCCAAAAGTGGTTTGCACGATTTATGGCTTAGAAGACGATGAACGTCCTAGGCAGCCAAAAAAGTTTTAAGATGAAGAACTTGTGCCAAACACAAGAAGAGCTCGCAGAATCTCGTAGATTTGAATAATACTATTGTACATGTTTTTCTTAAATAAACGTTCAAATTTTGAAAAAAAAACCGCACGAATTAAAATATATATCCAATAACTTGAGGCCAAACGTTCACTTGCAAGTTAATTTAAAAAAAATACAGTCAAAGTTAAAAATTCTTACTAAACTTGGGAGAAAGTAAATGTCAAAAAGGAAGAAAAAAAACGAATAAATAAATAAAGAAAACAAAAAATATTGGGAGAAATGAAATTTTTTCTTTTATTTACACAAAACTACTTCTTTTTATTTTTACTTCAGATGGCCTTTCTTTAATTTTTTTTTATTTCTGACATTTCTTGTATCGAAGTGTCAAAAGTAGAAGTGTATATGTGTAAAAATGTAAATGCATTGAGTTTTTCGAACTTGCACTTGTTGTGTGGCCGCTACATGGATACACCATTTTTTCCCAACGAAATTTCTGGAACGCCGTTTGAGAGCGATCTTTATCCTGCTGGAATGGAAACACATTTTCGACTAACCAGTCCTGGCCGTTTCTGCTCTAGTGCCGACTTTAATCTTCAAAGCTGTTGACTTCTACGCTGAAAGCCTGGTTACGAGGCAAGATCTCAAAATAGATTATACCCAGCATTCCAACATACAGAGAGTAATACCTTGAGTGGGTGAAGTGTGTGTTTTTGTGGTATGGTGTGCTAGTTTGTCTTCTGAACTAAGCCATTGGTGGCGACGTTTAATATTATTGTAAATAATTAATTTTTCATTTCCGGTAACGGTACGTTTTAAAAACGGCTTTTGATTGTGATGCAACAGAAACGCAATGCAAATTTCGATTCTTTATTGAAGGGTATTTTGCAATAGGTAGTGTGGTACTTTTCCATATTTAGTAGATATCGATGGATGGTGATATTAGGTTAAGTTGAGTTTTGCGAGTTACTTTACCGAACTGTCTGGCGACAGGAGTTTATCGTTCAACAGACCTAAATGCATGGGTCAGTTAGGCTTTATCCCAGATTTCTGGACGAAATTCAAACTGTTTGAATTACATTTTCACCTTTTTTTTTATTGTATTTTAATAATTTCAATGCGTTGATGAAGCGTGTGTGGAGCGTTGTTATTGTCATGAACTTGCTGACCTATATTAACCCGAACCTGCTCAATTTAAATTTCCAATAATAAAACATACGGTCGCCATTTGCGTTCAAAAAAGTTATGTGAAAGCAAAAAAAAGGAAATTTCAGTCAAATCATAAATTTGCTTTTGTGAAAACAAAATGTCAGCTTTATTTAAATATTCTTTTATATTTTGTGTCTTCTGTGATAACTTGTTTTTTATAATCCCGCGCGCGTAACAAGGGGATATGAATACCCTGTCACTGGCTATTCTCCAGGGCGCGGGCGGGTGTGGTGTAGTAGTTTGAAACTTAGGTGTATTAGGTTTCGATATTTTTCCAGAAGTGGCTGTCAAACTGGAGCCAGTGTATCCTCAACCAGTGGGTCTTAAGTACGTGCTAGTTGTTAGTTCGTTACATTTAGCGGAGCCAGCAACCAGCCCATCCGAAGGGATTTTCATATAAAACTACATACAAACTCTACAAAGACTTTTTCAGAGAATTGCCTCGCTCGGGATTCGAACCCGGCATATACCACTACACCACGGCCATCCCCACAGGTCAACTGCAGTATTTACTGTTCAAAAACGTCTTTATATTTTCGGCCTCGGACAGTTGTGCAGCCATATGTTTTTTCTGCAAGAAGATCAAAATTAATTTTTACCAAAAAATTAAAGTACTGCAAATATTATTTATATGTTTTTGTACAAACAAAAAGGACTTCAAAAAACAACGAACTTATATGTTTTTTCTTAAAGGAAGCAGAAAACGACGATTTGAAGCATCAATAGCTTGCTGTAATAGAAAACGAAAGTTGGAGTTTATTAAAAGTCAATATGTTTTGAGTAATCTACCTAATTAAAAAAAGGAATTTCCTACCTAACGAGTACCCTAATTTTTTCTTTTTATCTGAATACTATTATAATTTTGCTTACTTATTTCTTGTTCTTTTAATTAATGCATGTTTTTTTTCTTGTAGTTTAATAAATGAAACACACATTTTAAATTGAAATTTATTGTTTTGTCAAAACAAGAACCTATGAACAAAATAGCATAGAAATTTTATTTCACTTTTCTCTTCCTGCTTTATCCCCACCACAAAGATATGGGGACAACAGAAGGTACAACCCAAACGTACAATACATATTCATCACCCACCACCTGAACCAATGGAAGTGGACAACTCTCGTCAATATGTGCGACCTACACAAAACTTTCAACAAACACAACAGCGCCACAATCCATTAAGAGAAAACCAGCATACAGCAAAACGTGAACGAGTACTGTCATCAAAAAACTACAACCCAGAGATGAAGACCCACAGTCACTCACCTCATACGCCGATGATACCTAAAAAAAAACAAGAAAGTGTTTTTTAGGAGAATAAACGGATTGCCATGACTATAAAGATGCTGCCATATAATAATACATGATATATAATGATACAAACGAAGTCCTACCACTCACAACTACAATACAAGGTACAAAATCCGAAGATCCTCTTTGGTGAAGCAATACCCGTATCCGATGACAGACAATGAATTTATAAATAATGAAATGCAAAAATTATTAAAAATTCTGATTATACAACTTACTTAAAGTCCATACAACTCTCCTCTCTGGACCTTCGCAAAAAAAGGAACCGATAATTAAGGAAAGCCTTAAGGCTCAGACTATCACTGATAAATACTCTATCCCAGACGTTGCAATGGCTATACAAAATCTAGGTAAAGCAAAGCAATTTTTACGACATTAGACTTAGAGTCAGGTTTTCACCGAAATCGTAATCAAAGTATCAGATAGGAAAAAAAACGTATTGAGTGTAAATGGCGCAAAGTATGAATCCCTTAGAATGCCGTTCGGCTTAAAGAACGCACATTCGGCTTTGACTAAAAAAAAATGCATTAGAAGCACAAGTCGAATTATTCCAACCCGACTTCAACAAACCTTTTGAATTAACAACAGACGCAAGTAACAATAGTTGCAATAGGAGCTGTGCTTTCTCAGAATAAGAAACCTATTTCATTTATATCTAGGACCCTTAACAAAACTGAGCAAAACAACAGCACGAATGAAAAGGATCTCCTCGCGATCGTTTGGTCACTTCAGAAACTGTGAAATTACCCGTACGGTATAGCAGACCTAACAATTTTTCAGTCTCTCATCTTTTCAATTTCTGACAAAAACCCTAACACAAAATTAAAACGATTAAAAAACTTCATCGAATAATACGACGCTTAATTACTATATAAGCCAGGACACCAAAATATTGTCGCTGAAGCACAGATTAACAACACTTCAAGCGAATCGCAAATCGACGCACATATTTCTGTTCAACTAGAAGAGCTATTAGACAGATTGAAATGAATAATAAACCCAAAGGCATTCCACATCTAATATTACATTATTTCAACGTTTGCTAATGTACCAATTGTTTTAGCAGAAACAATTACAGAAGGCATAGAAAATATAGATAGGCAAAAAGAAATAGTAATGCATACACACAAAAGAGCAATTGTACACCAAATATGTAAAAAGGAAGCCCAAGACTGTGAAATCTGCTTGAAAAATAAATACGAACGCCGACCAAACAAACAATCAATTGGTGCCACACCTATAGCAAATCATGTGGGCGAACATATTCACTTAGATTTATTTTACCTGAATGGAAACCTATAACCACAACTAATAAAAATATTGTTATATACGCGAATTCCCGAGTAAAAAGAATATTCATATATATATTGACGAAATCTTATCACAAATTCACCCCAACGCAAAATTCATAATGACCGAATTATCATTCACAAACATAAGCAGCAAACAAGTATATGTAAAACTACAAATTGTACATACAGTAACATCTTCATTCCATTCAGTTACCAACGGTCAAGTTGAACGTACACAGCACTCTAATTGAACTCACTAGAGTCTTAACATAAGACAATAATTCTTCACCAGGAGAGGAAATTTTCAACGCGGTACGACAACACAATAACAACACATCAAACAAAAACTAGAAAAAAAAGGTACATACAAAAAAGGATACATTGTTTACTCCAAAACACAACAAACAAAAACGTCCCGAATTACGCCAAACATATTGTAAACGAAGATAGGGGTAATACTATTCTTACAAACCACGGTACAATTTTTACATAAGGAAAATATAGCTAAATTCGCATATATTAACAAACGCAATAGAAATACTCCCAAACATCATTAGAACTAGACATTCACTTAACTCTCTAGGATCAGCTCTTGAGTTTATAACAGGTATACCCGATCACGATGACTTAATTATGATGGCGTAACTTGTATTATTCCATTGAAACCATCAATGGGAAACGCAATCGAACGCAATTAATCCGTTTGAAGAGAGCAGTAGCCGAAAAACGCCCGGAATATGCGACCAGACACAGGGCAATAATTTTCGGTCATGACAACGCTCGACCCCACGTTGCTATTCCGGTTAAGAACTTGTTAGAATAAATATGTCAAAAAGAAAAAAAAAACGAATATTTAAATAAAGAAAACAAAAAATATTTGGAGAAATGAAATTTTTCTTTTATTTATTACAAAACTGCTTCTTTTATTTTTACTTCAGATTGCCACTTAATGCTTCTTTAATTTTTTTTTATTTCTGACATTTCTTGTATCGAAGTGTCAGAAGTAGAAGTGTATATGTGTAAAAATGTAAAGGTATTGAGTTTTTCGAACTTGCACTTGATTGTGTGGCCGCTGTGCAGGATACACCATTTTTTCCCAATGTAATTTCTGGAACGCCGTATGAGAGCGATCTTTATCCTGCTGGAATGGAAACACATCTGGCTGGTTGACCGGGTTTCACATATGATTTTTTGCGCTTGGGGTTGTCGTATTGGCTCCATTTTTCATCACCAGTAACAATGCGATGCAAAAATGGCTTCATTTCGATGCGTTTCAGTAGCATTTCGGGCATGCAAAACCGCCTTTCGACGTATCTAGGCTTGAGTTCATGTGTAACCCAATTTCCTTGCTTTTGACACGTATATTTGAGTTGTATCTTTTGTTGTCCTTGTAAGTTTGTCGTTGATTATACTTTATTTGTGGTGATATTTGGGCATCAAACTTCATATTTGTGTTGTCGTAGTATACGGACTGCTTCCTGGTTTGCGTAGTTTTCTATTGCTTCAGATTCCTGATCACCTGATATTTCTATTTTGGATAATGCCAAATTTAAGGCTTTGCTGATGTCACTGTGGAATTCTGACAGTGTTCGTCTTTCTTGCGTTATTTTTTTCATCTCCTCTAGAAGTATATATAATGGTCGATATATGTATAGTCGAGTGTGTTGATGATTGCACAGAAGTTTAACTTTGTGTTATGGTAAATTATGAATGCTGTATAATAATTCGGATGGTTGGAGAATCGTTTGATGTTCTCCATGAGTGTCCATGCCCTTTTCCTCCAGGATCTGTATTGGTTTTTGTCCCCATAAAAACATGATATGGCTTCGAAAGTTTTGAGGTTTGTTTGGTTGCCATCAGTTATATTGGGTATGAAGTCTTCATGTTGTTCCACTGTCGTTATAGTTTGGAACGATTGTTGGGCTTCTAAAGTTTTGTTGACCAAAAATTCATGAATGTTTTTTTCGGATTTCTTGGTAGCAAACGTTTGGGCCAGCAGTACAATCGGGAAGTAATTAAGGCCTAATTCTAAGGATGTAGTAGACTTTGGACATATTTTATTTGATTTGGCATACCCATTAACAACTTATCTTTTTTTACCAGGACAATGGATATCTATCCTCTTTGGAAAGGGGGTTCAATTTTATATACAGTCCCACTAGGGTCTGTATTGAACAAGCGCTTGGCAGATTGAAATAAAATTGTAGGATTCTTAAATACGTTGACATAAAAAAATACAATATTTGAAGTTTATTGTTTTACACAATATTATTATAGAAAAAGAGGGACTAGGAGATGATATAGTTCTCTCAGAAATTGATGAGCAGGATGAGCACAATCAAAACAATTTAAACTCAGCTCAAGAGAAAAGAGAAATCAAATTGCTATGCTATTTTGTTCATAGGTTCTTGTTTTAATAAAACAATTAATTTCAATTTAAAATGTGTGTTTCATTTATTAAACTTCAAGAAAAAAAAATTAAGTAAGCAAAATTATAATAGTATTCAAGTAAAAAGAAAAAATTAGGGTACTCGTAGGAAATTCATTTTTTTAGTTAGGTAGATTGCTCAAAACATATAGACTTTTCATAAGCTCCAACCTTCGTTTTTTATTACAATAAGCTCTTGATGCTTAAAATCGTTTCTGCTTCATTTAAAAAGATAATTGCTTCGCAATCTTATCGGTAGTATACATCCTTCTTGTGATTATCATATCAGAAATCGTCGACCGTCCATCTACATAAAAAAAAAACACTGCTGCGAAGCTGGTGTCGAAGGACTTGAATAAGAAAAAGACATTTGGCAGGCTTTTAAGTGAAATAAATTTCAAGCTCGTAAAAGAATAAACGGCCAAAGCCCGTTCACCCCAATTTTTAGGTTTGCTTGGAGTCGAAAAGACTCAAGTCGATGAAAGATCTGGATTTCATCGATCGCCACAATTAATATTAGCGGATATCTTAGTAATGTTTTTCAATAACTTCTAGCAATGACACATTTTAAATGTTAGTTTGTCATCGGTTTTAATATAGAGTGAAAAAAAACGAGCATTTTCATCATATTTAATTTCTTATTTATGCAAAGAAAAAAAAGCAGTGCAAGCTGTTAAAAAGTTACGTGATGGTAAAGAAGAAACCTTAAAGACATTGCCGGAATTTGTTTGAAAAAATTTATAGAGGAGGTTTTTGGCTGGAAAACTAACAACGATCATATCGATCAGATAAGCTTAATGGTGGTCAAGCTGAAGCTATTAGAAGCATTCAAAACGTATGAAACTTGTTTTTGAATTTGATATGTGTCTTCTACATGATTTGAAAGAAATTCATATATCGAAGCACACTAACGCCACTAACATCAATGCTTACAGTACCTATGCCTCTACCATCAATGCTGTCAGTATCCATTCCATCGTATCCAACGCCGTTCATCGACAAACTATCTGCTGCAAACGAACCTTGAAAATAGCCAACGTCTCCAAAATTGCATGAAACGTAAGACCCGAGATACATATTCCAGACGTTGCTTATATACCCAAGTAACGTGAATGCTATCATAGAGCAGTTACGCTCCCAATTTGGTCGACCAGAGCAGCTAATTCAGAGCCAACTACGAGTCGTGAAGGAGATCCTTCACCTTCTCCACCAAGGTAAATAACCTGTCCACATTTCTACAGTCGGTAAACGGGCAACACGAGACAAGCTCATAGACAAGCTTCTTAAGTTTGTATCCTACCATCGTAGATTTTAGTCACTGGTTGAATAAGCTGGCCACCATAATCTGGACGTTAAAGAATACTATGGTGGAGCCGAAACAACGACGTGTGGTACTGCATGCAGCCGAGCAAACATATCAGGATGCATAATATGTCACGCCAGGCATAAATAAAGTTATGGAATGCAAAAGATTCGGCGAAGACAGCGTGAAGGATCGCTGGGCTTGTTGTAGCTTTTTTGCTGCCTGGTCACTCAACCCGAACATGTGACGTGGGAGGCCGGCGAAGGAGTCACCATAAGCTGCGGCATGAGGCAAGGACCGCTCTCTTCGATGAGGGCTCGTCAGAAACCATGGTGGATCGCGACTTAAAGGATGAGCTCGGGCTGAATGTTAATCAAAATGTGCTAAATATCCGGTGTTTTGGAGGAAGGAGAGTTTAAGAAGATACGGCAATGGTGAGGTTTGAAATTTGTGGCGTAGCGGAAAAAAAGAGATATGTACTTAATGCTTACCGGTACAAACTCTACATGAGAGTGAGTTGCTTTAGAGCAGGAACGGTTTGATGTATTTGCCAAAGAAAGCCTATTTTGGTGTGAGGCCGATGATCCTGATCACCGTCATCCTGATCTTGATCACGTGTGGATTGGGTAGCGAAATGTTTCATCAAGTTTTGGTCCGGCCAGAAGATAGATGCGCACAACGATTTAAATGGTGCACTGGCGATAGCAGCTGACCATCGGATGTATAGAAAATGCTGGTGATGACGTTTGGAGCTTATTCACCCTACGCTGCTGAATACGTGAAAACAGTGAACGCATTAGCATATCTGGAACAGGATCCTCGAGCCGTCGAGTGCATCACGCAAATTCACTATGTTGGTGATCTCGTAGACAGCTTTGAGTCCGAAAGGCGGGCGATTGTTGTTGCCGAAAGAGTAGGAGAGATTCACCAAGTAGCTTGATTCGAAATGCGAGTTCAATCGGCTCCTCAGCGTCGTGATGTCGGTGTGTGACCCCCTGGGATTTCTATGTCACTTCTTGCTTGGCGCAAAGTTGATTATGCATGAAGGCTTGACATAGGATGAGACGTAAACAACGATATGTTTCAACACGCAAAAACAGTAACTTATAATTCGAAACAATTCAACACAATACGATAACAACCACATCCCAGTTAGTATAATTAGCAGTAAGATCGAATATTGTAATCAGTCTTAAGAATATAGATAAAGAAACTCCATGCATTTTGGCGAAGCAAAAAGAAAAAGCATATTTTTGTTTTATTCAAAACAATGAATATGCATTAACAAGCCGGTATAACTCCTGACTGCAGTCAAATATCCTTATAAAATAGTATAAAAGTAAAAATTCCACAGGAATTCTTCAACTTCGAAAAAGTGTCAAAATAAAGTGAAAGATTTTTTTCCACACTGGATTCATGTATAAGAAGACAAAACCTTACTACTACTTACGACCAATAGGAAAAAAAAAGAACACACAATCGAATACATTGCAGCACTAAAAGCACAAATTGAGATTCTCACACAAACTTGGGGAACACGCAAACAAAGATCAACACTTTTCAATTATAACGATCATTCCAAAATTGTATAACAACAGCGGAACAACATGAAGGCTTCACACCTGGAGGAAAAGGGCATGGGCATTCGTGGAGAACATCAAAGAATTCTCCAAGCATCGGAATTATGATGGCGTAACTTGTATTATTCCATTTGAAGAGTAAACAATAATTTTTTTTTTCATAACGTCGTGCCTGAAAAAGAGTTCTTGAGGGGAGTTCTTGTTCATTACTTTAATATGAAGAAAACTGCTGCCGAAAGTCATAGTATTTTGGTGGAAATTTATGGTGAACATGCGCTAGCTGAGCGAACGTGCCAAAAGTGGTTTGCACGATTTAAAAGTGGTAATTTTGGTTTGGAAGACGAACGTCCTGGGCACCAAAAAAAGTTTGAAGATGAAGAACTGGCAGCATAACTCTATGAAGATTGTTGCCAAACACAAGAAGAGCTCGAAGAATCTTTGGGTGTCATTCAAGCAGCCATTTCAAAACGTTTAAAAGCAGCTGGATATACTCAAAAGCAAGGAAATTGGGCTCCACATGAGACGTCGAAAGGCGGTTTTGCATGCCCGAAAAGCTGCTGTAACAAAAGGAAGCCATTTTTGCATCGGTTTGTTACTGGTGATGAAAAATGGATCCATTACGACAACCCCAAGCGCAAAAAATCATATGTAAAACCCGGCCAACCAGCCAAATCAACGGCAAAGCTGAATATCCATGGCGCGAATGTAATGCTCTGTGGTGGGATCAGATAGGTGTGCTGTATTATGAGCTGCTAAAACCGGGTGAAACCATCAATGGGCAACGCTATCGAACACAATTATATATTAATTAAAATTAACAATTAATTAATATGCAACCAGACACAAGGCAATAATTTTGAGTCATGACAACGCTCGGCCCCAAGTTGCTATTCCGGTTAAGAACTATTTGGAAAGCAGTGGATGGGAAGTCTTACCCCACCCGCCTAATAGCCCAGACCATGCCCCTTCTGACTACCATGTGTTCCGGTCGATGTAGAACGCCCTCACTGAAAAACGGTTTACATCAGAGCAGAATATCAAAAAGTGGCTTGATTCATTCTTGGCTTCCAAGCCGGCGCAGTTCTTTTGGGATGGGATCCACAAATTGCCAGAAAGATGGGAAAAAGTCATAGCTTCAGACAGGCAATACTTTGAATAATACTATTGTACATGTTTTTTTTAAATAAAGGTTCAAATTTTGAAAAAAAAACGCACGAATTAAAATATATATCCAATAACTTGAGGCCAAACGTGCACTTGCAAGTTAATTTAAAAAAAATACAGTCAAAGTTAAAGATTTTCACTAAACTTGGGAGAAAGTAAATGTCAAAAAGAAAAAAAAACAAATAAATAAATAAAGAAAACAAAAAATATTGGGAGAAATTAAATCTCTTCTTTTATTTATCACAAAACTGCTTCTTTTTATTTTTACTTCAGTTGGCCACTAATGCTTCTTTAATTTTTTTTTATTTCTGACATTTCTTGTATCGAAGTGTCAGAAGTAGAAGTGTATTTTTGTAAAAAAGTAAATGTATTGAGTTTTTCGAACTTGCACTTGTTTGTGTGGCCGCTGTGTAGGATACACCACATCACATCTTCGACTAACCAGACCTGGCCGTTTCTGCTCTGCTACGAGACAAGAGCTCAAGATAGATTATTCCCTCAGCATTCCAACATACAGACAGTAATACCTTGAGTGGGTGAAGTGTGTGTGGAGTGGTGTTCTAGTTTGTCTTCTGAACTAAGCCATTGGTGGCGACGTTTAATATTATTAATAATAATTTTATTTTAATTTTCGGTAACGATACGTTTTTCGATTCCTTATTGAAGAGTATTTTGCAATAGGTAATGTGGTACTTTTCCATATTTAGTAGGTATCGATGGATGGTTATATTAGGTTACGTTTGAGTTCCGTTACCGAACTGTCTGGCTTCAGGAGTTTATCGTTCAACAGTCCTAAATGCATGGGTCAATTAGGCTTTGTACCAGATATCTGGACGAAATTCAAACTGTTTGAATTTTTACCATTTTTTTTAGTGTACACACACGCGTGTGTGTGGCGTTGTTATTGTCATGAACTTGCTATTCTATATTAACCCGAACCTGCTCAATTTAAATTTCTAATAATAAAACATAACTTAGTACGGTCCCCATTTGCGTTCAAAAAAGTTATGTGAAATCAAAAAAAAAGTAAATTTCAATCAAAACATAAATTTGCTTTTTTCAAAACAAAATGTCAGCTATCTTTATTACTAATTATTTAAATATTCTTCTACATTCTGTGTCTTCTGTAATAACTTTTTTTTTATAATTCCGAGCGCGCAACAAGAGGATATGAATACCCTCTTACTAGCTATTTTCCAGGGCGCGGAGAATAGAAAAGTATTATTCAAAGTATTGCCCGTCTTAAGCTATGACTTTTTCCCATTCTCAGAGCAACGACTTCTCGGGCTTCACGTTTCAAGCACTTCTGGAGAGGTTGGTTAGCCAAACGTTGCTGTGGTGAACATGGGCTACTCGTCCGCAAGACCACTGCGGTGTGGCTTGTAACGATAGCCTGTTGGCGGGTGAAAACTTTATAGTTAGCTGGGCGTGGCTATAGACGACGTTCACGTTTGCGGCAGAGCGTTGGTCGACGAACGGCGTTGGATACGATGGCGTCTAAAAGCAAATCACCAGCGTTGATGCGCTTCGTTAAATGGATTTCTTTCAAAAAACACATATCAAATTTTTAAACGAGTGTCATACGTGTTGAATGCTTCTTATAGCTTCAACTTGATCATCATTAAGCTCATCTGGTCGACATGATCGTTGTTAATTTTCCACCCAAAAACCTCGTCTACGAATTTTTTCAAACAAATTCAGGCAATGTTTTGGCTTGAGGCTTGAAGTCAAAGTTACTTACGCTGCTTTTTTTTCCTTTGCAGAAATAGGAAATTAAATATGATGAAAATGCTCGTTTTTTCACTCCATGTTAAAACTGATGCTAAACTAACATTTTCACAATGCGCAATTTGCTTCTAAAGCAAAACAAAGAAATTGTGAAATGTGTCATTGACAGAAGCTATTGAAAAACTTGGTCAAAGAAAACTAAATGTGAAATCTGCAATTAATATGTTATCCGCCCAATATTTTCACGATAACCAATATTAGTTGTGGCAAGAGAAAAAATTATGGAATCTAGATCTTCGACTTCAAGCAAGCCTAAAAGTTGGCTTGAACGGGCTTTGGCCCATTATTTTATTTCTGAAATGTCATATTCTTTTTATTCTCTTACGAGCTGGAAATTTGTTTCAATTGAAAGCATGTCTTCAAGGATTTAAAAATTGTTATATGTTGCAAACTGTGACGATACTTTCACTAAGTGAAAGTCAAAACTAAGAGACGTTGGTGAGCATAGATAAATTAACAGAGATTTTTCCAGACATTGGTTAGTCAAAATCGGTTTTCTCTTCATCGCCAATTCATGTGAAACTCTTCATGTATTTCTACAAAATATTGCTCCCAACAAAAAGCAAAAGCAAAAAGCCTTCCAAGAGTGGAACTACCGACTAGTGGCTAAGAATGTATTGAGTAAGAAGTATATATATTAAATGTAATATTAATTTTTTTCTTTGCAGATTCAACATTTGGACTACAAAAGTTTCAACAATGGTTCCATATAGTAGGAAATGTGCATTTTAGTTTAATTTAAAGCCTATATCTTTGCAGATCGAACATTTGGATTACAACAAATGTTCTTGCTGTATATGGTATTAACGATATGTTTAATAGGAATATTGTAATTAATGGCATTTTCTCGATTTTTCTTTCGAACTACTTATATAATAAATAAAGTGTATAAATATAAAGAAATTGTTTTTTTTCATGGATTGTGCAATTCGACAGCACCCACGAGATATGCAACCGATTTTTTTACTGCAGTCTGAAAAATTAAGAATAAGAAATAGTTATTCAAAAATGCAGTATTTCTTTTTTAAATGGCTTACTGAAAGAAACTTATTCCCAAAAGAGTGATCGCAAACGTCTGTATTCCAAATTTTTAAAACAAAATATAAATAATAAAATCTAAGGGATGGTCGTGGTGTATATGCATAGACTCCTCAAGCAGAGTCCCACTTGACAGTGACATTGGCAATTGAGTCTTTGGCAGCGGCAGGAAAACATTCGGTTGTCGTGGCAAAACAGCTCACAGTTGAGATTTCCAGTGGAGAATCGACATTGTTCACCATAAGGCATCACCTATTTGCGAAATGCAGGATTCATGATGTTGATCTTTTTAGCCTGATTGAAGAGGAAACATCAGGCCAAGCTTCTTCATAACGCCACAAGAACAATGGCTCTTGCAACCACTTCGATGTTTTCCCGAAGCTGACATCATATTTCATACGGATGGCCTCATCCACCTCTTGTCGCTTGGCTTTATTTTAGTCAAGATTTTAGCTATCCTTGTAACGGCGATCAACTTATTCACTGTTTTGGGGTCACTCCAAAGGATTCATTAGTATTCAGCAATGATGGTCTGCATGAGCAATTGTCCGAGGATTGCTGCTTGAAACTCAGCGGTGAGTATTTCGTTTTGGCAGTGCAAAAGCACTGACCATTCTCCAGTACGCGACTGCGGCAAAAAATTCTTGCGTCGACGAACTTTGGCGAGGTGAAAATTGGTTGGTGGTTCGGGATCACTCGTGACCACTTCATTGATCCTCTTATGCCACTTTCTCCATGCAATGTTGATGTTGTTAGGCAGTGGCTCGTCCCATCCTATGACAAGCCTTCACTCTTCATGCATAATCAGTTTTGCGCCAAGCAAGAAGTGACATAGAAATCCCAGGGGGTCAAACACCGACATCACGACGCTGAGGAGCTGTCTCTTGCTGGGGCGTTTGTTTCCGGCGACAATCTCTAGATCCAGCCGAGTAAAAATCAGTATATATTTAAAGTAATCACTAGATGGTTTCCATTACATACCGAGTATCTTTTCAGTAGACAGGGTTTCCTCGTTTTCTTTGTTTATTGCTTTAGAACATGTGGGCTTACCTGCCAATGCGCTGGTAACTCTTGGCGAGTTGAATGTGAAGCCTCGCACTTCGAATCCAGCTCCTTGGTGAATCTCATGTACTCGTTCGGCAACAGCAATCGCCTGTTTTTCGGACTCAAATCTGCCTACAAGATCGTCGACTTAGTGATATTGCGTGATGTACCGATGGCATGGATTGGTACTGCTTTAAGTAGATTAATATAAGTTCAAGGAGACACCCTGGAATGATGCCAACTTTGATGGCCGATATCCTCATCAGAATCGAGCATTGGCGATGTTAGTCGTCTTCGATCAAGAGGTATCGTTTAGGTAAACCGTTATCCTGGTTCCTTTGGTTGGCTAAACACAACGGCATCCGGGCCATTTTCCTTAAGTTGCACCCAGATAACAGTGGTCTTATCCGATCAGGATCTTCGGTTTCTTATGAGTAAAATAATTTATTTTATTAATTACTTACATTTTACTAATGTTTATGTAATACTTAAGAGCTTGAAGAAATGTGGATCATTTATACTAAAACATATATAGACATGTAAGTAAAAGTACATATTTTGGTTAAGCAATACATATAAAGCATTTTTCTTCAAGATTCAACACTTGGCACTACAGATGTTCCACCAAAAATACAATTAAATTTATTAAATTTTATTTAATAAATAAAATAAAAGTTAGGATATTGTTTTTTTTTTCTTGGATTATACAATTCCACAGCACCCAAGAGGTACGCATTGCTGTACGTTAACCGACTTTTACTGTCGGTTTTTACTGTATGTTCGGTTCCCCTGTATGCCTATTGCACCCATTCTGCATAGCTCCGCAAAAATTGACAACAACATTAAAGATGGCTTGCTGAGGGATCGCAAGCTTCACTATTCCAAAATTGTCAAAAAAATATAATTTAACTCTGAGTAAATAGTGCAAAACAAAACTTTTCGGCAAATTTTGAGCAAACGTTAATGCGAACAGAATTCATAATGCAATCTCATGCAAAATTAGCGGTAGTAGCACAAGGAGATACAATTTTCATATTGCTTAAAATGTAAGCTCAGTGGTCTCTTAAACATTGTCTTAAGGAAGGATAGATAGAAGGTCGTAAGTGACCCACCGCCGACATACATAAAACTGCTTTCTTGTAGAAATCTAATCATATCTATATCCGGCGTTACATTTACAAAAAGCGCGTTTTTTGATGTCATGCTTTTGTACTCATTTGTTTAACCAAATGATGGTCATCAATTTAACAAATGTTGACTGGGATTGAACATTGTTGTTTACAACGGAAACCACTACGATGATGTAATCCCACTCCCAGATGTTGAATTGTTATGACTAATGTGCGATGTTTTATCGAAATTAATTTAATTGTTACTGAATTAAAAACATTGTCTCAATTATGTTTTTTTTTTTTCTAAATAAGTGGTATTTTGTATTGTATTCTCGTATGTATGCATATGCATACTCTTATAAATAAATAAATAAATGAAAAAACTATGCAAACTTTGGCTTTCTGTTCTCTTATCAGAACATCTTTTGAGTACTTATTGCCATGAATTAGATGAACCCAATCACCTAAAGCGGCTTCAGCGTGTTCCGGTCCTTTTTTATAATCATTTTCCTTTTCGTTTTCTCTAAGTGATTCGCCTGGTTCCTTTAGCTTCTATTCATAATTGGAAGCAGCTTCGCAATCTTATCGGAAGTAAACATCCTTCTTGTGATTATCATATCAGAAATCGTCGACCGTCCATCTACATAAAAAAAAAACGTGCCGCTGTGAAGCTGTTGTCTAGGGACTTGAATTTCATACAGGGACAAGTAGCACATGGATATTGCAAAAGATATGTTTTTCGAAAGTGCTTCCTGATTTGCTTGGAGTTTAACTGGAAAATACATTCTCAAAGCATTTGTGCTATTCATAACGCCCGTACCCGAAGGACATTATTTTTTTTCAGGCAACTAAAATCTCGTAAGATTTTACAATTTACACTAATAATTAAGTCCGCCTAATAACTTATGAATGCCACCCATGGAAATAACCACTTAGCCAAACACCTTTCTATGTAATTCTGATAGTGCTCCGGCATTTTAAGAGTAGTAATACCCTCTTGAATGTTGTCCTTAAAAAAAAGAAGCTATCTTCCACAGTTTTGTACTAAAAACCTACGCAATAATTTCGGCCTTCCAGTGATTTCGTGTTTACTAGCAAGGGACTCCGTTCACTATTGTTACCGATTGTGATTATCTAGCTGAATAAAAAAAACGCTTATCTTAGAATCGCTCGTTGGTTTTCGGAGTAAGAAGATTCAGGGGAAGTTAAAACACCGTAGTGGAGCTAACATGAATCATGTCATCATGTTATCATTAATCGTGATGTGGAGGTTTTGCAATTAAGAAATAAATTAGGACTAGAAAGTAGCAAACCATTTATACTTAAAGGCAATATCAAAAAGAAGCGACAAGCTTTGGAGTTAGAAAATTAAGAAGGTTAATCACAGGTTAGCGTTATATCTGTTTTTGATTTTGAAGATATAGATTTGATGTGAAGATTTTGGAACTAAGAAATAAATTAGGGCTAGAAAATAGCAAGTCATTGGTTCTTCAAGGCAATATCATCTTTAAGAAAATTAAGAAAAATAAGAAAATTTAAAGTGCCAGACTTCGATTTGACGTTCCATCAGAAATGGAAAATAATATTATAAGAATGATCCATAAGAAAATGAGGCATTTAGATGTTACGATATATTCAGATCAAATTGGTCGCTAATTGTATTCAATGCATTACCCATTCGGCAGCAGCCCGTTGGTTTCACTTTTCAAAAATTACCAAATTTTTTAAACTTTATCCAGCGTATCTACCAGCACGAAGGAATTGTGTACGTCCCTGAATAGAAACTTTGAATATTACAGCAGATCTTTAAGAATAATTACAGATAGAGGGACTTGTTTTACTTTATTAATATTCAGCTCTTTTCTAATCTAGATATATATATAGATCGATGTGATATAGTTGAGTCATTTAGAAGATTCCAAGTCAGCTCTTTTTCGGAATTAATCAACGATATTATTAATGATAAACTAGCATATCTTCCAATATCTTCCAATAAAAAAACCAATTCCTAAATTCCATGTTATTTCTAAAGCTTTACCTAATAATAGATATGTAATACGTCCCATTGAGAACTGTCAAGTTACACAAATGCCATATCATGAAATAGTCAAGGATTGTTTTTAGTTTTTATTTTTAGCTCTATTCATATATACACAGAAGTATATTTTAACACGCTTTAACACATAAATTAATTTATTTTATGTCAAAGTACGTATAATACGTTTTGAATTTAACGTCTATAGTATAAAATAATATATATATATATTAATATAAAATATATGCAAATGTCGCGAACTGAAATATTGAACTGAATCAGCAAATGTATCTACGTCCCTTTTCATACAATTTTGGAAAGAAAAACTAATCCATAAAATACGTTTTAATTACTTTACATTTCCGTGATGTCATATTCTTTTACGTGCTGGAAATTTGTTTTAGTTGAGAGCATGCCAAATGTCTTTTCTGAAATGTTATAAACAATTCTACAATTAAAGAGACAAATTCTTTTTTACGGGCTGGAAATTTGTTTTAATTAAAAGCATGACTTCAAAGATTTAAGAAGTGTTATAAGTAGCCAAAATAGCTTCTACAGCAAACCGTGACGATACAAAATTAGTGGAACCAGTGAAAGTCAAAGCTAAGAAACGTTGGTGAGCATAGATAAATTAATATAGATTGCAAGCTTTCCAGATATTGGAAGGTCAAAATCGGTTTTTCTTCATCGCCAATTCGTGTGTAATTGTGCGTGAATACGTCCGAATTGTTAACGATGTCAACATTTAAGATGTGACTTTTTCTATATAAAAATGAAGCGGTGAATTCCGATTTTGACTTTTCTCCTGTTTACAACTCTAATTTCGTGTTCCAAAATATTTTTAATGTTGGACAATAATTTTATTATTATATTTAGAAAGCCAAAAAAGAAAAATCAAGACAAAAGCAGTTGCAATTGTTTATTTAGATTTTCTTATGAGTAAGTAAAAAGATTTTATTTTACTAATTACTTACAGAGGGACAATAAATGTAAATATGATAAATAAATAAATATGCTTTTCGGACTTAAAGTTGTCTACGAGATCGTCGACATAGTGATGTTGCGTGATGCACTCGACAGCTCGAGGATCCTGTTCCAGATATTCTAAGGCGTTCACGGTATATACGTATACCGTATATATACGGTAACGATACGTTTTAAAAACGGCTCTTGATTGTGATGCAACAGAAACGCAATGCAAATTTCGATTCTTTTTTGAAGAGTATTTTGCAATAGGTAGTGTAATACTTTTTCATATTTAGTAGGTATCTATGGTTGGTTATATTAGGTTACGTTGAATTCTTTTGAGAGGTCCGTTACCGAACTGTCTGGCACATGCACAACAGTCTTAAGTGCATGGGTCAATTAGGGTCTATCCCAAATTCGGTTGAGCGATTTTTGTGATATGCTCTCAACGATTTCTGGACGAAATTCAAACTGTTTGAATTGAATTTCTACCATTTTATTTAGTGTATTTTAATAATTTCAATGCGTTGATGAAGCGTGTGTGGCGTTGTTATTGTCATGAACTTGCTGACCTATAGTAACCCGAACCTGCTCAATTTAAATTTCCAATAATAAAACATAGTACATTAGTACGGTCGCCATTTGCGTTCAAAAAAGTTATGTGAAAGCAAAAAAAAGTAAATTTCAGTCAAATCATAAATTTGCTTTTTTCAAAACAAAATGTCAGCTATCTTTATTACATACTATTTAAATATTCTTATATATTCTGTGTCTTCTGTAATAACTTTTTTTTTATAATACCGCGCGCGCAACAAGGTGATATGAATACCCTCTTACTGGTTATTCTCCTTGGCGCGGGCGGGTGTGGTGTAGTAGTTTGAAACTTAGATGTATTAGGTTTCGATATTTTTCCAGCAGTGGTTGTCAAACTGTAGCCAGTGCATCCTCAACCAGTGGGTTTTAAGTACGTGCTAGTTGTTAGTTCGTTACATTTAGCTCAGCCAGCAACCAACCCAGCCGACGGGATTTTCATATAAAACTACATACAAAGACTTTTTCAGAGAATTGCCTCCCATGGGATTCGAACCCGCAACCCTCTGCTTGAGGTGTCTAGGCATATACCACTACACCACGGCCATCCCCAAAGTTGACAGGGTGAGTTAATTAACGTAACTAACTGAAAATTGCATTATCGAAGTTTATAAGGCCTAATTTTTGATCGAACTAACTTAGGTCAACTGCAGTATTTACAGTTCAAAAACGACTTTATTTTGTCGGTATTGCAAGTATTGCAGATATTTTTTATTTGTTTTTGTACAAACTAATTTGACTTATTGTTTTAAAGAAGCAAAATCTGGCATAAAAATCACATAAGGCTAGTATTACAAAAAAGAATCCAGATGGATAAACAATTCAATGATGGGAAAAAAAAGTTATTGTGAAGAGCGATCCTGGCAGAGATTAAAGTTACAGGGAAAATTTCGAAATATTCGATGCAGAGTACGGTACGAGACGCAGTGTATCTCTCCCACAAAACCTCCTGTGCTTAACCTCAACATTTCAAAATCCAAACGACGAAGCAGTTTCTATTGAATGTATCGAATCTGCTGAAGACGACGTTTTTGAAACCCCAACGAAAAGAAAAAGGACTTCAAAAAACAACGAACTTCTTATATATATATTTTTGTAAAGGAAGTAGAAAAGAACGATTTGAAGCATAAAGAGCTTGTTGTAATAAAAAAAGAAAAAATTAAGGTTGAAAAACGAAGGTTGGAGCTTATTAAAAGTCTATATGCTTTGAGCAATTTACCTAATTAAAAAAATGAATTTCCTACCTAACGAGTACCCTAATTTTCCTTTTTATTTTAATACTATTACAATTTTGATTACTTCATTTTTTTTCTTGAAGTTTAATAAATGAAACACACATTTTAAATTGAAATTTATCGTTTTATTAAAACAAGAACCTATGAACAAAATAGCATAGCAATTTGATTTCTCTTTTCTCTTGCTGCTTTGGTTGAGTTTAAACTCTTTTATTGTGCTCATCCTGCTCATCAATTTCTGAGTTCAATGTTTCAAGAACTATATCATCTCCTACTAAGTCTACTACAATTAGGCCTTAATTACTTCCCGATTGGACTGCTCACACAAACGTTTGCTTCCAAGAAATCCGAAAAAAACATTCATGAATTTTTGGTCAACAAAACTTTAGAAGTCCAACAATCGTTCAAAACTATACACAACAGTGGAACAACATGAAGACTTCACACCCAATATAACTGATGGCAACCAAACAAACCTCAAAACATTCGAAGCCATATCATATTTTTATGGGGACAAAAACCAATACAGATCCTGGAAGAAAAGGGCATGGACATTCATGGAGAACATCAAACGATTCTCCAACAATCGGAATTATTATACAGCATTCATAATTTTACATTCAAAAATTGTTGGATAGTCAGCAAATATACTGAACAACCATAACACAAAGTTTAACTTCTGTGCAATCATCAACACATTCGACTATACATATGTCGACCAAAGGCCATTATATGTGCTTTTAGAGGAGATGAAAAAAATAACGCAAGAAAGACAAACACTGTCAGAATTCCACAGTGAAGTCAGCAAAGCCTTAAATTTGGCATTATCCAAAATAGGAATATAAACTGGGCAGGGATCTGAAGCAATGGAAAACTACGCAAACCAGGAAGCAGTCCGTATACCACGACAACACAAATATGAAGTTTGATGCCCAAATGTCACCACAAATAAAGTATAATCAACGACAAAACCCTCCGCCACAAACTTACAAGGACAACAGAAGATACAACTCAAATATACTTGTCGAACATAACCATCAACCACCACAAAGATATGGGGACAACAGAAGGTACAATACATAATCATCAGCCACCACCAAAACCAATTGAAGTGGACAACTCTCGTCAATATGTGCGACCTACGCAAAACTTTCAACAAACACAACAGCGCCACAATCCATTCATAGAAAACCAGCATACAGCAAAACTTGAACGAATACCGCCATCAAAAAACTACAACTCAAGTAAAACTCAACGAGTAAACCAAACCAGAGATGAAAACCTACAATCACTCAGCTCACACACCGATGATACCGAAAAACAAGAATGTGTTTTTTAGGAGTAAAACCGGTTCGCCATGACGACAAAGACGCTGCCATAATAATACAAGATATATAATGATACAAACGAAGTCCTACCACTCACAACTACAATACAAGGTACAATTAGGACAAAATCCGAAGATCCTATTGGGGTGAAGCAATAACCATATCCAATCTCAGACAACGAATTTATAAATAATGAAATGCGAAAATTATTAGAAATTCAGATTATACAACTTAGTAAAAGTCCATACAACTCTCCAATTTGGACCTTCGAAAAAAAATTAAGGGAAACTTAAAAGACGAATGGTAGTAGATTTTCACTGATTAGACACTCACTGATAGATACCCTATCCCAGACGTTGCAATGACTATACAAAATCTAGGTAAAGCAAAGCAGTTTTTACGACATTAGACTTAGAGTCAGCTTTTCACTAAAATCTCAATCAAAGAATCAGATAGGAAAAAAAACGCATTGAGTGCAAATAACGCAAAGTATGAATTGAACTATTGAATTTCGCTGCAATAGTAAAACACCTCATTACATTTCTACGCGGGGATAATGGTAGTTTAAATAAAAATCAAAGCGCCAAAAAATATTAATTAATCTAGATCATCCAGCATTCGAGGCTTTAACTAAAATAAAAGATGCATTACAAGTACAACTAACTTCAATAAACCTTTTGAATTAACAACGGACCCAAGTAACTTTGCAATAGGAGCTGTGCTTTCTCGGAATAAGAAACCTATTTCATGTTTATCTAGGACCCTTAACAAAACTGAGCAAAACAACGGCACGAATGAAAGGGATCTCCTCGCGATCGTTTGGTCACACTGAAATTACCTGTACGGTATAGCAGACCTAACAATTTATACATATTATCAGTCTCTCATCTTTTCAATTTCTGACAAAAATCCTAATACAAAATTAAAACGATTGAAAAACTTCATCGAAGAATAGGCGCTAAGTTAGTATATAAATCAGGACACCAAAATGTTGTCGCTGAAGCACTGTCTCACCAACAGATTAAAAACACTTCAAGCGACTCACAAAATTCAGCTCAAAGTTCACCAACCGATAACTTAAAACGCATAAAACAATCATCAAACACATTTGGACATCAATTAATTATAAACTATATATAGTACAAAAAAATTAGTAGAAATTTCTTCACAAAACATTTGTTTATATGCACGACGCACACTTTTCTGTTCAACTAGAAGAGTTGTTAGACAGATTAAATGAATAATAAGCCCAAAGGCATTGAAAATGACATTATTTCAACGTTTGCAAATGTATCAATTGTTTTAGCACAAACAATTACAGAAGATATAGAAAATATAGACAGGCAAAAAGAAATAGTAATGCATACACACAAACGAGCAATTGTACGCCAAATATGTAAAAAGGAAGCACAAGACTGTGAAATTTGCTTGAAAAATAAATACGAACGCCGACCAAACAAACAAACAATTGGTGCCAAAACCTACAGCAAATCATGTGGGCGAACATATTCATTTAGATTTATTTCACATGAATGGAAACATATAAACACAACAAATAAATACTCTAAATATTGTTACATACCCGAATTCCCGAGTAAAAAGAATATACATAAATACATTGACGAAATCTTATCACAAATTCACCCCAACGCAAAATTCATAATGACCGATAACGAATTATCATTCACAAGCGTAAGCAGCAAACAAGTATATAGAAATCTACAAATTGTACATACAGTAACATCAACATTCCAATCAGTAACCAACGGTCAAGTTGAACGTACACAACTCACTAGAATTCACCAGAACTCACTAGAGTCCTAACACAAGGAAATAATTCATCACTGCACACATTTCGGCAAAGCAAACAAAGATCAACACTTTTCAAGTACAACTATTGTATAACAATAGCGGAACAACATGAAGACTTCACACCTTATATATCCTTTAGGAAAAAGGCATGGACATTCGTGGAGAACATCAAAGAATTCTCCAACCATCGGAATTATGATGGCGTAACTTGTATTATTCCATTGGAACATGCTCATATGTCATCCATTTGAAGCGTAAACAACTATAATTTGTTTCACTTTGTGCCTGAAAAAGTGTTTTTGGGAGTTCTTCATTACTTTATTATGAAGAAAACTGCTGCCGAAAGTCATCGTATTTTGGTGGAAGTTTATGGTGAACATGCGCTAGCTGAGCGAACGTGCCAAAAGTGGTTTGCACGATTTACAAGTGGTGATTTTGGCTTGGAAGTGTTGGAAATGTTTCACCAAGTTTTCGTACGGCCAGAAGATAGATTCGCAGAAGGATTTCTTTGGTGCACTGGCGATAACAGCCGACCATCGGATGTATAGGAAATGCTGGTGATGACGTTTGGAGCTGCTTGCTCACCCTGCGCTGGTGAGTGCGTGAAAACAGTGAACGCCTTAGAATATCTGGAACAGGTTCCTCGAGCTGTCGAGTGCATCACTATGTCGACGATCTCATAGACAACTTTGAGTCCGAAAAGCATATTTATTTATGTATCATATTTACATTTATTGTCCCTCTGTAAGTAATTATTAAAATAAAGTCTTTTTACTTACTCATAAGAAAATGTAAATAAACAATTGCAACTGCTTCTGTCTTGATTTTTCTTTTTTGGCTTTGAAAATATAATAATAAAATTATTGTCCAACATTTAAAATATTTTGTTTTACGAAATTAGAGTTGTAAACAGGAGAAAAGTCAAAATCGGAATTCACCTCTTCATTTTTATAACATCTCAAATGTTGACAATGTTAACAATTTAGACGTTTTTCGCGGCCAATTACACACGATTTGGTGATGAAGAAAAAGCCGATTTTGACTTTCCAATAACTGGAAAGCTTGCAATCTAAATTAATTTATCTATGCTCACCAACGTTTCTTAGCTTTAACTTTCACTGGTTCCACTAATTTTGTATCGTCACGGTTTGCTGTAGAAGCTATTTTGGCTACTTATAACACATCTTAAATCTTTGAAGTCATGTTTTCAATTGAAACAAATTTCCAGCTCGTGAAAAAGAATTTGCCTATTTAATTGTAGAATTGTTTAACTTTTCAGAAAAGACATTTGGTATGCTTTCAACTAAAACAAATTTCCAGCACGTAAAAGAATATGACATCTCGGAAATGTCATTTCAAAGTAATTGAAACGTATATTATTTTTTCCGTTTGATTTTCGTTACAATTTATGGATTAGATAATTGTATGAAAAGGGACATAGATACATTTTCTGATTCGGTTCAATATTTCAGTTCGCGACATTTGCATATATTTTAAAATAATATATATATATTATTATTTGAATTACGTTAAATTCAAAACATATATGTCCTTTGACATAAAATAAATTAATTAACGTGTTAAAGCTAGTAATATATACTTCTATGTATATATGAACAGAGCTAAAAATGAAAATTACAACTAATTTCTACTTGAAAATGTAGGTGTCGCCCCTACACGACCGAATTTTCGGAGTTTTGTTTTTTTCCTAGTCTAATATATCAATCTTTGATTTTCTTTATGGGCTTTTGTTTTAAATGCATTTTATTATCTTAATCATTAACCCTTACATTATAACAGAAAATGCTTAAATGCTAGCTTAAAATTACTTAACAATCTTATACTAACTTACTGGCCCCACACAGGCACTCTAAGCTACTCTAAATTCTTATATCTATGTCTTTCGACTTTATTTGCATTTTTTTAGGAATATTTATTTTCTATACTCAAGGCTAAGGAAAAATTTTTTAACAAAAACTTAGCATATGGACTTAATTTTTGATAAAAACTTAATATCTAACTTAAAATAAACCTTAATTTACCTTCCCTACATACAAGAATACACACATATAGATATTGTACACAATTATATACATAAATTAGTATATACAAAGGTATATACTAATGTATGTATATATTTCTTAAATGCTAACCTAAACCTATGCAAGCTGGCCATCGCTATTCACAGAGCAAATAGATTGGTCAGCTCTGCCTCATTAGTGAGGCTTGTACGTAGTTGACGGAAACGACGACGAAACATCTTCTCCATCATTCAACCACCAGAAATGCTGGTGCTGCCGAACGACATCCCTCTTATCGCGTTTCCCCACCGCCCTACTGAACCTGAGACGATCCACACTGCCGTGTGTGACGTCTCTGTTTTAGTTGAGTCGCCTGTCCTCAGCTTTTCCAGCGACATGGAAGATTAACGGGACCGCTGATCTATCCTGGATCAACCCTATCTGATCTAGGTACGAAGCCGTCAGAGCGCACACTCTCGTGGTAACGGTAATTGGGATAGTAAGCCAATATCAGATATCAGGTTATTCGTCGAGGCCATTGCTCTTGCAATGTGCCTTCGAGTCAGCTTAATTACGAAGTTGTCCACTCGTATTAGGTTCGCTCTGTTGTAAAGGACCTCATTAAGATAAAATTTTTTGTACTCCGACTCTGGTGTTCTGTACAAGCGAAGGCAAGCCCTCTCAAACACCCGAATCTTTTCCATTAAGCTTGCTCGCACATTGAACCACACGGGACACCCAAATACCAACATGGGCCTGATAAGGACCATGTAGCAGATTAACTTTACCCTCGCATCGAGTTGGCTGCTATAAAGCAGTCTCTTTGTAAGGGCAAAAGCGCCTTTAGCTCTGACCAGAGCAGCATCTACGTTTTTGTCAACATACAGAAACTGATCTAGCCAGATCCCAAGGTATCTGACTACCTTTCGACAGGCAAGAGGCTGTCCGCGTTGTCCAATGATCGAGAACGTTTGCCAGTTTTTTCTGGTATCTCTAGAGGCTCTAGACAACGGCGTCCTAAAGAGAATGGTTTCCGACTTCTGAAAGTTGATTTTCAACTTCCAGTCATCGCAAAATCGTCTTATCTTATCGAAGTCACGCTGCAAGAGAGTATTGATGACCTCGATTTTTGGACCTGTTCTGTACGCTATCAAATCGTCTGCGTACGCAATAGTATGGGGAAGTGAACCTATCAAGTTGCTTGTATAAATGTTGAACAGGATCGGCGAATTGACCGCGCCTTGCTGAAGACCATTTTTAAATTGAAATATTCCCACAGAAGTCACATCACCATTCTTCACGATGAACTATCTGTTGTTTAGCATATTATAAATAATGTACAAGAGTGGTTTACTGATCCCCAGACTAGTCAGCTTATAGAAAAGACCCTCTAACCATACGGTGTCGAAGGCCTTCTCCAAGTCAACAAGGCAGGAACCAGTACATTGGTTTTTGCCTTTATTCCATTGGATATCGGACACCAGATTAGACGCGGCATGTGAGATATCATGTCCCGCCTTAAAACCGAATTGATTATTTGGAACTATATGTTTGTCTTCAACCCACCTAGACAAAGCTCTATTGATTACCTTTTCAAACACCTTACTGATATTCGGAAGGAGACTTATCGTCCGGAGATTCGCCGGATTGGATATATCCTTTCCCTTTTTGAGGATAGGTTGAAACACCGCCGTTTTCCAATGCGCTGGATAGTGTGCATTATTCATTGCATCATTAAACAGGGTGGTGTAAATGTCCACCGCTTCTAGATGAAGATGTCGAAGCACGATGTTCGGAATACCATCGGTCCCCACTGGTCTCTTAACCCTGATTGTGTCGAAGATCTCATGGAGCTCTTCCTTCGAAATGAACGGGTGTAGGTCACCCTCTCTGGTAATGACATTATTTGCCATATTTTCGTCGCTGAACTGGGTGAAACCAGAGCCCTCAGGCTCTGTCCGGGCTATTTTAAGACACTGAAGGTCGTTTTGATTTTTTCTCCGAAATAGTTTATTTATTTGCGGGAACATATTTGCTGGTGTTTACAGCCCGAACCCTGTTGTTCCAATACAAACTTACAGAAATTCTGTAATTCTCTTTTATTTACGTTTGAATATTTTTAATCGACGCCTTCAGTGTCCTAATCTCCGGGTCTTGTCTGTCAGTTAACTGTCTGTATAAGTTTTTGAGTCTTGACAGAAGTCTACTTTTCTGTCAGTGCAGTGCATCAATAGTAGGATTGTGGAACAGGTCTTCGTTAGTCGTACGTCGACACCGCGGTATTGTAGCGTCCATAGTTTGTTTAATTATCTCGTCCATTTGTTTTAGGTAATTGTCGATCTCCTCGTTTGACAAATTCCTATTGGACGGTGGGTGGAGCGTATTCGAAAAGAGCGCACTTGTCATGGTTGCGGAGAAGCGTGTCCATGGAGTCTTACTGTAGTTAAAAGAATATCTTTGGACAAACTCCTCCAATTCCGAAATTTCGTTGGGAACTGTAATTTCGGTGCTAATGGTCACTGTCATACATGAATGTGCGCAGACAGTTTACCGTTTGTAAATTCGTACCTGTCAGTCGTATACGTTCGTCGCACAGCAGTAGATCCAAATAAGACCGGCCTCTGGGAAACGACGGGTTATCCGTGGCTTTAGGACCGAGTCTGTACATGGCATCGTGCTGACCCCACCAATCGAGTAGTAGGTTCCCTCTAGTATTTGGCAAATTGTTTCCCCAATCTCTGTGTCTAGCGTTGAAGTCCCCACCGATTACAAAATAATTCTCCCCCGATTCCAGCCTCAGAAGTCGAAAAAGCGTGTCGAGCTCTGTAATGAATAAAGTGGATTGTGGAGTCTCAGGTGCATAAACAAAGGCCAAGTATTTGGGCGTAGGAAATTTGGGACGTGAAGGCTGGTATTTAAAACCTTACAGGTGAACGTTTGACCTCGACCTTCTGCTGCTGAGCCAGTTTTGATTTTTTAATGTCAACGAACTTAGGACAACCCACATAACACGCACGAGAGCTGCGTCCTATCGGACGCTCCGTCCCTGCCTAGAGTACACTCCTCTGAACTGTGGTTCTTTGCGCATTTAACGCATCGAGGCTGCATTTGGCAGTTCGACGCGGCGTGCCCGAACATCTGGCAGCGAACGCATTGTATAACACCTTCGCTCCTTTTTAATTTTTCCCAGTGAACCACCTGGTAGTCTAGGACATTGATACTCCTTAGACTATCCAGACGGCTTTCGGGACTGAGCTGCACCAGGAAGAACGGCAGACTCCGTTTCTCCCGCCTGGCTCTAGCTGTGGTAAATAGCTTTACCCCCACAAACTTGAGTCCTTCGCACTCCTTCTCTTTGAGCAGTGCCAGGATCTCCTCAGGATCAGAAGACGGTTCCAACCCCTTCAGCAGCATCGATTGCGGCTTTTCACACTTCGATGTGAATGAGTAGTGCTTCGTCGTCGTTTCCTTTAGGAGCTCTTTCACTTTCGCGTAGCCCTCCACTGTGTTACAGTGGATGGCATGGTGATCGTTCCCCAATCTCTTAATATTAAAATTATTACCAATGACCAGCCTACACTGGTCCTTGGTAGCATTTACCTCCAATTTATAGGTGTTGATAGGAGGCACTTTCTCCTTCTTCTTCTTCTGCTGCTGCTGCTGCTGTTGTTGTTGTTGTTGTTGTTGTTGTTGTTGCTGGTGCTGCTGCTGTTGTTGTTGTTCCTCCTGCTGCTGCTGCTGTTTTTGCTGTTGCCGTTTTTGTGGCTGCTGCTGTTTTAGCTGTTGCCGGTGTTGTAACTGCTCTTGTTGTTGCTGGTGGTTCTTAACCTTTTGTTGTTGTAGCACTTGTGCTACTTTATTTGTTTGTGTATTGTTTTTGTTTTTGCTTTTGAGCATGCTGCTGTTGTTGGGAATGCTCTAGCTCTTCCCTCTTCCTTCTTCCCATTTGCTTTTCTTTTTTGGCCAGCACTCTTTGTTGTAGCATTTTTATGCTGCTACTTATGGCCTTCATTTCTTCCTCTTCATCGTCAGATTCGCTTGCGGCCAATGAAGCTAAGATGTTCCCTTCCCTCACTCCGCCAAGCAGCTTTACAGTGGTCGTTGTTAGCTTCCTCCTTCTCTTTGTCTTTGGCGTTTGGTTTGAACCACTCGAAGCCTCACCTGACATTTCAGCAGTTCCCGCTATATGCATAGCGGACCGCTCACCACAATCCATCACGTGATGTTAATGCAAACTTTAAATTTATACTTATTTTTATTTATAAAAATAATAAGAAAAAAAAAACTGTCTGCCGACTACTCGGAGTCGAACCCACAACTTTCGTAGTCTCAAGCTTGGAGCATGGAGCAATTGGAGCTTAAATCCAATTTGTTTAATTGTTTTGAGTAAGCGTCACTTCTCACTTACAAGTCGAAACACGTTTAAAATCCGCGGAGGTCTATGAACGACTGATTTTCAATCCTTGATTATTTCATGATATAGCATTTGTGTAACTTGATAGTTCTCAATGGGACGTATTGCACCTCTATTATTAGGTAAAGCTTTATAAATAAAATATGGAATTTAGGAATTGGTTTTTTTATTGGAAGATATTGGAAGATATGCTAGTTTATCATTAATAATATCGTTGATTAATTCCGAAAAAGAGCTGACTTGGAATCTTCTAAAATGATCCAACTATATCACATCGATCTATATATAGCTAGATTAGAAAAGAGCTGAATATTAATACAGTAAAACAAGTCCCTCTATCTGTAATTATTCTTAAAGATCTGCTGTAATTATCAAAGTTTCTATTCAGGGATGTACACAATTCCTTATATTATACACAATTTCATATATTAGAACGGGCTGCTGCCGAATGGGTAATGCATTGAATACAATTAGCGACCAATTTGATCTGAATATATCGTAACATCTAATTATCTCATTTTCTTATGAATCATTCTAATAATATTATTTTCCATTTCTGATGGAACGTAAAATCATTAAACTTCATAGGCTCCGTGTGCCAGCAATCCCGACCACGACGATTACGTGACAATCAAAAGTAAATGAATATTTTACTTGTTAATTCTTATAACCAAATTATAATTAGCTATTTATTGGGCAAAATTAGGCATTGTCAATTCACTCATCGAAGTAAGAAAACTTCGATTAAAACTTCGACGTTAAAGCATTCCTATTCCTTTTTCTACTATGGACGTGGCATTAAATTTAGTTGAAATTAAAATAATAACTTATTCAGTTTAAATTTAGTATATTTTCAATATTCCAATAACAGACTTTAATATTTATGAACAAATTTTACTTAATCCTGTCAAAAGAAATCTAATAGCAATATAAATTAACCATGTTAATCTTTGAATTATATTTCAATCTGTAAAAAACAATATCTTGTAAACATTAATTAGTTACCAGAAGCTGAATACAAATCACAGGCGTTCATCAGGAATTATCTTTTCAAACCTCACGTTTTATAAAATCTTAAATAGAAGAGAAAATACAAAAGTTATTATTCAGTAACCACAAATAAAGGACATTTTAATTCCTCCGCAATTAAAAAGGCCACTAGCAACAGATGATCCTTCCACTCTCCAAACAAGGTTCAACGATCTCCCATACTTTTAAGCCATTGAGGACCATTGTATTTATGGTAGAGGGGAAGAGTTAATAGGAAATAGATCAATTTCCTGAATTGCACCCGCAATTCAATTCAAATCCGTTTCCAATTTTGAAATATCTTAAATTCTGCATTATATAAAGGGTGATTCATCGTGAGGTTTGATTTATAATGTAAAATAAATGACATAAATTTGAAAGTGAACTTGTTAATGTTGGCTACAACTGTGTCTGAGGTGGTTCGGAAAGTTCAATTTAGAGCGACTCGTTTGAGCATAGCGTCCGAACGGATAACACGAGTAATGTTGACTTCTAAAGAATCAATCGTAGCTGGCTTATTCCTTAAGACCTGAGACTTTACATGCCCCCAGAGAAAATAGTCCATAGGTGTGAAATCGCATGATCTAGGCGGCCAATTTAGCGTAGCAAAACGTGAAACTAAGAATTCACCAAAATGATTTCTCAACAAGTCCATTGTTTCACGCGAATTAATTAACCTCTTGTGGTTAATTGGAATAATTTTATAATCTTTGATGGTACTGTTTAGTTATTTGAATAACTAATCACTGTACGACTTCACTGTACAGCCCACAGCACAACTGAATAAAAAAATACAATTTACTTTTATGATTTTGTATTCTTCTCGGCTACACATCTGACTATGCATTAGACACTTGTTCTTAATTTTATCCTGTTTTTATACCACTTTCTTATCAGTCTACTTATAAGTAACATTTCGTATTATCTCTATTGGTACTTATATTCTAATGAATATTGACATAGGCATGTACATATATTTTAATCTGAATGTCAATATGCATGAACTATTTATTTTCCTAATAATAATGTGTACATATATTTTTCTTACATTTTAACTCTCCTCATCTTCAAATAAAAGTGTCTTCACATTTTCTTATTTATCTAAATAAACTTTACTATTATACAAATGGTCTGCATTATTGTCTTTTAGAACTTGAAAGTACACTTTACCTTATTTTTGTCTTTCTTTTAAGTCTTTATACTCAATAAATCTTTTTCAAGCTTCGATTGAAAGAAAGGTAAATATAATAATTGAAATAATTGTTAACATAACATAGAATACAAAGTTATAGTTATAGGTTTTCTTCTATTGGAAATAAGAGTTTACTTAAAGATTGAATATTTGAAAATGTATATTCTTCAGTTTCAAAAATGACTAATATTTTGACATGATTTTGTTGTTCTTCATAGTTTGTATATAATTATTCATCAATAATTACTGAATTAGTAAAAGTTATAGCGTGAGTACCTTCAAATGATACATTATTAATTTTATGAATACCACTAACTTTAATAGTACCAGCATTTATACGATTTATAGGTCGGTTATTTTGTTGTAGGTATAATATTACAATGAGCTGGATATCCCTTAATAAGTTCGATTGTACAATTATTTTTTGATCGAGTTATACAGATGTTCTTATTTAGGTAATTCTTACAATTTTCTAATAAAACATAATTTTCGTGTATAACACCTGCTTGTGGGGTTACTACAATATTTTCCATATTATCTTAAAATAATTCATTTTTTGTGTTATAATATATAATATATAATCTTTTATTTTTATAACATGAATTTTTGTATATTTTTTCATTTTGAATAATTTTACGAGTTTCTTCAAAGTTTAATATTGTAGAAAGAAAGTTATTTGAACTTTTGCTTCTACTAAATTCTTTTAACCAATATATATTTCATTTAATAAAAAACTATAATGAATTTCAATATTTTGCAATGCTTTAATCTTTTCGTCAAATTTATTATTTATTACAAGTTGTTTTTTATTATAATCTATCAATTGGTTAATCGCGCTTTTTATTTTAATCATGTCATCATGATCAGGGTTTGCAGTTATAAAATTTATTATCGTAAAATTTAAGGATCTCCTTTCTCTCTCGTGGTCGTTCAGTTGTGTTATTAAATTCTCGATTTTATCGATAGTATGGATGTCTATCTTATCTGGGTAATTTTTCGTTTTGTGATATGTGATATGTGGTATAAGAATTCAAATTTTTCAAACGTATATACATCGTCTTCCTTTATTAGGATGAATATTCTATCTCCTAAGTTCGTGATATTCATTTCGGCATTTATCTGTTGTAGCCCCACAACATGGAACGTAAAAGTTTGCTATTTTAAATTTTCTTATTTTTCTTAATTTTCTTAAAGATGAAAATCTAAATTGAAAATCTATATCTTCAGGATCAAAAATAGATATAACGCTAACCTGTGTTTAACCTTCTTAATTTTCTAACTCCAAAGCGTGCCGCTTCTTTTTGATATTGCCTTTAAGTATAAATAGTTTGCTACTTCCTAGTCCTAATTTATTTCTTAATTGCAAAACCTTCACATCACGATTCATGATAACATGATGATATGATTCAAGTTAACTCCACTACGGTGTTTTACCTTCTCCTGAATCTTCTTACTCCGAAACCCAACGAGCGATTCTAAGATAAGCGTTTTTTTTATTCAGCTAGAGAAACACAATCGGTAACAATAGTAAACGGAGTCCCTTGCTAGTAAACACGAAATCGCCGGAAGGCCCAAATTATTGCTAACGTTTTAAGTACAAAACTATGGAAGATAGCTTCTTTTTTTTTTAAGGGCAACATTCAAGAGGGTATTACTACTCTTAAAATGCCGGAGCACTATCAGAATTACATAGAAAGAAAGGTGTTTGGCTAAGTGGTTATTTCCATGGGTGGCATTCAACATTTATTGGGCAGACTTAATTATTAGTGTAAATTGTAAATTGTACGGGCGTTATGAATGGCACAAATGCTTTGGGAATGTATTTTCCAGTTAAACTTTAAGCAAATCAAAAAGCACCTTCTAAAAACACATTTTTTGCAATATCCATGTGCTACTTGTCCCTGTAGGAAATTCAAGTCCCTCGACAACAGCTTCGCAGCGGCACGTTTTTTTTTTATGTAGATGGACGGTCGACGATTTCTGATATGACAATCACAAGGATGTCTACTACCGATAAGATTGCGAAGCAATTTTCTTTTTAAAAGAAGCAGAAAAGAACGATTTGAAGCATCAAGAGCTTGTTGTAATAAAAAAAGAAAAAATTAAGATTGAAAAACGAAGGTTGGAGCTTATTAAAAGTCTATATGTTTTGAGCAATCTACCTAATTAAAAAAATGAATTTCCTACCTAACGAGTACCCTAATTTTTTCTTATTATTATAATACTATTATAATTTTGCTTACTTCATTTTTTTTTTCTTGAAGTTTAATAAATGAAACACACATTTTAAATTAAAATTTATTGCTATGAACAAAATAGCATAGCAATTTGATTTCTCTTTTCTCTTGCTGCTTGGGATGATTTTAAATTGTTTTGATTGTGCTCATCCTGCTCATCAATTTCTGAGTTCAATGTTTCAAGAACTATATCATCTCCTAATCCCTCTTTTTCTATAATAATATTGTGTAAAACAATGCAGGCCATAACAATATACTTTAAATATTGTATTTTTTTATGCCAATGTATTTAAGAATCTTGAAATTTTATTTCAATCTGCCAAACGCATGTTCAATACAGTCCCTGGTGGAACTGTGTATAAAATTGAAACCCCTTTCCATAGAAGATAGATATCCATTGTCCTGGTAAGAAGAAGATAAGTTGTTAATGGGTACGCCGAACCAACTAAAATATTTCCAAAGTCTACTACAATTAGGTCTTAGTTACTTCCCGATTGGACTGCTCACCCAAACGTTTGCTTCCTAGAAATCCGAAAAAAATATTCATGAATTTTTTGGTCAACAAAACTTTAGAAGTCCAGCAATCGTTCCAAACTATAACAACAGTGGAACAACATGAAGACTTCATACCCAATATAACTGATGGCAACCAAATAAACCTCAAAACATTCGAAGCCATATCATGTTTTTATGGGGACAAAAACCAATACAGATCCTGGAGGAAAAGGGCATGGACATTCATGGAGAACATCAAACGATTCTCCAACCATCCGAATTATTATACAGCATTCATAGTTTTACATTCAAAAATTGTTGGAGAGGCTGCAGATATACTAAACAACCATAACACAAAGTTTAACTTCTGTGCAATCATCAACACTATACTATACATATGTTGACTATACATATGTTGACCAAAGGCCATTATATGTGCTTTTAGAGGAGATGAAAAAAATAACACAAGAAAGACGAACACTTTCAGAATTCCACAGTGAAGTCAGCAAAGCCTTAAATTTGGCTTATCCAAAATAGAAATATTATTTGATTAGAAATCTGAAGCAATGGAAAACTATGCAAACCAGGAAGCAGTCCGTATACCACGACAACACAAATATGAAGTTTGATGCCAAATATCACCACAAATAGAATATAATCAACGACAAAACCCTCCGCCACAAACTTACAAGGACAACAGAAGATACAAATATACGTGTCGAACATAACCATCAACCACCACAAAGATATGGGGAAAACAGAACGTACAACCCAAACGTACAATACATAATCATCACCCACCACCAAAACCAATGGAAGTGGACAACTCTCGTCAATATGTGCGACCTACGCAAAACTTTCAACAAACACAACAGCCCCCCAATCTATTCAGAGAAAACCAGCATACAGCAAAACATGAACGAGTACCGTCATCAAAAAACTTTACTTTACTTTACTTTACCCAAGTAAAACTCAACGAGTAAACCAAACCAGAGATGAAGACTTACAATCACTCAACTCACACAATGATGATACCGAAAAACAAGAATGTGTTTTTTAGGAGAATAAACGGATTACCATGACTACAAAGACGCTGCCATATAATAATACAAGATATATAATGATACAAACGAAGTCCTACCACTCACAACTACAATACAAGGTACAATTAGGACAAAATCCGAAGATCCTATTTGGGTGAAGCAATATCTTTATCCAATGGCAGACAACGAATTTATAAATAATGAAATGCAAAAATTATTAGAAATTCAGATTATACAACTTAGTAAAAGTCCATACAACTCTCCAATCTGGACCGTCGCAAAAAAAGGTATCGATAATTAAGGGAAACTTAAAAGACGCATGGTAGTAGATTTTCAGAAGCTTAATGTTCAGACACTCACTGATAGATACCCTATCCCAGACGTTGCAATGACTATACAAAATCTAGGCAAAGCAAAGCAGTTTTTACGACATTAGACTTAGAGTCAGATTTTCACTAAAATCTCAATCAAAGAATCAGATAGGAAAAAAAACGTATTGAGTGCAAATGGCGCAAACTATGAATTGAACTATTGAATTTCGCTGCAATAGTAAAACACCTCATTACATTTCTACGCGGGGACTATGGTAGTATAAATAAAAATCAAAGCGCCAAAAAAATATTAATTAATCTAGATCATCCAGCACTCGAGGCTTTAACTAAAATAAAAGATGCATTACAAGCACAACTGACTTCAACAAACCTTTTGAATTAACAACGGATCCAAGAAACTTTGCAATAGGAGCTGTGCTTTCTCGGAATAAGAAACCTATTTCATGTATATCTAGGACCCTTAGCAAAACTGAGCAAAACAACAGCACGAATGAAAGGGATCTCCTCGCGATCGTTTGGTCACACTGAAATTACCTGTACGGTATAGCAGACCTAACACTTTATACATATTATCATTCTCTCATCTTTTCAATTTCTGACAAAAATCCTAACACAAAATTAAAACGATTGAAAAACTTCATCGAAGAATAGGCGCTAAGTTAGTATATAAGTCAGGACACCAAAATGTTGTCGCTGAAGCACTGTCTCACCAACAGATTAACAACACTTCAAGTGACTCACAAAACTCAGCTCAAGGTTCACCAACCGATAACTTAAAACGCATAAAACAATCATTAAATACATTTGGACATCAAATAATTATAAACTATGTACAGTACAAAAAAATTAGTGGAAATTTCCTCACATAAAATTTGTTTATATGCACGGCGCACACTTTTCTGTTCAACTAGAAGAGCTATTAGACAGATTAAAATGATTAATAAACCCAAAGGCATTCCACATCCACATTATTTCAACGATTGCAAATGTACCAATTGTTTTAGCACAAACAATTACAGAAGACATAGAAAATATAGATAGGCAAAAAGAAATAGTAATGCATACACACAAACGAGCAATTGTACGCCAAATATGTAAAAAAGAAGCACAATACTGTGAAATCTGCTTGAAAAATAAATACGAACGATGACCAAACAAACAACCAATTGGTGCCACACCTATAGCAAATCATGTGGGCGAACATATTCACTTAGATTTATTTTACATGAATGGAATCATATAAGCACAACTAATAAAAATATTGTTATATACGCGAATTCCCGAGTAAAAAGAATATTCATAAATACATTGACGAAATCTTATCACAAATTCACCCCAACGCAAAATTCATAATGACCGATAGCGAACAGCAAACAAGTATATGGAGAACTACGAATTGCATCTACATTCCATTCAGTAACCAACGGTCAAGTTGAATGTACACAGCACTCTAATCCAACTCACTAGAGTCCTAACATAAGAAAATAATTCTTCATAATTCTTCAGAGGACATTTTCAACGCGGTACGACAGTACAATAACAACACATCAAATAAAAACTAGAAAAAAAAAAAACCAAAATAAGGTAGATACAAAAAAGGAGACATTGTTTACTCCAAAACACAACGTCGAAACAAAAACGTGCCGAATTACGCCAAACACATTGTAAACCAAGATAGGGGTAATACTAATCCCAAACCACAGTACAATTTTACATAAGGATAATTGAAATGAAGACAAAATTAAATATGATAATAGAAAACTACAATAAACAAAAGATAATAAATTCACAATTTGAGAAAATACTAGAAACTCTCGACCCTAAACAACGACAACATGTTATAACAATCAAAAACAGTAATTTGTATTTCGAAAACACGTATACATGCTTCATTATCTTGAAATACTGAAAACATACTTTAACACAATAATCCGCATTATCGACATAAACAACAATACGATAACAACCGCATCATATTTAGTATAAATAACAGTAATATCGAATATTGAATCAGTCTTGAGAATATAAATAAACTGCACACATTTTGGCGAAGCACATCACTGCACTTTTCAAACTATTGTATTACAACAGCGGAACAACGAAGACTTCACACCTTATATCTCTTGGTGGAAAAGGGCATGGACATTCGTGGAGAACATCAAATATATCCCCAACCATCGGAATTATGATGGCGTAACTCGTATTATTCCATTGGAACATACGTATATGTCATCCATTTGAAGCGTAAACAACAATAATTTTTTTCACTCAAATATGTCGAACTTTGTGCCTGAAAAAGTGTTTTTGCGGGGAGTTCTTCTTCATTACTTTAATATGAAGAAAATTGCTGCCGAAAGTTATCGTATTTTGGTGAAAGTTTATGGTGAACATGCGCTAGCTGAGCGAACGTGCCAAAAGTGGTTTGCACAATTTTAAAGTTGTGATTTTGGCTTGTAAGACGATGAACGCTTGGAAGACGATGAACGTCCTGGGCAGCCAGAAATGTTTGAAGATGAGGAACTTGTGCCAAACACAAGAAGAGCTCGCAGAATCTTTGGGTGTCACTCAGCAGCCATTTCAAAACGTTTAAAAGCAGCTGGATATATTCAAAAGCAAGGAAATTGGGTTCCCCATGAGCTCAAGCCTAGAGACGTCGAAAGGCGGTTTTGCATGTCCGAAATGCTGCTGTAACAAAAGGAAGCCACTTTTGCATCGGATTGTTACTGGTGATGAAAAATGGATCCAATACGACAACCCTAAGCTCAAAAAATCATATGTGAAACCCGGCCAACCAGCCAAAGCAACGGCAAAGCCGAATATCCATGGCGCGAAGGTAATGCTCTGTATTTGGTGGGATCAGATGGGTGTGCTGTATTATGAGCTGCTAAAACCGGGTGATACCATCAATTGGCAACGCTATCGAACACAATTAATCCGTTTGAGGTGAGCAGTAGCCGAAAAACGCCCGGAATATGCGACCAGACACAAGGCAATAATTTTCCATCATGACAACGCTCGGCCCCACGTTGCTATTCCGGTTAAGAACTATTTGGAAAGCAGTGGATGGGAAGTCTTACCCCACCCGCCTTATAGCCCAGACCTTGCCCCTTCTGACTACCATTTGTTCCGGTCGATGCAGAACGCCCTCACTTGAAATACGGTTCACATCAGAGCAGAATATAAACAATTGGCTTGATTTATTCTTGGCTGCCAACCCGGCGCAGTTCTTTTGGGATGGGATCCACAAATTGCCAGAAAGATGGGAAAAAGTCATAGCTTCAGATGGGCAATACTTTGAATAATACTATTGTACATGTTTTTCTTAAATAAACGTTCAAATTTTGAAAAAAAAACCGCACGAATTAAAATATATATTCAATAACTTGAGGCCAAACGTGCACTTGCAAATTAAATAAAAAAAAATACAGTCAAAGTTAAAAATTCTCACTAAACTTGGAAGAAAGTAAATGTCAAAAAGAAAAAAAAAACGAATAAATGAATAAAGAAAACAAATTCAAATTCAAACAACCAAATTTCTGGAACGCCGTATGAGAGCGATCTTTATCCTGCTGGAATGGAAACACATCTTCAACTAACCAGACCTGGCCGTTTCTGCTCTAGTGCGGACTTTAATCTCCAAAGCTGTTGACTTCTACGCTCACAGCCTGGTTACGAGGCAAGAGCTCAAAATAGATTATTCCCTCAGCATTCCAACATACAGACAGTAATACCTTGAGTGGGTGAAGTGAGTGTGTGTGGTTTGGTGTGCTAGTTTGTCTTCTGAACTAAGCCATTGGTGGCGACGTTTTATATTATTGTAAATAATTCATTTTTCATTTCCGGTATCGATACGTTTTAAAAACGGCTCTTGATTGTGATGCAACAGAAACGCAATGCAAATTTCAATTCTTTATTGAAGAGTATTTTGCAATAGGTAGTGTGGTACTTTTCCATATTTAGTAGGTATCGATGGATGGTTATATTAGGTTACGTTGAGTTCTTTTGCGAGTTCCGTTACCGTTCAACAGTCTTAAATGCATGGGTCAATTAGGCTTTATCCAAAATTCGATTGAGCGCTCTTTGTGATTTGTTCTCAACGATATCTGGACGAAATTCAAAATGTTTGAATTAAATTTTTGAAACCCCAACGAAAAGAAAAAGGACTTCAAAAAACAACGAACTTCTTATATATATATTTTTTTAAAGGAAGCAGAAAAGAACGATTTGAAGCATCAAGAGCTTGTTGTAATAAAAAAAGAAAAAATTGAGATTGAAAAACGAAGGTTGGAGCTTATTAAAAGTCTATATGTTTTGAGCAATTTACCTAATTAAAAAAATGAATTTCCTACCTAAGGAGTACCCTAATTTTTTCTTTTTATTTTAATACTATTATAATTTTGCTAACTTCATTTTTTTTCTTGAAATTTAATAAATGAAACACACATTTAAAATTGAAATTTATTGTCTTATTAAAACAAGAACCTATGAACAAAATAGCTTAGCAATTTGATTTCTCTTTTCTCTTGCCGCTTGAGCTGAGTTTAAATTGTTTTGATTGTGCTCATCCTGCTCATCAATTTCTGAGTTCAATGTTTCAAGAACTATATCATCTCCTAGTCCCTCTTTTTCTATAATAATATTGTGCAAAACAATACAGGCCATAACAATATATATTTTTATAAATACTGTATTTTTTTATGTCAACGTATTTAAGAATCCTGAAATTTTATTTCAATCTGCCAAACGCTTGTTCAATACGGACCCTGGTGGGACTGTGTATAGAATTGAACCCCCTTTCCATAGAAGATAGATATCCATTGTCCTGGTAAGAAGAAGATAAATTGTTAATAGGTACGCCGAATCAACCAAAATATGTCCAAAGTCTACTACATCCTTAGAATTAGGCGTTAATTACTTCCCGGTTGAACTGCTGACCCAAACGTTTGCTTCCAGGAAATCCGAAAAAAATTTTCATGATTTTTTGGTCAACAAAACTTTAGAAGTCCAACAATCGTTCCAAACTATAACAACAGTGGAACAACATGAAGACTTCACACCCAATATAACTGATGGCAACCAAACAAACCTCAAAACATTTGAAGCCATATCATGTTTTTATGGGGACAAAAACCAATACAATACAGCATTCATAATTTTACATTCAAAAATTGTTGGAGAGGCTGCAGATATACTAAACAACCATAACACAAAGTTTAACTTCTGTGCAATCATCAACACACTCGACTATACATATGTCGACCAAAGGCCAATATATGTGCTTTTAGAGGAGATGAAAAAAATAACGCAAGAAAGACGAACACTGTCAGAATTCCACAGTGAAGTCAGCAAAGCCTTAAATTTGGCATTATCCAAAATAGAAATATCAGGTGATCAGGGATCTGGAGCAATGGAAAACTACGCAAACCAGGAAGCAGTCCGTATACCAAATATGAATATAAAGTTTGATGCCTAAAATATCAACACAAATAAAGTATAATCAACGACAAAACCCTCCGCCACAAACTTACAAGGACAACAGAAGATACAACTCAAATATACCACCACAAAGATACGGGGACAACAGAAGGTACAACCCAAATTTACAATACATAATCATCACCCACCACAAGAACCAATGGAAGTGGACAACTCCTGTCAATATGTGCGACCTACGCAAAACTTTCAACAAACACAATAGCGCCACAATCTATTCAGAGAAAACCAGGATACAGCAAAACGTGAACGAGTACCGTTATCAAAAACCTACAACCCAAGTAAAACTCAACGAGTAAACCAAACCAGAGATGAAGACCTACATTCACTCACCTCACACGCCGATGATACCTAAAAAAAACAAGAATATGTTTTTTAGGAGAATAAACGCCATGACTACAAAGACGCTGCCATATATTAATACAAGATATATAATGATACAAACGAAGTCCTACCACTCACAACTACAATACAAGGACAAAATCCGAAGATCTTATTTGGGTGAAGCAATACCCGTATCCAATGAAAGACAACGAATTTATAAATAATGAAATGCAAAAATTATTAGAAATTCGGATTATACAATTTAGTAAAAGTCCATACAACTCTCCAATCTGGAGAGTCGCAAAAAAAGGTACCGATAATTAAGGGAAACTTAAAAGACGTATGGTAGTAAACTTTCAGAAGCTTAATGCTCAGACTATTACTGATAGATACCCTATCCCAGACGTTGCAATGACTAGGTAAATCTAGGTAAAGCAAAGCAATTTTTAGACCAATTTTAGACTCGACGGACGCAAGTAACTTTGCAATAGAATAAGAAACCAATTTCATTTATATCTAGGACCCTTAACAAAACTGAGCAAAACAGCAGCACGAATGAAAAGGATCTCCTCACGATCGTTTGGTCACTTCAGAAACTGTGAAATTACCTGTACGGTATAGCAGAGCTAACAATTTATACATATTATCAGTCTCTCATCTTTTCAATTTCTGACAAAAACCCTTACACAAAATTAAAACGATTGAAAAACTTCATCGAAGAATACGGCGCTAAATTAGTATATAAACCAGGACGCCAATATGTTGTCGCTGAAGCACTGTCTCGCCAACAGATTAACAACACTTCAAGCGACTCACAGCACTCAGCTCAAAGTTCACCAACCGATAAATAAAAACGCATAAAACAATCATTAAATATATTTGGACATTAATTAATTATAAACTATATATAGTACAAAAAAATTAGTAAAAATTTCTCCACAAAACATTTTTTTATATGCACGACGCACTAATTTCTGTTCAACTAGAAGAGCTATTAAATGAATAATAAACCCAAAGGTTTGCAAATGTACCAATTGTTTTAGCACAAATAATTAAAGAAGACATAGAAAGTATAGATAGGCAAAAAGAAATAGTAATGCATACACACAAACGAGTAATTGTACGCCAAATATGTAAAAAGGAAGCACAAGACTGTGAAATCTGCTTGAAAAATAAATACGAACGCAGACCAAACAAACAACCAATTGGTGCCGAATTACGCACGTAAGATTCAAGAGAACTAATATTAATAAACGCATTAGAAATACTTAAATCACAATTACTCCCAAACATCATTAGAAATAGACATTCACTTAACTCTCTAGGATCAGCTCTTGAGTTTATAACAGGCACGATGGCTTAATTGAAATGAAGACAATTAATCACAAAGGGGATATAGACATCCTTTTACTGGCTTTTTCTCAAGGGCGCGGCAAAGAAAAAAAACATATTTTTTTGATTCAAAACAATGAATATACATTAACTCGTGCGCACCAAGGGGATATAGACACCCTTTTTCTGCCTTTTTCTCAAGGGCGCGGAGGTTTATTCAGGTGTATTCGTTTTCGATATTTTTTTCCCAGAGAAAGTTGTCAAACTGGACGTGACGAGCCAGTGGGTCTTAGTACGTGGTAGTTGTTAGTTCGTTACATTTAGCCCAGCCAGCAACCACTTCAACATAGGTGTTGTGCCTTCATGTCAGATTTGACGCCGACGGGATTTTCATATAACTATATACAAATACTATGAAAAGAATTTTTCAGAGAATTGCCTCGCACGGGATTCGTACACGCGACCCTCTGCTTGAGGAGTCTATGCATATACTACTACACCACGACCACCCCTTGGTTTTTGTGGTGGGAACAGTATTTTGTAGAAATACATTGAACAATGAAAAACGATAAAAGAATGTTAAATCCTTTATAAATGATCACCACACGAACCAAAAAAAGCGGAGAAAAATGAAACAAGTCCTATTAACTTTTTTTTTAAGCATACCAAAAGGTATGCAATATACTGGGTCTTAATTACAATCATTTATACTGGGAATTTTCTGCATATCATTCTTATTGGCAATGCAGTGGATTACTAATGTTTTACATTTACCCCCTTTACATATATTATATTTTACATTATCATATATTTGCAATTTCTTTAATGTCTAATTTTTTTTTTTTATCGCACACGTTGATTGATTTACTATCAATCGTAAGGACTCGAAGGACCATTAAAATGGATAAAAGGAATGTTAAATCCTTTATAAATGATCAACACACGAACCAAAAAAAAGGCGGGGAAAAATGAAACACGTCCTATTCACTTGGTTATAATTTTTAATGTGTGGTTTATCCCCAAAAGGTATGCAATATACTGGGTCTTAATTACAATCACTTATACTGGGATTCACATACTTTGTCCTCATATGTTTGGTGAGCCATAAAGTGTGTTTCTTTCATCTCCCAGAAACGTTGGTGTTGACATCAAGTACTTGAAGGAAATTCCTTATGGTTCGACTGGAAAATCCACCCAAGTGACGTATTCTGCGCAAAAGGGTGATTTTACTTCCTCGCCACGGATGATTTCGGGAAGTACTATCTCTGAGTAGATGTCGTTTCCAAATAGCATCGACTTCGGCGGTAGGTCGTGTCAGCTAGAGTTAATCCGTGTATGTGTTTCCAATGCTTTGGTATTAGCTCGTGGGCCGGAAGAAGGCCAGTCAGTGATTCGAATATTAAGGCTCGGGTGCTGGTTTCATAGACCGAGTGCAGAGAAATCAACCTAAGGTCAGCGTAGCTGTGACAAGATCCACTGCTGACCTTCTCCAACCCGGATACCTCTACGAAAGTTCGTTTTTCCTTCATACCTAATCTCTTCACTGCCCGATCAGTAATAAAGGTGGTCTCTGAACCCGGATCTATCAATCCGTGGACTGTAACGTCTATACCTGAAGAGGATCTTACTTTCACCAGCGCTGTTGCGAGTAACACGTCTACATGGGATTCTACTGCGTGAAAAGTGTTGACCTGTTGTGTGTTGGGTGGTGGTGACCGAATTAGGGGCTACATGTGTTGTGTAGTGTTGGGTATTTGTTGTGTGTGAAGGGGGTTAATGTGTAAAAGGAAGTGGTGAAGCTGTTGGCAAAAGTAGCATCGGACTCTTCTTTGATACTGTTGGGTTGCATGACTATATGCCAGACAATTCTCGCATATGCCGATTTTATTCACGATATTCCTGCGAGAGGCGATGACCATTTTTAAAAATGGCACTTTATTGCACACTTTACAGCTGAACTGACTCTTTTGATTCTGCTTCAAGCAAAACGATTTTGTTTTTGTAAATGGTGCCCTAGAGATCTTACTGACTCCTATAACTTCCCGTTGCCTCCAATGTCCTAAACCTCGCTTTTAAAAATTCGTTGAAACCTTCAAACTTTGGTAATACCTTATCCGTCCCTAGCTTTTCATCCCAGTGTTCCAACGGTACATCGAGATTTTTCAAAGCGTGTCGACATTCCACTGATATATCTAGTAATTTTTTCAGATGTGCAGCGGTCTCGTGGCTAATGTTCTCTTACGCAAAAAAGATTCTCAGCTGTGCATTAACAAGAACACGTTTATGTTCATAGCGATATGTGAGAATGACCCATGCTGGTTTATAGTTCCCGTTGTCAATGACTAAATGTTGAAGGAGACGCTCGGCTTCACCGCCCAAACTAGATTTCAAATAATGTAATTTCTTAACCTCTGTTAGTGCTTTATTTGTATGTATTAAAAATACAAAAAGATCATGAAATGATCTCCAGGATTCATATTCACCCAAAAAGATTGGTAAATTTATTTTCGGCAATCGAATGATGTTCTTATCGCTAGAGGTACTTATATTATCACTTACCGGAGTCTGAACTGTTGCTTGAAGTTTATCCATGCTATATAATAGCGCTGTTTTGTAGTCCAGGTAATTGTCTTTAATCTTGTCGAAGATTTCCTCCAATTCATCCTCCTTTCCAGCTTCAATTGAGGATATTCCATCTGCGTTATGATGGGTACTAATCTTGAAATTTTCTTCCAGCACGGCAATCCTATTGGAGATGTAATTTTTTGTCCTCTCCTTCGGGGATCTCTTTCCAAAATTTTTCCAATCCTTTGTAACCAAGGGTGTATTTCAACTTACGTATCCCAGATGTGTGTCTCACAGTTGTAGCGGATATCCCAACGAAGCCTTTGCGGTAGTCCAACGGTGAGCAGAACTGTTCACTGCAACGGTAAAATGGTCGAAGAACGGAGATGAAAGTTATAGCTGCGATTTTACTGCACTTTTTTGTTGGCCATATGTTTTTTAAAACACAATTTAAGAAAAGAGAAGAAATTGCACGACGCGGGAAACCGATTTGCACCTTAAAAAAAACTCACTGGTAGAATTGTTCTTCACTTTTTGTCTATAGTTTCTCTAAGTTAATATCTAATGGCCATATGTTTTTTAAAACACAATTTAAGAAAAGGGAAGAAATTGCACGACGCGGGAAACCGATTTGCACCTTAAAAAAAAACTCACTGGTAGAATTGTACTTCACTTTTTGTCTATAATTTCTCTAAGTTAATGTCTAATGTTTTTTTTTTATCACACACGTTGATTGATTTACTATCAATCGTAAGGACTCGAAGGACCATGAAAATCGATAAAAGGAATGTTAAATCCTTTATAAATGATCACCACACGAACCAAAAAACAAAGCGGAGAAAAATGAAATACGTCCTATTCACTTGATTATAATTTTTAATGTGTTGTTTATCCCCAAAAGGTATGCAATATACTGGGTCTTAATTACAATCACTTTTACTTTGAATTTTCTGCATATCATTATTATTGGTAATGCAGTGGATTACTAATGTTTTACATTTACCCCTTTTACATATATTATATTTTACATTATCATATATTATATTACATATAATTAATTAATCCAATTGTAATCTCGAACAAACAGTTTCACACGAATTGGCGATGAAGAGAGAACCGATTTTGTCTTACCAATGTCTGGAACGTTTGCAATCTATGTTAATTTATTAATGCTCACCAACGTTTCTTAATTTTGACTAGCACTTGTTCCACTAATTTTGTATCGTCATAGTTTGCTGTAGAAGCTATCTGGGCAACTTATAACACTTGTTAAATCTTTGAAGACATGCTTTCAATTGAAGCAAATTTCCAGCTCGTAAAAAAGAATTTGTCTCTTTAATTGTAGAATTGTTTATAACATTTCAGAAAAGATATTATCTCCATACACCCAATATGGAGAAAGGCCTTGCCATGTGAACTCTTGGCCCAGCTAAGTTTCCCATGAGTTGTTGCATTGACTTCGATTTGTGACGGAAACAAATGATACACTCATGCACCATCTTCTTCACCATTCTCCTTAACGAAAACCCCATAATTAGAGAAACACCAGCATGGATTGTGTTTTTGTGTGCATCTCTTATTATAAGGTGTGTGAGATGATGATCTTGTGCCAAAATAGATGGATGTCTCTGTTCGTCGTCCAAGTTTGAGTTCTGCAGTCTCCCTCCAACACGTTTCAAGTTTAAGGTACGTTTAAGATGTACCTTTTTTGTAACATGCATTTCAGGGAACATTTGTTTTTGTGAGGTTTTTACCAACCTTTATACATTGTTTCAGGTTTTGCCCGGCAGTTAAGCACAAAACGAATGCAATAGGCTAGAATATGACGAAGGCTTATTAACGAAGATTGCTTAAGCATAAGATTGATGACCTCATTGTCTTCACCGAGTTGTTGCGTGACATGAAAAATGTTGGTCGTGCTCTCCTGTTGATGAAACCTACGTAAGGCACCTAACCTTGAGGCACCAGACCCAGGTTTACATCCGTCCTTAAATGGCAACGATACCTCATATCGTCTATCATCCAGTCTTTTTGTTGTCGTGCGATAGTGCTGCTCACAAGTCCTGTCTTCGTCCGTTTCCTTGTAGTTGAAAGGCGATTCTTCTAATTCTCAGAACTTTCGCAGTTGAGTGTCGATGTCACAAACCTGTAGAAAACTATGAATGGGTTCCTGGGTTTGCAATATGCCGTTCCCAAGTAGAAGAAAACCTAGCTCGGATTCTTGTTTGATTGGAGACCTTTCATCTGTGCTACGGATAATCGCTGATCGAATAAACTCGCAATAAACTTCGCTTCCCAGGAGAAGATCAAATGTCGCAGGCTTGTCGAATTGTAGATTCGCTAACCTTAAGCCCTGAATATGTTCCCAGTTTTGCAGACCTAAGGGCTTGGAAGGCATAAGACCGGTCAGCGATTTGAAGACGTATACTCGGATGTTCGTCTCAAACGGCGTTACCAGCGAACCAAAGGTAAGATTTACATATCGTTGACATGAACAGCTGCTCACCCTTCCCAATCGAGATACCTCAATGAACGTTCTTCGCTGATGAAGTCCTAATAACTGGAAAGCGGACTCAGTAATAAACGTTGCTTCCGATCCAGGATCGACTACTGCCCTAAGCTAATAATAGTTGCCCTTTGAAGACTAAACTTTTACAACGGCTGTGGCAAGAAGCAAACTTGGTTGATCTACCCCAAGAGAGACAGGTCTGTTAATCTTGGATTTTATGTAGAAAGTTTGTGTACCTATAGTAGTTGTGACCTTTGCGATATTTGACCCTCCACAGTTGGCATACAGCAGAGAGTGGTATTTGCGGAAAAAGCATTGTACACTGCTTTGGCATTGACAGTTCACAGATCTCATGGCAATAAACTTTTCACAGGTTCGAAGGGAGTGCTGACCTCTACCACATAACTGGCATACAAACTGTTTCTTTCCGACGTGCAACACCGTTTTCTTCTCGACCGCAACAGCCTCGTGTGCAGAAGAACCGCTGACCTTTATGCCACTCGTTCCAGCTACTGCTTCCAAGGTTCAAAAACGTGTCTCCAGGAACTCCGTAAATTGTCTCAGTGTTGGCAACTCCTTCGAACTACCCAACTTCTCCTCCCACAGACGCTGAGTAAAAGCAGATAATTTTTGTACTAGTATATAAATTCATATGTCATCCCAAGAACTAACCGGCAATCCTAAATTGACTAGAGCATGGAAACATTCCTGGGACGTGTCCATAGAGACTTGCTGTTCGCAGTCTCCTTTGTCAACTACTGCTGTTCAAAAAAAAAAAAAAGTTAAAAATGAGCGTTTACCAACACTCGCAGTTCCCATGCTTTGTCATAATTGCCAGAATACAAACCTAAATGCTGCAACAAACGAGCAGCTTCACCTGTAAGAGACGACTTAGTGGATTTTACGCAGCTTCTTATTGGTGTGGACTAAGGACAAAAAAAAACATCGTGGAAAGCCCGCCACTTCGTGTACGAACCCTCAAAATGTGGTATTTGAATTTGGGGTAATGAAATGATTCACCTTCCACAATCTTCTCTTTAGATGCTGATTTGGTATTGTAGATAGCATCGACCAATTCACGGTAAGTGCAGTACGTTTCTTGTATCCTATCAAATATTTCATCAAAATCTGCTTCTTCCAGAGTTTCTTCTACTTTTCCTCGTCGAATTTTCGCTTGAAGACTGAAAGTTGGAGTGGTCACGAATAATCTGCTCCAGAACACCTTTCTGATCTGCACCCGCTGACAATTTCGACATATATAAAAATTTTTATTTGTATTTGTATTATTTATTTGTATAATATTTATTAAATTATTATTAGTTACAGTTTATTAAGATACTTAATTAAATATTTTATTTATTACAGCAACTTACGACCTTTGGTCAGCTTTGCCCAGCTGGTAACAGTTGAGGTTAAAGTTGATAAATTGATGAATTTTTACACGGCCCGGGAATCCCGATAAATGCACAACCACCGAAATTCTTTAAGTCTTTAAAGGTAAGAATACAAGGAGCAAGACATCGACGGCGAGGGAATCTATGTATGTACTTTATTTGTTATATATATATATCTATACATATATATTGCACTTTGAAATTGTCCTTGCACTTTGCACTTTTTTATCAATTTTGTTCTTTTAATATTTAATGTTTTGTGTATTCTTATCCGGTTAGAAAAGGACCTAAAGTTGGGGTGTGTAGGGTTTTAACCTTTTGATTATATGTGTAGGGTAAAAAAGAGGGATCGGAAAAATGCGGCTTAAGTAAAACACGTCTTTTCTTGTTGAACAGTCACAGCAAAGAGACTCTTTATTCTTTTCCGGAAATTACTTCCATATTTAACGTTTACAGTAAGTGTCATACAGTAGAAAAATTGAAATTTACGTTACGTTTAATCGTTTACATTAAATTAAGTTTCAATTAATTTAGCTTAGTTTAATATAGATTACAATTTTAAAATAGTAAAAACAATAATCATATAAACTAAAATATATGTATATTATTTATACATTTTGTTCACGAAGAAGCGCTTTTGTTGGAACTTTTCTAATAAAAAAGTTTAATCTGCAAAGAAAAAGGCCTTAAATGTATTATTATACCAAACTGTATAATTTTCGACAGTTCCATCCTTGGAATGCTTTTGGTGGAACTTCTGTGGTCCAAGTGTTAAATTTGCAAAGAAAAATGCATCACATGTATTGCTAAACCAAAATATGTAATTTTTACTCACATATCTATAGATAGTATAAGCTATCCACATTTCAAGCTTTTGAGTATCTTATTTACATTTAGTGTCCCTCTGTAAGTAATTAGTAATTTACTCATAAGAAAATGTAAATAAACAATTGCAACTGCTTTTGTCTTGATTCTTCTTCTTTTGTTGGCTTAGAAAATATAATAATAAAATTATTGTCCGACATTAAAAATATTTTGTGACTTACACAAAATTAGAGTTATAAACAGGAGTAATGTCAAAATCGGATTTCACCGCTTCATTTTTATATGGGAGACGTCACATCTCAAATGTTGACATTTGAGTGAATACATTGGTATTCACGGACAATTTCACACGAATTGGCAATGAACAGAAAGCCGATTTTGACTTTCCAATATCTGGAAAGCTTGCAATCTATATTAATTTATCTAAGCTCACCAACGTTTCTTAGTTTTGACCTTCACTTCTTCCATTTATTTTGTATCGTTACGGTTTGCTGTAGATGCTTTTTTGGCTACTTATAAGACTACTTAAATCCTTGAAGACATGCTTTCAATTGAAATAAATTTCCAGCTCGTTAAAAAGAATTTGTCTCTTTAGACATTGTTTATAACATTTCAGAAAAGACATTTGGGGTGCTTTCAACTGAAACAAATTTTCAGCTCGTAAAAGAATATGACATTTCGGAAATCTCATTTCAAAGTAATAACGTATTTTACTTTATTTTTTCTGTTGATTTCGTTACAATGTCATGATTAGTTTTTTTTTTTCCAAAATCGTATGAAAAAGACAGATACACTTGCTGATTCAGTTCCATATTTTATATTATTATATATATTATTATATACGTATTATTATATTATACGTCCTTTGACATAAAATAAATTAATTTTCGTGTTAATGCTAGTAAAATATACTTCTGTGAACAGAACTAAAAATAGAAACTACAACTAATTTCTACTTGAAAATGTAGGTGTCGCCCTTACACGACCGAATTTTCGTAGTTTTGTTTTTTTCCTAGTTTAATATTTCAATCCTTGACTATTTCATGATATGGCATTTGTGTAACTTGACATTTCTCAATGGGACATATTACACATCTATTATTAGGTAAAACTTTATAAATAACATATAGTCCTTCGAATTTAGGAATTGGTTTATTTATTGGAAGATATTATTTGTTACGAGATATTTGTATGATATTATGCACTGTAATTGTTTCAGAAAAGTTTTTCCTAGAGAGTTGAAAATTCATGTTAGTTTATCATTAATAAATTCGGTCAATATATCGTTGATTAATTCCGAAAAAGAGCTGACTTGGAACTTTCGAAAATGATCTATGTATAGAGACATTAAATCCAACTATATCACATCGATCTATATTCAGCTAGATTAGAAAAGAGCTGAATATTAATAAAGTAAAATAAGACCCACTATCCGTAATTAATCTTAAGGATCTGCTGTAATATTCAAAGTATCTATTCAGGGAAGCACACAATTCCTTCGTGCTCGTAAATACGACTGGATACAGTTTAAAAAAGTTGGTAATTTTTGAAATGTGAAACAAATTGCATATATTAGAACAGACTGCCGCCAAATGGATAGTGCATTGAATACAATTAGCGACCAATTTGATCAGAATATTTTGTAACATCTAAGTGTCTTATTTTCCCATGAATCATTCTTATAATATTATTTTCCATTTTTGGTGGAACGTAAAATCGAAGTTTTCCACTTTTAATTTTCTTATTTTTCTTAATTTTTTTAAAGATGGTATTGTCTTGAAGGACCAATGACTTGCTATTTTCTAGCCCTAATTTATTTCTTAGTTCCAAAATCTTCACATCACGATTCTGAACGGCCCTAAGATGAAAATCTATATTTTCAGGATCAAAAACAGATATAACGCTAACCTGTGTTTAACCTTCTTAATTTTCTAACTCCAAAGCTTGCCGCTTCTTTTTGATATTGCCTTTAAGTATAAATGGTTTGCTACTTCCTATTCCTAATTTATTTCTTAATAGCAAAACCTTGACATCACGATTCATGATAACATGATAACATGATGACATGATTCATGTTAGCTCCACTACGGGGTTTAACCTTCTCCTGAATCTTCTTACTCCGAATCCCAACGAGCGATTCTAAGATAAGCGCTTTTTTTATTCAGCTAGAGAATCACAATCGGTGACAATAGTGAACGGTGTCCCTTCCTAGTAAACACGAAATCACTGGAAGGCCGAAACTATTGCGTAGGTTTTAAGTACAAAACTGTGGAAGATAGTTTCTTTTTTTTAAGGACAACATTCAAGAGGGTATTACTACTCTTAAAATGCCGGAGCACTATCAGAATTACATAGAAAGAAAGGTGTTTGGCTAAGTGGTTATTTCCATGGGTGGCATTCAAAATTTATTGGACAGACTTAATTATTAGTGTTAATTATAAAATCTTACGAGATTTTAGTTGCCTGAAAAAATAATGTCCTTCGGGTAGGGGCGTTATGATTGTCATAAATGCTTTAAAAATATATTTTCCAGTGAAACTCTAAACAAATCAGAAAGCACCTTCGAAAACATATCTTTTGCAATATCCATGTGCAACTTGTCCCTGTAGGAAATTCAAGTCCCTCGACACCAGCTTCGCAGCGGCACGTTTTTTTTATGTATATGGCCGGTCGACGATTTCTGATATGATAATCACAAGAAGGATGTTTACTGCCGATAAGATTGCGAAGCTGGTTCCAATTACGAATAGAAGCTAAAGGAACCAGACGAATCACTTAGAGGAAGCGAAAAGGAAAATGATTATAAAAAAGGACCGGAACACACTGAAGCGGCTTTAGGTGATTGGGTTCATCTAATTCATGGCAATAAGCACTCAAAAGATGTTCTGATAAGAGAATAGAAAGTCAAAATTTGCCTAGTTTTTTTATTTATTTATTATAGTGTCATATATAAAATAAAATGCAGTTTTATTAGCTAAGCATATGCATACGTACGAGTATATAACACAAAATACCACTTATTTAGAAAAAAAAAAAAAATATAATATAATTGAGATAATCTTTTCCATTTAAAACTTTTTTTAATTCAGTAAAAATTAAATTAATTTCGATAAAACTGTTTAGAAACAATTAACCAAACTTCCATATATTTGTCGATCGTATTGGTGTGGATTCTAGACATCGAGTTCCTTGACAGAATATAATATTCTCAATCTGCGGGTTTCGGGATGTTCTGCAGCGAGGACGGATATACTAAGTACTAAGTTTATTATGTGGAATTGCTCTTCGCACATTAGTCATAACAACTCAGCATCTGGGGGTGGGATTACATCATCATAGTGTTAGGATTTCTTTCCGTTGTAAACAACAATATTCAATCCCAGTCAACTTTTAAGAAAAAGAAAACGGCACACAGTCTTCCTAACTATTTAAGGTGGTTCAACAAACAAATTTTTTAGCCATGGAGGCAAGAGTAAGAGTGTAATTTCAAAAATTATGGCGCCTTCAGTATTCGAATATTGTTAGAACGGAAAGTTGTGAATTGTTCAACTACATTGCACTCAGAGAAATTTATGATCATCATTCAGTTTAACAAAAGTCCTGGCTACAAAAGCTGTTGGACATGACACCAAAAAACACTCTAATTGTAAATTTAACTTTGGACATAGACATGACTAGTTTTCTACTAGAAAACTGTTCTATGGATGTCTGCGGTAGGCCTTACAAGGAGTGTTTCAAAGGACATAAGTGCAGCTTGCCATTGTCCACTTGTGTTGAAAAGGCCACTAAGCTTACATTTGCCTAGTTTAAGCAAAATAACAATTGCAACTTACTTGCCCCGCCCCATGAATTCGTCGAATATATTCGTGCGCTACCACTGCTACTTTTGAACTGGGTTACAGCGAAAATTTCTCCAAAAATTAATTCTGTTCGCAGTTACGTTTGCTTTGCAGATGTCCTAAAGAGTTCCGTTTTCATGTTTCAACAAGCAAAAACAGTAGCTTGTAATTCGAAAACAAGTAAACAACGATAACATGCTTCATTATCTTGCAATACGGAAAACATACCACAACATAATAATCCGACACGTTTGTATTATCGACATAAACAAAAATGCAATAACAACCGCATCCCAGTTAGTATAAATAGCAGTAAGATCGAATATAGTAATCAGTCTTAAGAATAAGACTGCACGCATTTCGGCAAAGCAAAAAGAAGAAATAAATTTTTTTGATTCAAAACAATTAATATAAATTAACTCGCGCGCAACAGGGTTATATGGACACCCTTTTACCGACTTTTTCTCCAGGGCGCGGGCGGGTGGTATAGTAGTTTGAAACTCAGGTGTATTAGGTTTCGATATTAATTTAGTTGTTAGTTCGTTACATTCAGCCCAGCCAGCAACCACTCCAACATCAGTGTTATACCTTCATGTCAGAGTTGACGCCGACGGGATTTTCATATAACTACATACAAATTCTATGAAAAGACTTTTTCAAAGAATTACCTCGCACGGGATTCATACACGCGACCCTCTGCTTGAGGAGTCTGTTCGTGAACAAAATGTATAAATAATATACATATATTTTAGTTTATATAATTATTGTTTTTCAATATTAAAATTGTAGTCTATATTAACACTAAGCTAAATTAAGAGAAACTTTATCTAAAATGTAGAAAATTAAACGTAACGTAAGGTTCCGAATCTAATATGGTATGACACTTATTGTAAAAAAGATGGAAGTAATTTCCGGACGAATAAAGACTCTGTTTGCTGTGACTGTTCAACAAGAAAAGACGTGTTTTATTTAAACCTCATTTTTCCGATCCCTCTTTTTTACCCTACACATATAGTTCAAAAATTTAAAACCCTACACACCCCAACATTTGGCCATTTACGAGCCGAATAAAAACTCCACAAAACATTAAACAAATTCAAGCATTAAATATTTCAAAATTAATAAAAAAGAAAAAGTGCAAGTGCAAAGTTCAAATGCACAAACATTCATATATATATCTATATATAAAAGATACTTAATAGACTACACAAAACATTAAACATTTAAAAAAATAATTAATCAAAAAGTGGAAGGACAAAAAGCAAGTGCAAACTGTTTGCACTGCAAGTGTAGAAAAAAATAAGAAATACATATAAAACATGAAGTACATACATATATTCCCTCGCGGTCGGTGTCTTGCCCGTTGTCTTGCTCCTTTTAAGGACTTAAAAACTTTCGGTGGTTGTGCATTAATCGGGATTCCCGCGTTGTTAAAGAATTCATCAATTTATCAACCGTGACCTAAACTGTTACCAGCTGGGCAAAGCTAACCAAAGGTCGTAAGTTACTGAAATAAAAAATTAATTATTTTAATATCATTCAAATTTAATAAATACTTGATACACACATATTGGTTTCTAGTTACTTAATTTTATAAATAAAAACCATTTAAAAATGTCGAAATTCTCCACGGGTGCAGATCAGAAAGGTGTTCTGGAGCAGATTCTTCGTGACCACACCAACTTCAAAATGACTCGAGCATCACGTCGTACAGCCAGCTATCTGTCATGTCGTCTTCTTATTCTAGAAGGGAACTTCAGGAATAGGTCGACGCTATCGACAATGCCAAGTTAGCATCCAAAGAGAAGATTGTGGAAGGTGAATCATTACCCTAAATTGAAATACCAAATTTTAAGGGCTCGTACACGAAGTAGCGGGCTTTTCACGATGTTTTTTTGTAGTCCACACCAATAAGAAGCTGGGTGAAATCCAAAAGCTTCACTATTTGAAGTCGTCTCTTACTGACGAAGCTGCTCGTTTGTTGCAGCATTTAGGTTTGTATAACTGCTTGTCACCAAATACGACCACAAGCGAGTGTTGGTAAGCGCTCATTTTAAACTTTTTTTGACAAGGAGACAAAGGAGACTGCGAGCAACATCAAGTGTATACTGGACACGTTCCAGGAATGTTTCCATGCTTTAGACAATTTAGGATTACCGGTTAGTTCTTGGGATGACATATTAATTTAATATACTTTAATATACTAGTACAAAAATTACCTGCTATTAAGAACTATTTTTATTTTTAACTTTTCAGGTTGAATATCACTTGGGTGCTGTCGAATTGCATAATCCAAGAAAATAAAAACAATTTTCTTTATTTATGTGTTTTATTTATTACATAACTAGTTCAAAACAAAAATCGAGAAAACGGAATTAAGTTCAATATTTATATTAAACATATCGTTAATACCATATGCAATATGAACAATCAGTTATGTCGTTGTAATCTAAATGTTGAATCTGCAAAGAAAAAGGCTTTAAATGTATTGCGTTGTTGGAGCGCTTGAAGGACGAAAGCGCAGTAAAACAGCCTCATTTAAAGAAAATGAAAACGCTATTTTAACAAGACAATGCACCGTGTCACAAGTCGATGAAAACCATGGCAAAATTGAATGAATTCGGCTACGAATTGCCACCCCACCCACCGTATTCACCAGGTTTGGTCCCCAGCGACTATTTCCTGTTTGCATACCTCAAAAGAATGCTCGCCGGAAAGAGATTTAAGAACGATGAAGAAGTACTTGCCGAAACAGAGGCTTGTTTTGAGGCTAAACCGAAACCGTACTACAAATCTGGTACCAAAAGATTGAAAAATTGTTTCAATCAGTGTATCGCCCTCGAAGGCAACTATATTGATAAATTTTGAAATTGAATTTTTGCAAATACATTGTTAACAATTCAATTTTCACACGAATTGGCGATGAAGAGAAAACCGTTTTTGACTTATCAATGTTTGGAAAGTTTGCAATTTATGTTAATTTATCTATGCTCAGCAACGTCTCTTAATTTTGACTTTCACTTATTATACTAATTTTGTATCACCACAGTTTGCTGTAGAAGCTATTTGGGCAACTTATAACAATTCTTAAATCCTTGAAGACATGCTTTCAATTGAAACAAATTTCCAGCTCGTAAAAAAGACTTTGTCTCTTTAATTGTAGAATTGTTTATAACATTTCAGAAAGCACATTTAGCGTGCTTTCAACTGAAAAAAATACAGTTTATTATTTATTTATTCGTTTTACAGTTCGTAAAAGAATATGATATTTCAGAAATGAGAACGTAACGGGCTAAAGCCTAAGCGCTATTTACCCCAATTTTTACGCTTGTTTGGAATCGAAAACGACTTAAGTCGATGTAAGATCTAGATTCCATAATTTATTCGATCGCCACAATTAATATTGGTTTTTGTGGAAATATTGCATTTTCGTCATATTAAACTTATTTATTTCCGCAAAGAAAAGAAAACAGCGAAAGCTGTTGAAAAGTTACGTGATGTGTATGGTAAAGAAGAAGCCCTAAAAGGAAGACAGTGCCGGAATTTGTTTGAAAAAATTCCTTGAGGAGGTTTTTGAGTGGAAAATTAACAACGATCATGTCGACCAGATGACCCTGTGCCGCTCAGACCAAACTTGCATAGGTTGTGTTTGGTCCAACCATAAGAACCAGGGTAACGTTTGACCGGAACGATGCTTGCCTCTTAATCGCGGACGCTGATTGCGGACTATTTTGACATAATGCCATCGCCAATGCACGATTCTGATGAGGATATCGACCATCAAAGTTGGCAGGAAATTCCAGGGTGTCTCCTTGAACTCATATCTACTTAAAGGATCACAGCAGTACCAATCCATGCCGTTGGTACTGTTCAACTTCCGTGTGGGTCGGATAGCGAAATGTTTCACCAAGTTTTCGTCCGGCCAGAAGATAGATGATCAGAAGGATTTCTATGGCGCACTGGCGATAACAGCCGACCATCGGATGTATAGGAAATGCTGGTGATGTCGTTTGGAGCTGCTTGCTCACCCTGCGCTGCTGAGTACGTGAAAACAGTGAACGCCTTAGAATATCTGGAACAAGATCCTCGAGCTCTCGAGTGCATCACGCAACATTACTATGTCGATGATCTCGTAGACAGCTTTGAGTCCGAAAAGCAGGCGATTGCTGTTGCCGAACGAGTACGTGAGACTCACCAGGGAGCTGGATTCGAAATTCGAGGCTTCACATCCAACTTGCCAACTGGCAGGTAAGCCCACATGTTCTAAGGCAGTAAACGAAGGAACCGAGGAAACCCTGTATGTAATAACTTTAAATACATACTGAAGTTCAATCCGCTGGATCTAGAGATTGTCGCCGGAAACAAACGCCCCAGCAAGAGACAGATCCTCAGCGTCGTGATGTCGGTGTTTGACCCCCTGGGATTTCTATGTCCCTTCTTGCTTGGCTCAAAACTGACTATGCATAAAGAGTGAAGACTTGACATAGGATGGGACGAGCCACTGCCAAGCGAGTGGAAGTGGATGAGGCCACTCGTGTGAAATATGATGTCGACTTCGAGACAACATCGAGGTGATTAAAAGGGCCATCGTTCCTGTAGCATGATAAAGAAATGTAGCCTGATGTTTCTGACAAAGGCAGTGAAGTGCTTCCTCCAAAGTTTGCCTTGCTTGCCGTAAGGAGCGAATTCTTGGATTTCTCTCGCTTTTCCTCATTCATCAGGCTAAAAAGAATAACAGCATAAATCCTGAATTTCGCAAAAAAAAAAGTCGCATAATGGAAAATGGTCGACGCCTAACCAAAGAGAACAGCCTATACAAACTCATGTCATACAAGGACGTCAAGGGAATCTTGCTCATATATGGCCGTATTGACGCCGCCAGTTGGTTGTCGTACGACGCAAGACCAGAAACTGGTTGTCATGCATCACCACTGCCGAATAAAGCACCAAAACCAGGATTCTACGTTCTGTGAAATACGCCGCAAGTTTTGGATCCTACGTTTGAGACGTCTGCCGGATGGAACATATCGAGCCAGTTATGCGACAACTGCCGTAGGAACGTATCACACCGTTTGTAAGGCCTTTCTCTTATACCGTACTGGCCTATTTCGGCCCGCTTTCCATTACTTATAGACGTTGCACAGAAAAGCGCTTGGTTGCGCTCATCACATGCCTTACCGCGTGAGCGATACATCTAGAAATCGCAAGCGACCTGTAGACCGATGTCGTGGTGTCAGCCGATAGGAGAAATGCTTCTCAAAGGTATTCGATTGCGAACATCTCCGAAACGAAATGTCATCAGGAGGGGTCGAATGGGTGTTCATTTGCCCCAACAATCCATCCGAAGGGGGCGAGTGGGAACGATTGGTGCGGTGCGTGAAGAGAGTGTTGCGCCACATGCTTCAGTTTCTACTGATTGAAGCCGAGAACATCGTAACTTTTCGCCCATTTACACAGGAGGAACCACTTACAGTGAACCATTTCTTGCCGGGTAGTTCCAACACCGCCTAGACACCGCCTGAGCAAGCTATGCAGCTTATGAATTATTTCTGGAAACTCTTGATAGCCGAATATTTACCGATTGTGACAATCGGTGTAAGAGAACAACGCCGCTCAAGGAAGGAGATTTGGTCTTCGTTTGCGACCCTAGTGTTGCAAGAAGCAGCGTTGCCGGGGAAGAGTATTGCGCGTCTACGCCGGGACCGATGGAGAAGTCAGGGTTGCAGATGTACCGCCCGCGACAGAAGTGCTGCAAGTTGGCTGTTGGATGCTCTAGCGGTGAATTGGGAATATCACGGACAAATATTGTAGAAATGTCAAAACAAACAAACCTAAAGAAGCTATTGCAGTCCTTTTAGAACCTCAGTTTTTGTCTCTTTCGCGAGATTTCCTTGCCTTCAAAAATTCATTTGTTCTTATACTGAAAGTTACATCTTAGTTTGGATAACTAATGTATATTAGATGAGATAACTAATGTAATACGGAATTTATGAAATTATAACATTTTTAAAAATAAGACCCCATAATAATCGGCGAGTTAAATTTTGGTTTCTCTATCGCTGCGAGCCAAGAGCATCTTTAACATCTTTTATTTAAGTTTCGCATATATATGTGCACTGCTAATAGCCGCCATTTTGCGAAGCTGCGATGAAACGTACGCTACTAAGGAAAAGCCCTCGCTTCCCCGGGACAAGATCGTCAACCCCAAGTACCATTACAGAAAGTTCTGCTGTTTATTGTGAGTTCATTCGATCAGCGATTATCCGTAGCACAGATGAATGGTCTCCAATCGCACAAGAATCCGGCCTAGGTTGGCTTCTACTTGGAAAGGTCATTTCGCAAACTCAGAAACCCACTCACAGTTTTCTACAGGTTTGTGACATCGACACTCAATTGCGAAGGTTCTGTTAATTAGAATCATCTTTCAATTACAAGGAAACGGACGAAGACCAGACTTGTGAGCTCCACTATCGCATGATCACAAAAAGATTGGATGATGGACGATATGAGGTATCGTTGCCATTTAAGGGCGGATGTAAACCTGGGTTTGGTGCCTTAAGGTTAGGTGCCTTACGTAGGTTTCATCAGCAGGAGAACACGACTTACATTTTTCATGTCACGCAACAACTCGATGAAGACAGTGAGGTCATCAGTCTGATGCTTAAGCAATCTTCGTTAATAAGGCTTCGTCACATTCTAGCCTATTGTTTTCGTTTTGTGTTTAACTGCCGCGCAAATCCTGAAACAAGGTATAAAGGTTCGTTGAAGGTCAACGAAATTGTTGATAAAAACCTCACAAAAATTTGCTTTTGTTCCCTGAAATGGATGTTGCAAAAAAGGTATATCGCAAACGTACCTTGAATTTGAATCCCTTTATAGATGCTGACGACATTCTACGTGTTGGAGGGAGACTGCAGAACTCAAACTTGGACGACGAACAGAGACATCCATCTATTTTGGCAACAGATCATCATCTCACACACCTTATAATAAGAGATGCACACAAAAATACAATCCATGATGGTGTTTCTCTAATGATGGCGTACATCCGCGCTGCGTTCTGGATTTTTTTCTTTAAGGAGAAAGGTGAAGAAGATGGTGCATGAGTGTATCATTTGTTTCCGTCAAAAATCGAAGTCAACGCAAAAACTCGTGGGAAACTTACTTGGGCCAAGAGTTCACATGATAAGGCCTTTCTCCAGATTGGGTGACTTTGCAAGACCCTTTGACATAAAAACCTGGAAAAGACGAGGAGCAAAAATGTTAAAGGGATATTTGTCAATATTCATTAGCCTAGCAGTATTTAGAGGTCGTGTCAGACCTTACGACACAGGCGTTCCTAGCGGCTTTCAAACGACTTATATCTCGCCGAGGAATGTGCGCCGAACTGCACAGTGATCGTTGCACTAATTTTGTAGGGGCGGAAACGGAGTTAGGGAAGATGCTGCAAAAGGCGAAGGTTGACCGGGGATCGGTTAATGAACAACTGACTCAGCTGCACACAAAGTGGACTTTTATTCCACCTGCATCTCCCAATTTCGGTGGGTGAAATCGGTAAAGCGTCGGCGAAAGACTCGTCACAATTCGTCAAGGAGACACTGCCTTGGAAAGGGTAAGTTACCTTGAGCTATGGAAACGGATCACCTCAATGACCAACTATTTCTGGAGCAAGTGGAGTACGGAATAATTGTCCAGAATGCAACAGCGCCCAAAGTGGTTGAAACGGGAGCCGGGTCCAAAATGCGGAGACTCAGTTCTCATTAAAGACGAGAGACTATCACCGTTGCAATGGCTACGGCGACTAATTCGAGTGGTCACTTTGAAAACAAGTACCGGAGAACTTATACGATCAATTGGGAAAATCTGCTGTTTACCAAGCAATACCAAGGAAATGCAAACTACTCAAACAACGCAAAACAAGGATTCCGAACACTAAAATAACGATATACATATTTTTCTTTTATTCTTTTATTTCAACAAAAATAATTTACACCCTGTTTTCTCTTCATCAATCATTGAAAATTTCTTTCTAAATAAATGTACACAAAATATAATGAAATTTCTTTCAACAACACAACATTTATAAAACAAACACTTTAAATAAACTCACATGAAAAATTAAAGACATTTAAAGACAATTAAATGCCACACAAGGAAAGATAATGCAGACACCAGTAACACAAGTATCGTCTGTGGCAGTTACATTGCCGCTAACATCAATGTCGTGAGCATTATATGCCATCGCATATAACGCCGCTTGTCGACCAAGGCTCTGTCGCAAGCGTGAACTTCGTGTATAGCCACATTGATTGTAGCAATTCTGCATCTGCGAGTGAGATTACATCATCGTAATGTTAGGATATCTTTCCGTTGTTTAAGTGGTAAATAAACAATATTTAATCCCACTCAACATTTAAGACAAAGAAGACAGCACACAATCTACCTAACTATTTAAGGTGGATCAACGAATAAATTCTTTTAGTTAAGTAAGAAGCCATGGATGTAAAAGTAAGCGCGTAACTAACGCACATTTTCAACAATTTTTCAAAAATTATGGCGCCTTCGTATATGAAGATTGTAAGAATGGAAAATTTTGAATTGTTAAGCTACATTGCACTCAGACAAATTTATGATTATCATTTAGTTTAACAAAAGTCCTGGCTACAAAAGCTGTTGGACATGACACCAAAAAACACTCTAATTGTAAATTTAACTTTGGACATAGACATGATTAGTTCTCTACTAGAAAACTGTTCTATGGATGTCTGCGGTAGGCCTTACAAGGAGTGTTTCAAGGTCATAAGTGCAGCTTGCCATTGTCCACTTGTGTTGAAAAGGCCACTAAGCTTACATTTACCTCGTTTGAGCAAAACAACAATTGCAACTTACTTGCCCCGCCCCATGAATTCGTCGAATTTATTTGTACGCTACCACTGCTACATTTGCACTGGGTTACAGCGAAAATTTCCCCAAAAATTAATTCTGTTCGCAGTTACGTTTGCTTTGCAGATGTGCTGAAGAGTTCCGTTTTGCACTATTTCCACAGAGTTTTTTTTTTTTTTGTATAATCCCGCTCGAGTTAATAACGTAGGTTCTCTACCTGGCTATTATTCTTAATCTCTCAATTCAAACCTAAACAAAGACATATTTGTTATCTCTCACTACCAACGTAAACAACGACAGCAAAAACAGTAACTTGTAATTCGAAAACACGTATACAACGATAACATGCTTCATTATCTTGCAATACGAAAAACATACTACAGCACAATACGTTTGCATTATCGACATAAACAACAATACGATAACAACCGCATACTGGTTAGTATAAATAGCAGCAAGATCGAATATTGTAATCAGTCTTAAAAATATATTGTACATAAATAAACTGCACGCATTTCTCCGATGCAATAAGAAAAAACATTTTTTTTTATTCAAAACAATGAATATACATTAACTCGCGCGCACCAATTGATATGGACACCCTTTTACTGGCTTTTTCTCCAGGGCGCTGGCGGGTGGTATAGTAGTTTGAAACTCAGGTGTATTAGGTTTCGATATTTATATAGTTGTTAGTTCGTTACATTTTGCCCAGTCAGCAACCACTCCAACATCAGTGTTTTAATCGGCGAAAGACTCGTCGCAATTCTTCAAGGAGACACTGCCTTGGAAAGGGTAAGTTACCTTGAACGATGGAAACGGATCACCTCAATGTCAGACTATCTCTGGCGCAAGTGGAGTACGGAATACTTGTCCAGAATGCAACAGCGTCCAAAGTGGTTGAAACGGGAGCCGGTCCCAAAATGCGGAGACTTAGTTCTCATTAAAGACGAGAGACTACCACCGTTGCAATGGCAACTCGAACGAATCATCGCTACACATCCCGGAAACGACGAACTAATTCGAGTGGTCACTTTGAAGACAAGTACCGGAGAATTTATACTATCAATTGGGAAAATCTGCTGTTTACCAAGCAACATTAAGGAAATGCAAACTACTCAAACAGCACAAAACAAGGATTCGGAACACGCACTATTACGCACTGGCGATAACATCCGACCATTGGATGTATACGAAATGCTGGTGATGACGTTTGGAGCTGCTTGCTCACCCAGCGCTGCTGAGTACGTGGAAACAGTGAACGCCTTAGAATATCTGGAACAGGATCCTCGAGTGCATCACGCAACATCAATTTGTCGACGATCTCGTAGACAGCTTTGAGTCCGAAAAGCAGGCGATTGCTGTTGCCGAACGAGTACGTGAGATTCACCAAGGACATGGATTCGAAATGCGAGGCTTCACATCCAACTCGACAAGAGTTACCAGCGCGTTGGCAGGTAAGCCCACATGTTCTAAGGCAGTAAACGAAGGAACCGAGAAAACCCTGTCTACTGAAAGGATACTGGCAATGTGTTGGTAACCATCTAGTGAACCATACATACTGAAGTTCAATCTGCTGGAGATAGCAAGAGACAGCTCCTTAGCGTCGTGATATCGGCGTTTGACCCCCTGGGATTTCAATGTCATTTCTTGGTTGACCCAAAGCTGATTATGCGTGAAGTGTGGTTACTTGACATAGGATGGGAAGCCACTGCCTGACAACATCAAAATTGCATGGATAAAGTGGAATCAGAGGATCAACGAAGTGGTCAAGATCAGGATCCTGCACCACCACAGCTCAGCCAGTGACCATCCCACGACTCGAGTTCCAAGCAGCAATCCTGTATCATTGCTGAATACTCCTTTATAATCAACCGCCGCATCCTCTGGAGTGGATCTAAAGCAGTGAATAAGTGGATCGAATCAAACAATCGTCGTTACAAAGATCGCCGAAATCTTGGCTACAATAAAGCCAAGCTACTGGAGGTGGATACCAACTGACGAAACGTGCTGATGAGGCCACTCGTATAAAATATGATGTCGGCTTCGTGAAGTCATGGAGGTGGTATCAAGGGCCGCTGTTCTTGTGGCGTGGTGAAGGAGCGTTTACTGATGTTTCTGAGAAAGGCAAATCCCATGAAGACAATGAAGTACTTCCTCCAAAGTTTGCCTTATGAAAGCAGTGGAGGATCGCCAGTCAGTTGAGAGATTGCTTCTGGAAACGAAGCAATCTACCGATTGTGACACGTCGCGCCAAATGGTGTAGGAGAACAACGCCCTTCAAGGAAGCAGATTTGGTCTTCTTTAGCGACCCTAGTGTTCCACGAAGCAGTGATGCCGGGGAAGAGTATCGTAACGCGTCTACGGCGTTACCGATGGAGAAGTCAGACGACAAAAGTGCTTCATCGTCCTGCTTCACGGGGCTTGGGATATCGCGAACAAATATCGTAGAAATGTCAAAACAAACAAATCTAAAAAAGCTATTGCAGTCCTTGTCGAACCTCAGTTTGTGGCTCTTTCGTGCGATTTCCTTGCCGCCAAAAATTATTTTCTTCTTAAACTGAAAGTGACATCTTAGTTTGGAATCATTTAGGAATCGGTCTTATCACGTAGCACACGCGGAAAGAGGCACAAACTGCGGTATGTATTTGATACAACTAATGTAATACTAAATTTATCAAATTAAAACCTTCTTAGAAATAAAACTCCATCATAATCTTCGAGTTGAATTTTGCCTTCTCAATCGCTGCGCTACAAGAGCATCTTTTACTGTTGACATTATGACAATCCCGCCAAATTTTAGCATTACAGAATGACCTTTGTGAGAGGTACAACGTTCTGTTTACATCGACATTTTTCTTCTCGGAAATTTTTAGATGCAAAACTAAGGAACGAATTTGGAAATGTTGATCTAGTATGGAAATTAATGGCACAAAAGCTTTGAAAATGTATTTTTCAGGGATACTCTTAAGAAATCAGAGACCACATTCGAAAAACATGTCTTTTGCAATGTCCATGTGTTCCATGCATACCAGTCTTGCTAATCACAAGATGGCTGTTTGCTACCGATAAGATTGGGAAAATGATTCCAATTATGACTAGAAGGGAGAGGAGCCAGGCGAATCACTTAACGGAAGCGAAAATGAAAATGATTACACAAAAGGACCGAAAGCGGTTTTAGGTGATTTTTTTCTTTATTTATTTATTTATAAGAGTGTCATCTATAAAATAAAATGCAGTTTTAGTACACAAAATACCACTTATTTAGAAAAAAAAAAAACATACTTTTTTATATAAATTAGATAATTTTTTTCATTTAAATCTTTTAAGCTGCTCTATCTTATAAATGTCAGCATAAGTTATTGTGGTTCCGAAACCCGGTAAACCGCTGACTGAAGTCATGTCATATAGACCAACATCGCTTCTCCCGATTACATCGAAGGTCTTCGAGCGAATCCTTCTTAATCGTCTTAAACCAATTACCGACACAAATTCCCTCTTGCCTGACCATCAATTTTGCTTTAGAAGCCAACACTCTACAGTTGACCAAGTGCATCGAATAACCGATGTAATTGAAAGAGCAATCGAGTGTAAGTTAGTCTGTTCAAGCCATTCCTTGACGTTTCGCAAGCCTTTGATAAGGTATGGCATGAAGGCCTTAAATATAAACTCCGACAAGCCCTACCACAGCAATTGTCCTGTATTTTAGGTTCATATTTGGAAGACCGACTCTTCGTGTAAGACACGGAAACGGATATTCCACTTTTAAGACAATAAAAGCGGGGGTTCCGCAAGGAAGTGTACTTGGCCCTCTGCTATATTTGCTTTCTACCCGTGATATACCGCAAACGGATGACACTGTCCTAGCCACATTTGCTGATGACACTGCCATTTTGGCAACGGCTAAAACAGTCGAAGAAGCAACTGCCAAGTTGCAACGTGCCCTTACACGGATTAACAATTGGACAGACTTGGCGAATCGCACTTAATGAAAACAAGTCTGTCCATGTGAACTTCACCCTCAAGAAACCTGACAATCTAATTGTGTTTATCAATGCAGTACAAATTTTTTTCGCGAACGAGCACAAATATCTTGGTATGACACTCGACGCTAAACTAAAATGGAGAGCACACGTCAAGAAAAAACGTGAAGAGCTTGAAATCAAATATAGAGATATTTACTGGCTTATTGGAAAGTATTCCAAGATTAGCAAGTGCTGAAACCGATCTGGACATATGGTGTACAACTTTGGGGTTGTACTAAAAATAGTAACATTAAGGTATTACAGACATTCCAAAACAAAGTTCTTCGAGGTATTGTTAATGCGCCGTGGTACATTAGAAACGATGATATCCACAGAGACTTGTGAGTCGAAAACGTTCAGAACGTATTTAAAATGTTTGCACGAAAACATAATAATCGATTACAAGGTCATACGAATATTTCTGTTCAACAGATCCTCGACGAGACAAATTTATTGCGCCGTCTAAAAAGGACTAATCCTCTCGATCTAGCGCGGTGATTAGCAGCGCGTAATTTTTCTAAAGTACACAGGAATTTTCAATGGAAAATCACCTGCAGAATATCTTATAAAAACAAAATAAAATGCGATAGAAGAACTGCTTGTTGAGTGTGAACTCAGTCGTGGTTTGCATAAGGGAGGTGTTTTTTAGTAAGAATCTCACACTACTATAGGCTCTGGGCCTATAGTGTCTATGAAGATTTTTCACCTTCCCATGAAAAAAAAAAAATTAAATCTTTTTTTAAATCATTATTAATTATATATACATATATAGAAAAAATTAACCAAACTATTTTTTTCGATCTCATTGGTGTGGATACTTCGGGTGTCAGGATGCGCTGCCAAGAGGTCGGATATAATGGTACTTATTTAAATATATGGAATTGCTCTTCGCACATTAATTATAACAATTCTGCAACTGGGAGTGTGATTAAATCATCGTGGTGTTAGCATTTCTTTCCGTTGATTAAGTCGTAAATAAAAAAAAAATTAATTCCAATCAACATTTGTTTGGCCTGGAAGACAACAAAGAATCTACCTAACTACTTAAGGTGGTACGACAAGCAAATTCTTTTAGTAAAGTAGGAAGTCATGCATAACTCCCGCACATTTTCGACAATTTTTCAAAAAATATGAGGCATTCAGTATTTTAAAATTGTGAATTGGTAAACTACATTGCACTCAAATAAATTTATTTCCATCATCTGGTTAAACAAATGAGTACAAAAGCAATTGGACATACACCAAAAAAAAAAACGCTATTGTAACGTAAACCAATGTTGAATCTGCAAAGAATAAGGCATTTAAATTATTATTAAACTAAAATTCATACTTTTTACACACGTTTTTAGTTCACCCTTGGAACGCTTTTGTTGGAACTTTTGTGGAACTAAACTGTATACTTTTTATTCATTTGTTCTTAACCAGTAGTCGACAATTCCACACTTGGAATGCTTTTGGTGGAACTTTTGTAGTACAAATGTTGAATCTGCAAAGACAAAGGTATTACATGTATTATTAAACTAAAATGCATACATCTTACATACATGTTTTTGGCCAGTAGTCGATATTATTAAACTATGTAGTCGATAGGTTCACCCTTGGATAGCTTTTGTTGGAACTTTTGTAGTCCAAGTGTTCAATCAGCAAAAACAAAGGCATTAAATGTATTACCAACTAAAATGTATACTTTTTACTCACATGTTCTTCACCAGTAATCGATAATTCCACCCTTGGAAGGCTTTTGGCGGAGCTTTTGTAGTCCAAATGTTGAATCTGCAAAGGAAAATGCATTACATGCATGGCTCAACCAAAATGTATACTATTTACTCACATGTCTTTAGTTAGTATAATTTATTCACAGTTCTTCAAGTTCTTGAGTATCATTTGTACATTTATTGTTACTACTGTAAAAAAAGAAGTAAAATAAATTATATTGAAACTAAACTGTTTTTACTTACTCATAAGAAAAATGTAAACGTACAATTGCAACTGCTTTGCCTCATCCACATAGAAGCAGTTTGTTGGTGGCAGCAGTATTTTGTAGAAAATTATATCTTCTTGCTTCAGATGTCTTGATTTTTGATATTTGGAACTTATACGAAATTAGTGTTGTAAACATGAGAAATATCAAAATTGTAATTCGGCTGTTTATTTTTATATGAGAGACGTAAATCTCAAATTTTGACAATGTTGACGGGGAAAGTTTCATACGAATGGGTGATGAAAATATCTGGAATGTTTGCCATCTATATTAATTTATCTAAGCCTGCAACGCCTTTATACATTGACTTTCACTTGTTCTAATAATTTTGTATCGTCACAATTTTTTGTAGAAGCCTTTTTTAAAACTTCTAACACTTCTTAAATTCTTGAGGACATGCTTTCAATTGAAACAAATTTATTTAATTGTAATTCTTTATGAGATTTCAGAAATGACGTTTGGCATGGTCAATTTATTTCAAACAAATTTAAAGCCCGTAGAGAATACGACATTTCAGAAATGTCATTTCAAAAAGTAAAAAAAGTAACGTGACCAAAACCTAAGCGCTATTCACCCCAATTTATCGTTTGTCTGGAGTCGAAAACGATTTAAGTCGATGAAAAATCTAAACTCCATAATTTATTCGATCGCCGCAATTAAAATTGTCTATCGTGGATATATTGGTTTGAATATATTGGATTGGATTACTTAGTAATTGCAATTTCACACATATTTGTCTTTGCCGAAATTTATCAATGGCTTCTGTCAATGACACATTTCATTTTTTCTTTGATTGGCTTACTTTGCTTTAAAAGCAAATTGCGCATATTTTTGTAAAAAGGTTAGATTGGCATCGGTTTTAATATGGAGGGCAAGAACGAGCATTTTCGTCATATTTAACTTTTTTATTTCCGTAAAGGAAGGAACACAGCGCAAGCTGTTAAAAAGTTACGTTGTGTATATGGTAAAGAAGTCTTAAAAGAAAGACAGTGCCGGAATTGGTTTGAAAAAAATTCGTATCGGAGGTTTTTGAATGGAAAATTAACAACAATCAGGTCGACCAGGTGAGCTTAATGATGATCAAGTTGAAACTTTAATCGAGTCGGATCGTTATGTGACTGTACATGAGATAGCATACCGCGATTGAGAAGCATTTAAAACTTATGAAACTCGTTAAAAAGTTTGATATGTGTGAACAACATGGAAAATATGTCATTGATTAAAGTTTATTCATTGTATTTAAAACAATATGTTTTATTTATACAGGCAATTACCTAGTTGAAAACCTGATACATCCTTATTTCGGAAAAGTTGAAACAAATATAATAAATAAAGTAGTAGCGAAGACAAAAGAAATGAAAATAACAAGAAAAGATTACTTTTATATAGAAAAACGCTGCGAAATAAGTCAAATTTCTTTGATTTGCCTGACACGAAGCAAATATAATTCTTAAATAGTTAAAATAGATTCGTGCAATATTTCCTTACAAAAGAATCATTTGATGTTATTTTAAAGCAGGTTGAAACCAAACTGAGCTCGAAGTGAATTTCGTTGATACATCCTTCAATAAAGTTGACTATCGCCTTTATCAAACGGTGTGGTAAATGTTTTTAACCTGGGATTGTCAAAATCCACCGTCTGTATAATTTCTAAGGAAGTCTAGTGTCCCAAGTGGATTTCTTGGATTACATCGGACCAGGAGAAAGAAGTAGCAAAACTATTTTGGAACATGGTGGTTTAACAGAAGTAAAAGTATGCGTTGATGGTACCTACGTTTTGATAACCACTCCAGGTAAAAGACACCAACACCTGTTCTTAAATATATAGAAAGGGTTTTTATAATATTAATGTAATGTTGGTAATTTATAAAAATTAAATCTGTGACCTTAAGATGAGGATAACGTTTTCCGGAAGTTGACATGACGTACACATTTAGAACATTAGAGGAAATCCTATTTATTATATTATGAATGCTAATTTTATTTATGTTATTTTCATTTAAAAACATTTTTTTTAGTTGGAGCAGGACAATTCATATACTACAAAGAACGTTACCTTATTTTTATTTATTCTAACGTAATTTCCCTACGACCTTAACACATTTAAAAACAAGCAAACAATTTACATACAAATGACATTTACATGCAAGCCGTCTGCCAAACAGAATAGCAGCCTAAGTCGAAAATATGTTTTAATCATAATACAATATAAAGTCGCCAAATGGAATGTACTACGTTCAAAGTCGGTCGGAACCAAGTCGATTTTTAAACGAAACCGACAAACGTAATTGGAGTGATTCTGTTTTAGGCATTACAGACACCTTAAAACATGTATATGAAGTGATAGACTTGAATTTAGCACACACGTTGGTTTTATATTAGGCTATACTAATAGAATAGAGAATAATAATAGGTTCCCACTAGAAAAAAATCGCGATAAGAGTTCACATTACATTTGAAATCAAAAGACATACATCTATCTGAAAATAATAATTAAGAAAATTCCTATTAACATAAAATATAAGAAATTAACAATAAAAATTAAAAATTTTTGATTTTGCGATAATGTATGTGAAATTGCACAATTTGGAGACAATTTCGAAAAACTGCGCAATTTTGTTTAGTGGGAACATAGTAGGTATTAGATGCATTGAAAATGGGTTGAAACGTGAATCTATTACTTGAATACGGACTTAGCACAATTATCAGTATTTAGGGAAAATGAACCAATTCGCAGCAATCAGCGGTCTATGAGTGAGTGAGTATAACTCCCCTGTGTGGTGTGTTCCCCTCCAACAAGATTGTGATTTGTACGAAAAAAAAAAATTGAAAAAAATCTCTCTATTATTGTATATTAAAAGTTTTTTGTCTCATTTTTTAACGGAAATAAACACTTTAGAGAAAATATTTAAGTTTATAATAATTTATTTGCATATACTTCTTTGTCAAGGCAGATTTTTTTATAATGGATATATTTGGTAAATTTAGTACATTTTTGAATAATTTTCTTTATTTAAAATCAAATTTCAATCAAGTACATATCGGCCATTACTATCTGTGACCTTTTGCCATTTTTCGGGTAGCTTCATTATTCCATCGGTGTAGAACTTCTGTGGTTTATCAGCGAAAAACTTGGCCAAGTTTTGCAAAGAATTCTTTGCTCTTTCTTAAAAGCTTCATTCAAACGGTCGAATTGTGTGCAGTAGAGGATCGAACTGACTGTTTCGCCACGTTCTTTGAAGTTGCTTGTAGTCGGTCACCACCCTTTAACCATAATCGCTTGCTTTGGATATTCTCGTATTTAAGGAGGAGGTGGCTCAAATAAATAGATTGAATTTTGATTTAACTAAAGAGGCAGTCGTTAGAATTTTAAAAGGATGTACTTCTGATGTTAACCTACGTAAATCCTTGACTTTTGTGATGATATTTAGACGGATTACCCTTTGAGAAAGTAAAAAAAACAATAGCCGTTAGCAGAATGGCAAAAAACTCAATACTACTGGATACTACTACAAATGTGAAATCTCATCCGATGGCATACTACCAGGTAAATCTATAATTGGACGCAAAATTTGAATGGACAACCGAATGCGAAGAACTTAGGCATTACATCATTCATCAGTTAACCAAAAGACCTTTGTTAGTAAGTTTTAAACCAAATCCAAGTCACGAAAGATAAAAACGATTAATTACCACGAGTTGCTAGGTGGTTGATATACCTGCATGACTTCAGTTTTTAGGTTGTTTATAGAAAAGGATATAGCATGCAACATGTGGACTACTTTAACTTAAATCCAGCCGTTATTGTTTTCACCTCAATAGCCTGGTTGGAAACTGGCTTGAAATCGGACAATCACTTGATTCAGAAGTTACCGAAATCACCCTGATGTGCGACAGATTGTACAGAAGCTCAGCTTGCGAAGTAGGACCACCCACTGGAGTTATTATCCAAGGCTGTAATCCTGTCACCCAAAAGCCACTTGAATTGTCTGTAGGTACGACTTTGTATAAGATGCATCCGAACTGGCGACGTTGTCCAGATGTTGGAATTGTGACATGATCCAAGAAGTTTGGCATTTGCATCACAAACATCCACATAAAGAAGAAGGGAAAAAAACTTAATGAAAAGAAAACGGAAAAATATGACTAACGGCTCCTTCATTTATCTTTTAATAATCTCCTCTGTTCATATATAATTGTGGGATCTCTAGTAGATGGTGAAACACTTGATATGTACAATCGATAGCTCCATTATACTTTTAAAGTGAAATCGTTGGTAAAACCTTTAAAAAAAGAAATGAATTACACACTTTCATTATTGTATAAAAATTATTTGTGCATATTTACCCAGTTTTTACGACACTTATGTCTTCATTTGTCGTAGGAAATTAATCACATTTCCCTTGACCCGCAATATTAGTTGACAAACATTAGCACACACACCGAGAAACCGAAGGTTGGCTTAATGCAATGATATAGTTATTTCCTCTGCATTTTCGGTAGAAGCAGAAGAATCATATTTTGAACGTTCAAAAACGATTTAAATTAATTGCAACTACTACAATTCTGAAATTAGGCTTAATTTGTATTTGCATTTTTCATGTTTAGGCACAAACTTCTTTAAACCGTTTTGGCATAGAATGCGTCAACTTTTACATATATTCACTTGTTATTTCTTACAATTCCACTACTATTTTCGTAAGATTTTTTTTTTATAATATAAGGGGATATGAATACAGTTTTACTGGCTATCTCTACAGGGCGCGGGCGGGTGGTGTAGTTGTTTGAAACTTCGGTGTATTAGGTTTCTTTATTTTTCCCAGAGGTGGTTGTCAAACTGGAGGGGACGAGCTAGTACATCCTCCTCAACCAGTGGGTCTTAAGTACGTGCTAGTTGTTAGTTCGTTATATTTACCCCAGCCAGCAACCACTCCAACATCAGTTTTATGCCTTCATGTCAGAGTTGGCGCCGACGGGATTTTCTTATAACTACATACAAATTCTATAATATGAAAAGACTTTTTCACAGCATTGCATTGCACGGAATTCGAACCCGCGACCCTCTGCTTGAGGAGTCTATTCATATACCACTACACCATGGCCACCCCCTGATTAGGATTTTTTCTTAATGATTCCAAAAACGTTCTATTGGGTTAAGATCGGGGCTTTGTAGCGGTGTTAGTAGGAAGTGGGGGAATTTATATATGAAAGTTGTTATCTTTCGCGATGACCATTTTTTGTATAATTTGAAGCAAATTTTACTGCAAATTTTTTAATATACTTCTTTTGTCATGGTCTCATTGACTATGACTAAATTAGCGATCCCAAAAGTGGACATTTGGCCTCACATCATAAAACCACCATATCCCTGCCTTACTTTTTTCCTTGTGTTTTTGGATACAAAGCTTCATTTGGTTGTCTTCAAGATTTCGAAGGCCTATTTGATCCATAAATATCAAGTTAATGCCTATTTGAATCTTTTGAAAAAAATTCTAGAAGTAAAATGCTTTGTTTTTGACGAAAGTTTTCCTTCTAGCAGTATAACATTTATATTCAGATGGTTGTTTTCATCTATGTTCTGTTTATGCTGCTTTTGTTAGGCCAATTTGATTTCGTTGACGTCCGCCCAATCTCGCCAAATTTTAGCATTACAAAAGGATCTAGTGAAAGGTACAGCGTTGTGTTTACATCGCCTTTTTTTTCTCGGAATTTTTTGAAAAAAATCGGTCAAACGAAAGCGTCACAGAAAGAGGCATTTTAAAATTAAAATTGTTTACCGTAGACAATTTTTTGAAATTTAGAAATACATATTAGTTAATTACTATTTGCCGTGTAATTAAGATTTTTTTTCTATTCTGAGCTATAGTAAATGTGTCCAGTCACATCCATATTTTTTTTTTAAAGAATTGGTGGGTTCACTATTCTACCAAATAGACTTACGAAGCGCAATATTTTTTACTTTCTTTGTTATTTTGTTTGTTGCTACTATTATTATTTTAAATTCAGTTTTGCAAAAGGTTTGTGTTAAGTTATATTTTCACAAATAAAACAATCAAAATAATCATTAATCCTTATATATTATTTCTTACAAAAAATTAATACAACAATTGAATTATACTACATATATGTACTTTCTATCTAATCTAATAATCCAATTTGTTTATGAATTGTAATTTACATTTTTTTCAGAACGTGCTCTCCTGGCAAAAACAATGATGGTAAAGAGAAAAACCATTAAAAAAAAATCAGTTAACGCGCCACCATGACCTCAAAGGTGGTGCGGAATTGCATAATCCAAAAAAAAAAAACGATTTCATTAAATTTATTTTATTTACTATATAAAAAAAATCAAAACAAAAATCGAAAAAAGGCATTAAGTATTTATATACGGTGTTTCATCTTGAGGTTTTGATTTATAATGTAAAATAAATAACATAAATTTCAAAGTGAACTCAAAATTTTTATTATCGACTAAAAGAACAATTCATTGCATTTACTTTTTGAAAATGATATCATGTAAATATGTAAATATTGGACACGACAACGTCTGAGGTGGACAATTCGGAAGGTCCAATTTTGGGCGACTCGTTCGAGTATAACGACTGGTTTCTCGCGGATAACACGAGTAATGTTGGCGTCAATCGTAGCTGGCTTATTCCTGAAGACCCGAGACGTTACATATCCACAGAAAAAATAGTCCAAAGGTGATAAATTTCCGACCTCGAATTGAATAAGGGAACCACGTTGTCACTTTTGAAAGCTTAACCCCTAAAAGAAAAAGAAAGCATCATTTATTTCAAGTTTTGACATTTCATATTGTTTATTCACAAATCTAGATCGTTAACAATAGTTCACAACAGAAAGTATGTGACAAAAGGTGTGAAATCGCACGATCTAGGCGGCTAATTTACAGTAACAAAACGTGAAATTAAGTGCTCACCGAAATGATTTCTCAACAAGTTTATTATTTCACGCGCTGTATGGCTCGTAGCGCTCAGAGCTCACCGAGACCATGTGCTTGAATTTCAGAAAGCTCATAGTCCATTAACATGGCGCGATAACGGTTACCATTGAAGGTAACATTCTGATTTGCATCATTTTTGAAGAAATATGGACCAATGATTCCACCAGTCCATAAACCACACCATACTGCTGATTTTAATGGATGTGATGCTAGCTCTTAGTATTCTTCGGGTTGTGCATCAGCCCAAATACAACAATTTTGTTTATTAACGTATCCATTGAGCCAGAAATGGGCTTCATCACTGAACAAAATTTCACGATAAAACACCGGATTTTCATTGAGTTTTTCCAAAGTGCATTCACTGAAAATATGAATTTTGTACGGGACTCAAATTTACGCATGGTATTGGCAATAGTGGTTTCACTAGGTCGATTATGTGCACCGTAAGTTCCTCGAATCGCACGAAAAACATTTCTCACAGAACGCTGATTTTCGTAATACGGCTGAACAATTTGGAGACGCCATTGTGGAGTAAGTCTTTCCATGATGACTTGCCAAACGATACTTAACAAAAATGACAAAGCAGTTTGATCTGTCAAAAAAAGCATATTGAAAATCAAACATCACGATGAATCTCCCTAAATTAAACATATAGCCAATATGCCGTAAGAAGAAGGCATTCTGTCGTTGTAGTCCAAATGTTAAATCTGCAAAGTAAAATTTAGTATAATTTATCCACATTTCTTCAAGCTCTTGAGTATCACATTTACATTTATTGTTCCTAGTGTAAAAAAGAAGTAAAATATTGTAAATAATTTTAAAACTAAATTGTTTTTACTTACCCAGAAGAAAATATAAACAAAACTTTGCATCTGACTTTTTCACATTCCCATGAAAGCAGTTTGTTGGTGGCAGATTTATTTTGTAGGATATTATCTCTTCTTGCTACAGATGTCTTGATTTTTCTTCTTTTGTTGTCATAGAAAATACAATAAAGATAATTTGTGTACAACATTAAAAATATTTTGTAACTTACACGAAATTAGAGTTGTAAACATGAGAAATGTTAGAAATGCGTCTGTTTTATATTGGAGACGTCACTTCTGGAATTTTGACATTGTTGACAATTCAGACGTATTCACGGACTTTTTCACAAGATTATGGGCGTTCACGAGTAAACCGGTTTTGATATTCCTATATCTGGAAAGTTTACAATCTATATTTAGTTTATTTATGAGGAAACAACTTTAATTCGATTCACTAAGAGTAAATGGAAATGTGGTTGCGAGTGTTTGTTTCTAATTTTTTATTTTTGCGCGGAAAAGGAGGGCACCGTATAATAGAGTTGGCCGTCTAGTTTAATTTGTTGATGGTGAATGTTTTAATAAAGATTTCAATCAATCGTAGTTTTTTTGTGCAGCTGTTTGCATTTAACTATTAAATATGCTTATTGGTTAAATTAAACAAAATATTTTTACCTTGGACGAATTTTTGTACGGAAAGGAGAGTGGATTATATTTTGATCTCGTAAGTAATAATGTTTTAATACCAAACGTTTTTGGGAAAGTAGTTATGTTAAATGTATATTTGATGGAACTGACTTTAAGATTGTTGTATTGTAAATATTTGTGCCCAAGTTCAATGTGGAACAATGTTTTTTTTTTTTTTGTAAAATGACCTGAACAAGAAAATAAAATTTATCTTGCGAAGAAATTATTAATAACAAAGTTATTAACAATTAAACAGACAAAGTTATTAACAGAACCCACAAAAGTTTATATTTCAACACAATATTTGTTTGAAATATTTCTTAATATAAGGTCTGTTTCTATATTGCCCAGAACTACAAAAACAACCATGAGGGTTCATGACAATTTTGTGTTGGTTTTCGTAGGGACAATGGATATTTAAGAGTTTGGTCATGTTTATTACATTGAAGTGATCTGATTATCTCTTTTGGGTTCCTTTTAATCGTTTATATTTTAAACTTTTTCATTTCCGTACCGCGGACGTACAAATTTCGTCGCGCAAATCATGTCGATCCGCGCTAATTGTACGATATCGTTATCGTAATTTTCTATGATGGTTAACAACCAGGCCTAGATAATGACTTTCTAAATAGATATTATGATTGAGTCGTATGTAAAAAGCTTTTGGTCGGACTGAAGTCTCAAGTGGCTTCAGTTTAGGTTCGTATGCAAAAAGAAAATCAGAGACATTTTAGATACTGAACTTTTGCTAAACGGATAAGACAGTTCTCATGCTTAGATATTCTCTTATGCAAAAAAAAACATACCAATGTCTCAGAACAAAGACGTAAAGCTCAAGAGTCAAGACTAGAAATTTGATGTCACATTAGGTCAAATAGCTTCATATTTAAACGTCAGTACGTAAAATTAGTTAGTGAATTTGCGATAAAAAACAGTAAAAAAAAGCCAAATTGCCTATGAGAGTGAAGGAAAACGAAAAATTAAAAAAATAATTACTTTTGGCAGCTTAGAAACAAATTTTTGTCATGTTTTGGAAAAATAGTCTGCACGCACCTTCGAATTAGTAAGCCAAAGCACGATAGTGGAGAGTCTATAAATCGAAAGAGTAAGTGTTAATTGAGAGACTCATAAAGTGTGAATGTTTGTGCTTTTAATTTAAAAAATTATGTTGTAATCTACTTCTAGCTCTCCATGTCTTATGGCACGGCTCGGTTCGTAACTCCCGAATATTTAAAAATTCAGATATTTAACAGCCACTTCTTAATAATCCTACAGGTGTCCTCATCGCTGATGAGGGTAAAGCAATCACTCTTTTTATAATGACGCCATCGAAGAAAATCTACTGTTGTAGAAGGAAATTACAATAGTGTACTGACTTTGGTCAGTGATTGAAAGTGTTTTCGATCAGTTAAAACGGAGTTTTTCGGAGCTAACAATTTCCATACAAAATGCATCAAAAGTAATATTGACCTGCTTTCTTTTGCATAACGTGCGAATATGTATATTGTCGCCCTCTGCGACAAACAAAACAAAAAGAAAAGTCCGGAATTGTGGAAAAACAATTCATGGCTTTTGCATGACGATAATGCACCTGCTCATTCATCGTTGCTTGTCGGAGATTTTTTGGCCCCATGAGACTTTTTTCTGTTCCCAAAACTGAAGAGATCTATGAAAGGACAAAGATAAAACCGTACCGCTGGAAGTGCTCAAGACTACCCCAAGAAGTGCTTTGAGGATTGCAAAAAGCGTTGGTGCAATTCAGCGTCAGGCCTAGCTCATTCCCCTCCTCACTTGATCACCACCTACGAACAAAAAATCGTCTATCCTGTTCGTCTTTCTCAACGCTGATGTGAGCGTTATCATCTTAGATGTCAAAAACACTTTCCACGAAATGGGTGGCATTATAATCATTACACCTGAAATAATCCGCTGTATTGTTAAATAAAACAATCTTTCGTTTGAAGAAAAACGTTTCTGCTGACAAGATCTCCAAAGTGCATGAAAGTTTTTAAGTTGATAGCGACATGCTGCCCACAGCTTCAGAGTTGCTGTGGTTGTTCAGAAAAAGTCTAACATTCCTGATATTCCAGGCTGTAATAGATTCATGGAGCAAGTGACCTTGATTGAGCTTCATCTTAAGTGCTCAAAAATTGTTTTTCTCCCATCTGTTTTCACTCCACCCACATGTTATGACGCCGACATCGCTTCTTGAGGATAGTGCAAGATCCATAGCCCATCATTGAAATACTTGCTGTGTGACGTATGATCAACCGCTGTACAAGAAAGCCGGAGACATTGTTGAGAATTACCAATATTCCGATTTGAGTACCATGGCGGTGAGGCTATGTGATTTCCAAAATCTTATATCTTTCATAGGAATCATTAATGCTAGTCGCCTGCAGGAATTACTCACTGCAGTATTCGCCGAGGATAGCGTCAGCGAAATTCTCAATGCGATTTAAAAGGAAACTACGATTCGCAGGTCGGATATATTGATGCTGTTTACATTGGATTAAACTATGGTCGTGGTCCAGCAGTGTGCTTTCTCGATAGACTTGGGGCATAGATATATAGGTATGCTAAACATTTGCGAAGAGCTGGAACGGTTTTTGGATATTTCTTATATAACCACAAAATACTACGTGGATATAAGGCAAACACAAATCATACGAAACACTGCTGACGTAGATAAATTTAAAAACTGGTTCGGCACCCATCTTTTATTTTAATCTATAGACACAATACTATCCATCAGCAGTGAAATTTTAAGAGGTCCTGAAATAAATTGCCACCTACCCCAAGAAAAATGTATTGAAGGGGTCAAACAAATCACTGGAATTTCGTTTGGAAAGGACAAAGTAATCACCTTGGCGACAATCACCAGCAATATTACTATATTCATAGCAAGCGTGTTGTCGTGAATCCACTCACCATCAGGGCGTTACAAAGCAGTTGGACAAAAGTTAAAGAGGCATTTCAAATTAGAATTGGGCATTTATACATTGTTCAACGAAGAGGGGATGCGGAAGGTGGCTAAATGTACTTTTTATTTCGATTTTATTCCACTTGCCAAAAACTTCTTACTCGGACCTAATACGTTTGTAGTAGTGGATAGGGGATACCTTTTCCACAAAGTTACCTGGCACCGAAATGATTCGATCAAGACAATCATATCTGGTTACATTACCTACACAATCAACTACTTCAGCAGGTGTAGGTGGTGTTCTATGGATAACCAGAACGATTGCATCGCTACGCTGCCCTCTATTACAACTGTCATCAGAGAGCCCCAGGAAAAATTGTTAGCCAACGACTCCAGTAAACGACTTCTAATGGAACAGTTTTGTTCTGCGCTTGAAATCGAAGAGATTGAAGCTAAAAAAGCGGCAGAAGTTGCAAAATGCGACATCATCCGAGCCGACGTTGACGAAAGCACATGTTACGAGACCGTTATTGTGGTTGGAGGGAATGTGGACCTACACGTTCTCCTCTGGGGATTTTGCTCGAACATCCAAAATGTTTACTTCCAGAAAAGTGGCAAAAGTCAATGAAAGTGCACTCAGTTTTCCAGCACTTCTTTTGTTCGAGGAGAAATGAAGTAACTTCCATGCATTTGCGTATACGACACCACCTCTGCTTTTTTCTAGCAAGGAAAAACAAATTTGTTGAGTGTATTTTGAAAGACCCGGAACCTGGTTGATCTAGCCATCGTGTTTTTCCTCCCCAATTGTTAGTTAAGAAGGTATAGCCGATTTTGCAGAGAAGTGCTTGGGCACTCTGTGAAGGCGATGCATTTATCGACCCTCTAAACGACTTTCGTTTCTGGTTGTTCGTCAAATCAGCAGCCTACGCGAAAAGAAGCTGCTTCCTTTCATTCGTATCGTATGTACCAAGTTCAAAACTAGCTGGGGTTGGAAATGGATGCCACAAAATGCGATTGTTCGAATAGCTCCCTTGGTTTAATACCAATAATATCATTAGGCGAACCAGGCTCACCAATTTTTTCTAATTGGTCTTATGCAAGTACCAGAAGGGATGCACGGAAACTTGCACTTGGTGGGAGATCTGGGCTTAAGTGCTCAACTTAATACAATAAAGATAATTTGTGTACAACATTAAAAATATTTTGTAACTTACACGAAATTAGAGTTGTAAACATGAGAAATGTTAGAAATGCGTCTGTTTTATATTGGAGACGTCACTTCTGGAATTTTGACATTGTTGACAATTCAGACGTATTCACGGACTTTTTCACAAGATTATGGGCGTTCACGAGTAAACCGGTTTTGATATTCCTATATCTGGAAAGTTTACAATCTATATTTAGTTTATTTATGAGGAAACAACTTTAATTCGATTCACTAAGAGTAAATGGAAATGTGGTTGCGAGTGTTTGTTTCTAATTTTTTATTTTTGCGCGGAAAAGGAGGGCACCGTATAATAGAGTTGGCCGTCTAGTTTAATTTGTTGATGGTGAATGTTTTAATAAAGATTTCAATCAATCGTAGTTTGTTTGTGCAGCTGTTTGCATTTAACTATTAAATATGCTTATTGGTTAAATTAAACAAAATATTTTTACCTTGGACGAATTTTTGTACGGAAAGAGAGTGGATTATATTTTGATCTCGTAAGTAATAATGTTTTAATACCAAACGTTTTTGGGAAAGTAGTTATGTTAAATGTATATTTGATGGAACTGACTTTAAGATTGTTGTATTGTAAATATTTGTGCCCAAGTTCAATGTGGAACAATGTTTTTTTTTTTTTTTTGTAAAATGACCTGAACAAGAAAATAAAATTTATCTTGCGAAGAAATTATTAATAACAAAGTTATTAACAATTAAACAGACAAAGTTATTAACAATTAAACAGACAAAGTTATTAACAGAACCCACAAAAGTTTATATTTCAACACAATATTTGTTTGAAATATTTCTTAATATAAGGTCTGTTTCTATATTGCCCAGAACTACAAAAACAACCATGAGGGTTCATGACAATTTTGTGTTGGTTTTCGTAGGGACAATGGATATTTAAGAGTTTGGTCATGTTTATTACATTGAAGTGATCTGATTATCTCTTTTGGGTTCCTTTTAATCGTTTATATTTTAAACTTTTTCATTTCCGTACCGCGGACGTACAAATTTCGTCGCGCAAATCATGTCGATCCGCGCTAATTGTACGATATCGTTATCGTAATTTTCTATGATGGTTAACAACCAGGCCTAGATAATGACTTTCTAAATAGATATTATGATTGAGTCGTATGTAAAAAGCTTTTGGTCGGACTGAAGTCTCAAGTGGCTTCAGTTTAGGTTCGTATGCAAAAAGAAAATCAGAGACATTTTAGATACTGAACTTTTGCTAAACGGATAAGACAGTTCTCATGCTTAGATATTCTCTTATGCAAAAAAAACATACCAATGTCTCAGAACAAAGACGTAAAGCTCAAGAGTCAAGACTAGAAATTTGATGTCACATTAGGTCAAATAGCTTCATATTTAAACGTCAGTACGTAAAATTAGTTAGTGAATTTGCGATAAAAAACAGTAAAAAAAAGCCAAATTGCCTATGAGAGTGAAGGAAAACGAAAAATTAAAAAAATAATTACTTTTGGCAGCTTAGAAACAAATTTTTGTCATGTTTTGGAAAAATAGTCTGCACGCACCTTCGAATTAGTAAGCCAAAGCACGATAGTGGAGAGTCTATAAATCGAAAGAGTAAGTGTTAATTGAGAGACTCATAAAGTGTGAATGTTTGTGCTTTTAATTTAAAAAATTATGTTGTAATCTACTTCTAGCTCTCCATGTCTTATGGCACGGCTCGGTTCGTAACTCCCGAATATTTAAAAATTCAGATATTTACCAGCCACTTCTTAATAATCCTACAGGTGTCCTCATCGCTGATGAGGGTAAAGCAATCACTCTTTTTATAATGACGCCATCGAAGAAAATCTACTGTTGTAGAAGGAAATTACAATAGTGTACTGACTTTGGTCAGTGATTGAAAGTGTTTTCGATCAGTTAAAACGGAGTTTTTCGGAGCTAACAATTTCCATACAAAATGCATCAAAAGTAATATTGACCTGCTTTCTTTTGCATAACGTGCGAATATGTATATTGTCGCCCTCTGCGACAAACAAAACAAAAAGAAAAGTCCGGAATTGTGGAAAAACAATTCATGGCTTTTGCATGACGATAATGCACCTGCTCATTCATCGTTGCTTCTCGGAGATTTTTTGGCCCCATGAGACTTTTTTCTGTTCCCAAAACTGAAGAGATCTATGAAAGGACAAAGATAAAACCGTACCGCTGGAAGTGCTCAAGACTACCCCAAGAAGTGCTTTGAGGATTGCAAAAAGCGTTGGTGCAATTCAGCGTCAGGCCTAGCTCATTCCCCTCCTCATTTGATCACCACCTACGAACAAAAAATCGTCTATCCTGTTCGTCTTTCTCAACGCTGATGTGAGCGTTATCATCTTAGATGTCAAAAACACTTTCCACGAAATGGGTGGCATTATAATCATTACACCTGAAATAATCCGCTGTATTGTTAAATAAAACAATCTTTCGTTTGAAGAAAAACGTTTCTGCTGACAAGATCTCCAAAGTGCATGAAAGTTTTTAAGTTGATAGCGACATGCTGCCCACAGCTTCAGAGTTGCTGTGGTTGTTCAGAAAAAGTCTAACATTCCTGATATTCCAGGCTGTAATAGATTCATGGAGCAAGTGACCTTGATTGAGCTTCATCTTAAGTGCTCAAAAATTGTTTTTCTCCCATCTGTTTTCACTCCACCCACATGTTATGACGCCGACATCGCTTCTTGAGGATAGTGCAAGATCCATAGCCCATCATTGAAATACTTGCTGTGTGACGTATGATCAACCGCTGTACAAGAAAGCCGGAGACATTGTTGAGAATTACCAATATTCCGATTTGAGTACCATGGCGGTGAGGCTATGTGATTTCCAAAATCTTATATCTTTCATAGGAATCATTAATGCTAGTCGCCTGCAGGAATTACTCACTGCAGTATTCGCCGAGGATAGCGTCAGCGAAATTCTCAATGCGATTTAAAAGGAAACTACGATTCGCAGGTCGGATATATTGATGTTGTTTACATTGGATTAAACTATGGTCGTGGTCCAGCAGTGTGCTTTCTCGATAGACTTGGGGCATAGATATATAGGTATGCTAAACATTTGCGAAGAGCTGGAACGGTTTTTGGATATTTCTTATATAACCACAAAATACTACGTGGATATAAGGCAAACACAAATCATACGAAACACTGCTGACGTAGATAAATTTAAAAACTGGTTCGGCACCCATCTTTTATTTTAATCTATAGACACAATACTATCCATCAGCAGTGAAATTTTAAGAGGTCCTGAAATAAATTGCCACCTACCCCAAGAAAAATGTATTGAAGGGGTCAAACAAATCACTGGAATTTCGTTTGGAAAGGACAAAGTAATCACCTTGGCGACAATCACCAGCAATATTACTATATTCATAGCAAGCGTGTTGACGTGAATCCACTCACCATCAGGGCGTTACAAAGCAGTTGGACAAAGAATTAAAGAGGCATTTCAAATTAGAATTGGGCATTTATACATTGTTCAACGAAGAGGGGATGCGGAAGGTGGCTAAATGTACTTTTTATTTCGATTTTATTCCACTTGCCAAAAACTTCTTACTCGGACCTAATACGTTTGTAGTAGTGGATAGGGGATACCTTTTCCACAAAGTTACCTGGCACCGAAATGATTCGATCAAGACAATCATATCTGGTTACATTACCTACACAATCAACTACTTCAGCAGGTGTAGGTGGTGTTCTATGGATAACCAGAACGATTGCATCGCTACGCTGCCCTCTATTACAACTGTCATCAGAGAGCCCCAGGAAAAATTGTTAGCCAACGACTCCAGTAAACGACTTCTAATGGAACAGTTTTGTTCTGCGCAAAATGCGACATCATCCGAGCCGACGTTGACGAAAGCACATGTTACGAGACCGTTATTGTGGTTGGAGGGAATGTGGACCTACACGTTCTCTTCTGGGGATTTTGCTCGAACATCCAAATTGTTTACTTCCAGAAAAGTGGCAAAAGTCAGTGAAAGTGCACTCAGTTTTCCAGCACTTCTTTTGTTCGAGGAGAAATGAAGTAACTTCCATGCATTTGCGTATACGACACCACCTCTGCTTTTTTCTAGCAAGGAAAAACAAATTTGTTGAGTGTATTTTGAAAGACCCGGAACCTGGTTGATCTAGCCATCGTGTTTTTCCTCCCCAATTGTTAGTTAAGAAGGTATAGCCGATTTTGCAGAGAAGTGCTTGGGCACTCTGTGAAGGCGATGCATTTATCGACCCTCTAAACGACTTTCGTTTCTGGTTGTTCGTCAAATCAGCAGCCTACGCGAAAAGAAGCTGCTTCCTTTCATTCGTATCGTATGTACCAAGTTCAAAACTAGCTGGGGTTGGAAATGGATGCCACAAAATGCGATTGTTCGAATAGCTCCCTTGGTTTAATACCAATAATATCATTAGGCGAACCAGGCTCACCAATTTTTTCTAATTGGTCTTATGCAAGTACCAGAAGGGATGCACGGAAACTTGCACTTGGTGGGAGATCTGGGCTTAAGTGCTCAACTTAATACAATAAAGATAATTTGTGTACAACATTAAAAATATTTTGTAACTTACACGAAATTAGAGTTGTAAACATGAGAAATGTTAGAAATGCGTCTGTTTTATATTGGAGACGTCACTTCTGGAATTTTGACATTGTTGACAATTCAGACGTATTCACGGACTTTTTCACAAGATTATGGGCGTTCACGAGTAAACCGGTTTTGATATTCCTATATCTGGAAAGTTTACAATCTATATTTAGTTTATTTATGAGGAAACAACTTTAATTCGATTCACTAAGAGTAAATGGAAATGTGGTTGCGAGTGTTTGTTTCTAATTTTTTATTTTTGCGCGGAAAAGGAGGGCACCGTATAATAGAGTTGGCCGTCTAGTTTAATTTGTTGATGGTGAATGTTTTAATAAAGATTTCAATCAATCGTAGTTTTTTTGTGCAGCTGTTTGCATTTAACTATTAAATATGCTTATTGGTTAAATTAAACAAAATATTTTTACCTTGGACGAATTTTTGTACGGAAAGGAGAGTGGATTATATTTTGATCTCGTAAGTAATAATGTTTTAATACCAAACGTTTTTGGGAAAGTAGTTATGTTAAATGTATATTTGATGGAACTGACTTTAAGATTGTTGTATTGTAAATATTTGTGCCCAAGTTCAATGTGGAACAATGTTTTTTTTTTTTGTAAAATGACCTGAACAAGAAAATAAAATTTATCTTGCGAAGAAATTATTAATAACAAAGTTATTAACAATTAAACAGACAAAGTTATTAACAGAACCCACCAAAGTTTATATTTCAACACAATATTTGTTTGAAATATTTCTTAATATAAGGTCTGTTTCTATATTGCCCAGAACTACAAAAACAACCATGAGGGTTCATGACAATTTTGTGTTGGTTTTCGTAGGGACAATGGATATTTAAGAGTTTGGTCATGTTTATTACATTGAAGTGATCTGATTATCTCTTTTGGGTTCCTTTTAATCGTTTATATTTTAAACTTTTTCATTTCCGTACCGCGGACGTACAAATTTCGTCGCGCAAATCATGTCGATCCGCGCTAATTGTACGATATCGTTATCGTAATTTTCTATGATGGTTAACAACCAGGCCTAGATAATGACTTTCTAAATAGATATTATGATTGAGTCGAATGTAAAAAGCTTTTGGTCGGACTGAAGTCTCAAGTGGCTTCAGTTTAGGTTCGTATGCAAAAAGAAAATCAGAGACATTTTAGATACTGAACTTTTGCTAAACGGATAAGACAGTTCTCATGCTTAGATATTCTCTTATGCAAAAAAAACATACCAATGTCTCAGAACAAAGACGTAAAGCTCAAGAGTCAAGACTAGAAATTTGATGTCACATTAGGTCAAATAGCTTCATATTTAAACGTCAGTACGTAAAATTAGTTAGTGAATTTGCGATAAAAAAACAGTAAAAAAAAGCCAAATTGCCTATGAGAGTGAAGGAAAACGAAAAATTAAAAAAATAATTACTTTTGGCAGCTTAGAAACAAATTTTTGTCATGTTTTGGAAAAATAGTCTGCACGCACCTTCGAATTAGTAAGCCAAAGCACGATAGTGGAGAGTCTATAAATCGAAAGAGTAAGTGTTAATTGAGAGACTCATAAAGTGTGAATGTTTGTGCTTTTAATTTAAAAAATTATGTTGTAATCTACTTCTAGCTCTCCATGTCTTATGGCACGGCTCGGTTCGTAACTCCCGAATATTTAAAAATTCAGATATTTACCAGCCACTTCTTAATAATCCTACAGGTGTCCTCATCGCTGATGAGGGTAAAGCAATCACTCTTTTTATAATGACGCCATCGAAGAAAATCTACTGTTGTAGAAGGAAATTACAATAGTGTACTGACTTTGGTCAGTGATTGAAAGTGTTTTCGATCAGTTAAAACGGAGTTTTTCGGAGCTAACAATTTCCATACAAAATGCATCAAAAGTAATATTGACCTGCTTTCTTTTGCATAACGTGCGAATATGTATATTGTCGCCCTCTGCGACAAACAAAACAAAAAGAAAAGTCCGGAATTGTGGAAAAACAATTCATGGCTTTTGCATGACGATAATGCACCTGCTCATTCATCGTTGCTTGTCGGAGATTTTTTGGCCCCATGAGACTTTTTTCTGTTCCCAAAACTGAAGAGATCTATGAAAGGACAAAGATAAAACCGTACCGCTGGAAGTGCTCAAGACTACCCCAAGAAGTGCTTTGAGGATTGCAAAAAGCGTTGGTGCAATTCAGCGTCAGGCCTAGCTCATTCCCCTCCTCACTTGATCACCACCTACGAACAAAAAATCGTCTATCCTGTTCGTCTTTCTCAACGCTGATGTGAGCGTTATCATCTTAGATGTCAAAAACACTTTCCACGAAATGGGTGGCATTATAATCATTACACCTGAAATAATCCGCTGTATTGTTAAATAAAACAATCTTTCGTTTGAAGAAAAACGTTTCTGCTGACAAGATCTCCAAAGTGCATGAAAGTTTTTAAGTTGATAGCGACATGCTGCCCACAGCTTCAGAGTTGCTGTGGTTGTTCAGAAAAAGTCTAACATTCCTGATATTCCAGGCTGTAATAGATTCATGGAGCAAGTGACCTTGATTGAGCTTCATCTTAAGTGCTCAAAAATTGTTTTTCTCCCATCTGTTTTCACTCCACCCACATGTTATGACGCCGACATCGCTTCTTGAGGATAGTGCAAGATCCATAGCCCATCATTGAAATACTTGCTGTGTGACGTATGATCAACCGCTGTACAAGAAAGCCGGAGACATTGTTGAGAATTACCAATATTCCGATTTGAGTACCATGGCGGTGAGGCTATGTGATTTCCAAAATCTTATATCTTTCATAGGAATCATTAATGCTAGTCGCCTGCAGGAATTACTCACTGCAGTATTCGCCGAGGATAGCGTCAGCGAAATTCTCAATGCGATTTAAAAGGAAACTACGATTCGCAGGTCGGATATATTGATGCTGTTTACATTGGATTAAACTATGGTCGTGGTCCAGCAGTGTGCTTTCTCGATAGACTTGGGGCATAGATATATAGGTATGCTAAACATTTGCGAAGAGCTGGAACGGTTTTTGGATATTTCTTATATAACCACAAAATACTACGTGGATATAAGGCAAACACAAATCATACGAAACACTGCTGACGTAGATAAATTTAAAAACTGGTTCGGCACCCATCTTTTATTTTAATCTATAGACACAATACTATCCATCAGCAGTGAAATTTTAAGAGGTCCTGAAATAAATTGCCACCTACCCCAAGAAAAATGTATTGAAGGGGTCAAACAAATCACTGGAATTTCGTTTGGAAAGGACAAAGTAATCACCTTGGCGACAATCACCAGCAATATTACTATATTCATAGCAAGCGTGTTGACGTGAATCCACTCACCATCAGGGCGTTACAAAGCAGTTGGACAAAGAATTAAAGAGGCATTTCAAATTAGAATTGGGCATTTATACATTGTTCAACGAAGAGGGGATGCGGAAGGTGGCTAAATGTACTTTTTATTTCGATTTTATTCCACTTGCCAAAAACTTCTTACTCGGACCTAATACGTTTGTAGTAGTGGATAGGGGATACCTTTTCCACAAAGTTACCTGGCACCGAAATGATTCGATCAAGACAATCATATCTGGTTACATTACCTACACAATCAACTACTTCAGCAGGTGTAGGTGGTGTTCTATGGATAACCAGAACGATTGCATCGCTACGCTGCCCTCTATTACAACTGTCATCAGAGAGCCCCAGGAAAAATTGTTAGCCAACGACTCCAGTAAACGACTTCTAATGGAACAGTTTTGTTCTGCGCTTGAAATCGAAGAGATTGAAGCTAAAAAAGCGGCAGAAGTTGCAAAATGCGACATCATCCGAGCCGACGTTGACGAAAGCACATGTTACGAGACCGTTATTGTGGTTGGAGGGAATGTGGACCTACACGTTCTCCTCTGGGGATTTTGCTCGAACATCCAAAATGTTTACTTCCAGAAAAGTGGCAAAAGTCAGTGAAAGTGCACTCAGTTTTCCAGCACTTCTTTTGTTCGAGGAGAAATGAAGTAACTTCCATGCATTTGCGTATACGACACCACCTCTGCTTTTTTCTAGCAAGGAAAAACAAATTTGTTGAGTGTATTTTGAAAGACCCGGAACCTGGTTGATCTAGCCATCGTGTTTTTCCTCCCCAATTGTTAGTTAAGAAGGTATAGCCGATTTTGCAGAGAAGTGCTTGGGCACTCTGTGAAGGCGATGCATTTATCGACCCTCTAAACGACTTTCGTTTCTGGTTGTTCGTCAAATCAGCAGCCTACGCGAAAAGAAGCTGCTTCCTTTCATTCGTATCGTATGTACCAAGTTCAAAACTAGCTGGGGTTGGAAATGGATGCCACAAAATGCGATTGTTCGAATAGCTCCCTTGGTTTAATACCAATAATATCATTAGGCGAACCAGGCTCACCAATTTTTTCTAATTGGTCTTATGCAAGTACCAGAAGGGATGCACGGAAACTTGCACTTGGTGGGAGATCTGGGCTTAAGTGCTCAACTTAATACAATAAAGATAATTTGTGTACAACATTAAAAATATTTTGTAACTTACACGAAATTAGAGTTGTAAACATGAGAAATGTTAGAAATGCGTCTGTTTTATATTGGAGACGTCACTTCTGGAATTTTGACATTGTTGACAATTCAGACGTATTCACGGACTTTTTCACAAGATTATGGGCGTTCACGAGTAAACCGGTTTTGATATTCCTATATCTGGAAAGTTTACAATCTATATTTAGTTTATTTATGAGGAAACAACTTTAATTCGATTCACTAAGAGTAAATGGAAATGTGGTTGCGAGTGTTTGTTTCTAATTTTTTATTTTTGCGCGGAAAAGGAGGGCACCGTATAATAGAGTTGGCCGTCTAGTTTAATTTGTTGATGGTGAATGTTTTAATAAAGATTTCAATCAATCGTAGTTTGTTTGTGCAGCTGTTTGCATTTAACTATTAAATATGCTTATTGGTTAAATTAAACAAAATATTTTTACCTTGGACGAATTTTTGTACGGAAAGAGAGTGGATTATATTTTGATCTCGTAAGTAATAATGTTTTAATACCAAACGTTTTTGGGAAAGTAGTTATGTTAAATGTATATTTGATGGAACTGACTTTAAGATTGTTGTATTGTAAATATTTGTGCCCAAGTTCAATGTGGAACAATGTTTTTTTTTTTTTTTTGTAAAATGACCTGAACAAGAAAATAAAATTTATCTTGCGAAGAAATTATTAATAACAAAGTTATTAACAATTAAACAGACAAAGTTATTAACAATTAAACAGACAAAGTTATTAACAGAACCCACAAAAGTTTATATTTCAACACAATATTTGTTTGAAATATTTCTTAATATAAGGTCTGTTTCTATATTGCCCAGAACTACAAAAACAACCATGAGGGTTCATGACAATTTTGTGTTGGTTTTCGTAGGGACAATGGATATTTAAGAGTTTGGTCATGTTTATTACATTGAAGTGATCTGATTATCTCTTTTGGGTTCCTTTTAATCGTTTATATTTTAAACTTTTTCATTTCCGTACCGCGGACGTACAAATTTCGTCGCGCAAATCATGTCGATCCGCGCTAATTGTACGATATCGTTATCGTAATTTTCTATGATGGTTAACAACCAGGCCTAGATAATGACTTTCTAAATAGATATTATGATTGAGTCGAATGTAAAAAGCTTTTGGTCGGACTGAAGTCTCAAGTGGCTTCAGTTTAGGTTCGTATGCAAAAAGAAAATCAGAGACATTTTAGATACTGAACTTTTGCTAAACGGATAAGACAGTTCTCATGCTTAGATATTCTCTTATGCAAAAAAAACATACCAATGTCTCAGAACAAAGACGTAAAGCTCAAGAGTCAAGACTAGAAATTTGATGTCACATTAGGTCAAATAGCTTCATATTTAAACGTCAGTACGTAAAATTAGTTAGTGAATTTGCGATAAAAAACAGTAAAAAAAAGCCAAATTGCCTATGAGAGTGAAGGAAAACGAAAAATTAAAAAAATAATTACTTTTGGCAGCTTAGAAACAAATTTTTGTCATGTTTTGGAAAAATAGTCTGCACGCACCTTCGAATTAGTAAGCCAAAGCACGATAGTGGAGAGTCTATAAATCGAAAGAGTAAGTGTTAATTGAGAGACTCATAAAGTGTGAATGTTTGTGCTTTTAATTTAAAAAATTATGTTGTAATCTACTTCTAGCTCTCCATGTCTTATGGCACGGCTCGGTTCGTAACTCCCGAATATTTAAAAATTCAGATATTTACCAGCCACTTCTTAATAATCCTACAGGTGTCCTCATCGCTGATGAGGGTAAAGCAATCACTCTTTTTATAATGACGCCATCGAAGAAAATCTACTGTTGTAGAAGGAAATTACAATAGTGTACTGACTTTGGTCAGTGATTGAAAGTGTTTTCGATCAGTTAAAACGGAGTTTTTCGGAGCTAACAATTTCCATACAAAATGCATCAAAAGTAATATTGACCTGCTTTCTTTTGCATAACGTGCGAATATGTATATTGTCGCCCTCTGCGACAAACAAAACAAAAAGAAAAGTCCGGAATTGTGGAAAAACAATTCATGGCTTTTGCATGACGATAATGCACCTGCTCATTCATCGTTGCTTGTCGGAGATTTTTTGGCCCCATGAGACTTTTTTCTGTTCCCAAAACTGAAGAGATCTATGAAAGGACAAAGATAAAACCGTACCGCTGGAAGTGCTCAAGACTACCCCAAGAAGTGCTTTGAGGATTGCAAAAAGCGTTGGTGCAATTCAGCGTCAGGCCTAGCTCATTCCCCTCCTCACTTGATCACCACCTACGAACAAAAAATCGTCTATCCTGTTCGTCTTTCTCAACGCTGATGTGAGCGTTATCATCTTAGATGTCAAAAACACTTTCCACGAAATGGGTGGCATTATAATCATTACACCTGAAATAATCCGCTGTATTGTTAAATAAAACAATCTTTCGTTTGAAGAAAAACGTTTCTGCTGACAAGATCTCCAAAGTGCATGAAAGTTTTTAAGTTGATAGCGACATGCTGCCCACAGCTTCAGAGTTGCTGTGGTTGTTCAGAAAAAGTCTAACATTCCTGATATTCCAGGCTGTAATAGATTCATGGAGCAAGTGACCTTGATTGAGCTTCATCTTAAGTGCTCAAAAATTGTTTTTCTCCCATCTGTTTTCACTCCACCCACATGTTATGACGCCGACATCGCTTCTTGAGGATAGTGCAAGATCCATAGCCCATCATTGAAATACTTGCTGTGTGACGTATGATCAACCGCTGTACAAGAAAGCCGGAGACATTGTTGAGAATTACCAATATTCCGATTTGAGTACCATGGCGGTGAGGCTATGTGATTTCCAAAATCTTATATCTTTCATAGGAATCATTAATGCTAGTCGCCTGCAGGAATTACTCACTGCAGTATTCGCCGAGGATAGCGTCAGCGAAATTCTCAATGCGATTTAAAAGGAAACTACGATTCGCAGGTCGGATATATTGATGCTGTTTACATTGGATTAAACTATGGTCGTGGTCCAGCAGTGTGCTTTCTCGATAGACTTGGGGCATAGATATATAGGTATGCTAAACATTTGCGAAGAGCTGGAACGGTTTTTGGATATTTCTTATATAACCACAAAATACTACGTGGATATAAGGCAAACACAAATCATACGAAACACTGCTGACGTAGATAAATTTAAAAACTGGTTCGGCACCCATCTTTTATTTTAATCTATAGACACAATACTATCCATCAGCAGTGAAATTTTAAGAGGTCCTGAAATAAATTGCCACCTACCCCAAGAAAAATGTATTGAAGGGGTCAAACAAATCACTGGAATTTCGTTTGGAAAGGACAAAGTAATCACCTTGGCGACAATCACCAGCAATATTACTATATTCATAGCAAGCGTGTTGACGTGAATCCACTCACCATCAGGGCGTTACAAAGCAGTTGGACAAAGAATTAAAGAGGCATTTCAAATTAGAATTGGGCATTTATACATTGTTCAACGAAGAGGGGATGCGGAAGGTGGCTAAATGTACTTTTTATTTCGCTTTTATTCCACTTGCCAAAAACTTCTTACTCGGACCTAATACGTTTGTAGTAGTGGATAGGGGATACCTTTTCCACAAAGTTACCTGGCACCGAAATGATTCGATCAAGACAATCATATCTGGTTACATTACCTACACAATCAACTACTTCAGCAGGTGTAGGTGGTGTTCTATGGATAACCAGAACGATTGCATCGCTACGCTGCCCTCTATTACAACTGTCATCAGAGAGCCCCAGGAAAAATTGTTAGCCAACGACTCCAGTAAACGACTTCTAATGGAACAGTTTTGTTCTGCGCTTGAAATCGAAGAGATTGAAGCTAAAAAAGCGGCAGAAGTTGCAAAATGCGACATCATCCGAGCCGACGTTGACGAAAGCACATGTTACGAGACCGTTATTGTGGTTGGAGGGAATGTGGACCTACACGTTCTCCTCTGGGGATTTTGCTCGAACATCCAAAATGTTTACTTCCAGAAAAGTGGCAAAAGTCAGTGAAAGTGCACTCAGTTTTCCAGCACTTCTTTTGTTCGAGGAGAAATGAAGTAACTTCCATGCATTTGCGTATACGACACCACCTCTGCTTTTTTCTAGCAAGGAAAAACAAATTTGTTGAGTGTATTTTGAAAGACCCGGAACCTGGTTGATCTAGCCATCGTGTTTTTCCTCCCCAATTGTTAGTTAAGAAGGTATAGCCGATTTTGCAGAGAAGTGCTTGGGCACTCTGTGAAGGCGATGCATTTATCGACCCTCTAAACGACTTTCGTTTCTGGTTGTTCGTCAAATCAGCAGCCTACACGAAAAGAAGCTGCTTCCTTTCATTCGTATCGTATGTACCAAGTTCAAAACTAGCTGGGGTTGGAAATGGATGCCACAAAATGCGATTGTTCGAATAGCTCCCTTGGTTTAATACCAATAATATCATTAGGCGAACCAGGCTCACCAATTTTTTCTAATTGGTCTTATGCAAGTACCAGAAGGGATGCACGGAAACTTGCACTTGGTGGGAGATCTGGGCTTAAGTGCTCAACTTAATACAATAAAGATAATTTGTGTACAACATTAAAAATATTTTGTAACTTACACGAAATTAGAGTTGTAAACATGAGAAATGTTAGAAATGCGTCTGTTTTATATTGGAGACGTCACTTCTGGAATTTTGACATTGTTGACAATTCAGACGTATTCACGGACTTTTTCACAAGATTATGGGCGTTCACGAGTAAACCGGTTTTGATATTCCTATATCTGGAAAGTTTACAATCTATATTTAGTTTATTTATGTGGAAACAACTTTAATTCGATTCACTAAGAGTAAATGGAAATGTGGTTGCGAGTGTTTGTTTCTAATTTTTTATTTTTGCGCGGAAAAGGAGGGCACCGTATAATAGAGTTGGCCGTCTAGTTTAATTTGTTGATGGTGAATGTTTTAATAAAGATTTCAATCAATCGTAGTTTGTTTGTGCAGCTGTTTGCATTTAACTATTAAATATGCTTATTGGTTAAATTAAACAAAATATTTTTACCTTGGACGAATTTTTGTACGGAAAGGAGAGTGGATTATATTTTGATCTCGTAAGTAATAATGTTTTAATACCAAACGTTTTTGGGAAAGTAGTTATGTTAAATGTATATTTGATGGAACTGACTTTAAGATTGTTGTATTGTAAATATTTGTGCCCAAGTTCAATGTGGAACAATGTTTTTTTTTTTTTTTTGTAAAATGACCTGAACAAGAAAATAAAATTTATCTTGCGAAGAAATTATTAATAACAAAATTAAACAGACAAAGTTATTAACAGAACCCACAAAAGTTTATATTTCAACACAATATTTGTTTGAAATATTTCTTAATATAAGGTCTGTTTCTATATTGCCCAGAACTACAAAAACAACCATGAGGGTTCATGACAATTTTGTGTTGGTTTTCGTAGGGACAATGGATATTTAAGAGTTTGGTCATGTTTATTACATTGAAGTGATCTGATTATCTCTTTTGGGTTCCTTTTAATCGTTTATATTTTAAACTTTTTCATTTCCGTACCGCGGACGTACAAATTTCGTCGCGCAAATCATGTCGATCCGCGCTAATTGTACGATATCGTTATCGTAATTTTCTATGATGGTTAACAACCAGGCCTAGATAATGACTTTCTAAATAGATATTATGATTGAGTCGTATGTAAAAAGCTTTTGGTCGGACTGAAGTCTCAAGTGGCTTCAGTTTAGGTTCGTATGCAAAAAGAAAATCAGAGACATTTTAGATACTGAACTTTTGCTAAACGGATAAGACAGTTCTCATGCTTAGATATTCTCTTATGCAAAAAAAAACATACCAATGTCTCAGAACAAAGACGTAAAGCTCAAGAGTCAAGACTAGAAATTTGATGTCACATTAGGTCAAATAGCTTCATATTTAAACGTCAGTACGTAAAATTAGTTAGTGAATTTGCGATAAAAAACAGTAAAAAAAAGCCAAATTGCCTATGAGAGTGAAGGAAAACGAAAAATTAAAAAAATAATTACTTTTGGCAGCTTAGAAACAAATTTTTGTCATGTTTTGGAAAAATAGTCTGCACGCACCTTCGAATTAGTAAGCCAAAGCACGATAGTGGAGAGTCTATAAATCGAAAGAGTAAGTGTTAATTGAGAGACTCATAAAGTGTGAATGTTTGTGCTTTTAATTTAAAAAATTATGTTGTAATCTACTTCTAGCTCTCCATGTCTTATGGCACGGCTCGGTTCGTAACTCCCGAATATTTAAAAATTCAGATATTTACCAGCCACTTCTTAATAATCCTACAGGTGTCCTCATCGCTGATGAGGGTAAAGCAATCACTCTTTTTATAATGACGCCATCGAAGAAAATCTACTGTTGTAGAAGGAAATTACAATAGTGTACTGACTTTGGTCAGTGATTGAAAGTGTTTTCGATCAGTTAAAACGGAGTTTTTCGGAGCTAACAATTTCCATACAAAATGCATCAAAAGTAATATTGACCTGCTTTCTTTTGCATAACGTGCGAATATGTATATTGTCGCCCTCTGCGACAAACAAAACAAAAAGAAAAGTCCGGAATTGTGGAAAAACAATTCATGGCTTTTGCATGACGATAATGCACCTGCTCATTCATCGTTGCTTGTCGGAGATTTTTTGGCCCCATGAGACTTTTTTCTGTTCCCAAAACTGAAGAGATCTATGAAAGGACAAAGATAAAACCGTACCGCTGGAAGTGCTCAAGACTACCCCAAGAAGTGCTTTGAGGATTGCAAAAAGCGTTGGTGCAATTCAGCGTCAGGCCTAGCTCATTCCCCTCCTCACTTGATCACCACCTACGAACAAAAAATCGTCTATCCTGTTCGTCTTTCTCAACGCTGATGTGAGCGTTATCATCTTAGATGTCAAAAACACTTTCCACGAAATGGGTGGCATTATAATCATTACACCTGAAATAATCCGCTGTATTGTTAAATAAAACAATCTTTCGTTTGAAGAAAAACGTTTCTGCTGACAAGATCTCCAAAGTGCATGAAAGTTTTTAAGTTGATAGCGACATGCTGCCCACAGCTTCAGAGTTGCTGTGGTTGTTCAGAAAAAGTCTAACATTCCTGATATTCCAGGCTGTAATAGATTCATGGAGCAAGTGACCTTGATTGAGCTTCATCTTAAGTGCTCAAAAATTGTTTTTCTCCCATCTGTTTTCACTCCACCCACATGTTATGACGCCGACATCGCTTCTTGAGGATAGTGCAAGATCCATAGCCCATCATTGAAATACTTGCTGTGTGACGTATGATCAACCGCTGTACAAGAAAGCCGGAGACATTGTTGAGAATTACCAATATTCCGATTTGAGTACCATGGCGGTGAGGCTATGTGATTTCCAAAATCTTATATCTTTCATAGGAATCATTAATGCTAGTCGCCTGCAGGAATTACTCACTGCAGTATTCGCCGAGGATAGCGTCAGCGAAATTCTCAATGCGATTTAAAAGGAAACTACGATTCGCAGGTCGGATATATTGATGCTGTTTACATTGGATTAAACTATGGTCGTGGTCCAGCAGTGTGCTTTCTCGATAGACTTGGGGCATAGATATATAGGTATGCTAAACATTTGCGAAGAGCTGGAACGGTTTTTGGATATTTCTTATATAACCACAAAATACTACGTGGATATAAGGCAAACACAAATCATACGAAACACTGCTGACGTAGATAAATTTAAAAACTGGTTCGGCACCCATCTTTTATTTTAATCTATAGACACAATACTATCCATCAGCAGTGAAATTTTAAGAGGTCCTGAAATAAATTGCCACCTACCCCAAGAAAAATGTATTGAAGGGGTCAAACAAATCACTGGAATTTCGTTTGGAAAGGACAAAGTAATCACCTTGGCGACAATCACCAGCAATATTACTATATTCATAGCAAGCGTGTTGACGTGAATCCACTCACCATCAGGGCGTTACAAAGCAGTTGGACAAAGAATTAAAGAGGCATTTCAAATTAGAATTGGGCATTTATACATTGTTCAACGAAGAGGGGATGCGGAAGGTGGCTAAATGTACTTTTTATTTCGATTTTATTCCACTTGCCAAAAACTTCTTACTCGGACCTAATACGTTTGTAGTAGTGGATAGGGGATACCTTTTCCACAAAGTTACCTGGCACCGAAATGATTCGATCAAGACAATCATATCTGGTTACATTACCTACACAATCAACTACTTCAGCAGGTGTAGGTGGTGTTCTATGGATAACCAGAACGATTGCATCGCTACGCTGCCCTCTATTACAACTGTCATCAGAGAGCCCCAGGAAAAATTGTTAGCCAACGACTCCAGTAAACGACTTCTAATGGAACAGTTTTGTTCTGCGCTTGAAATCGAAGAGATTGAAGCTAAAAAAGCGGCAGAAGTTGCAAAATGCGACATCATCCGAGCCGACGTTGACGAAAGCACATGTTACGAGACCGTTATTGTGGTTGGAGGGAATGTGGACCTACACGTTCTCCTCTGGGGATTTTGCTCGAACATCCAAAATGTTTACTTCCAGAAAAGTGGCAAAAGTCAGTGAAAGTGCACTCAGTTTTCCAGCACTTCTTTTGTTCGAGGAGAAATGAAGTAACTTCCATGCATTTGCGTATACGACACCACCTCTGCTTTTTTCTAGCAAGGAAAAACAAATTTGTTGAGTGTATTTTGAAAGACCCGGAACCTGGTTGATCTAGCCATCGTGTTTTTCCTCCCCAATTGTTAGTTAAGAAGGTATAGCCGATTTTGCAGAGAAGTGCTTGGGCACTCTGTGAAGGCGATGCATTTATCGACCCTCTAAACGACTTTCGTTTCTGGTTGTTCGTCAAATCAGCAGCCTACGCGAAAAGAAGCTGCTTCCTTTCATTCGTATCGTATGTACCAAGTTCAAAACTAGCTGGGGTTGGAAATGGATGCCACAAAATGCGATTGTTCGAATAGCTCCCTTGGTTTAATACCAATAATATCATTAGGCGAACCAGGCTCACCAATTTTTTCTAATTGGTCTTATGCAAGTACCAGAAGGGATGCACGGAAACTTGCACTTGGTGGGAGATCTGGGCTTAAGTGCTCAACTTAATACAATAAAGATAATTTGTGTACAACATTAAAAATATTTTGTAACTTACACGAAATTAGAGTTGTAAACATGAGAAATGTTAGAAATGCGTCTGTTTTATATTGGAGACGTCACTTCTGGAATTTTGACATTGTTGACAATTCAGACGTATTCACGGACTTTTTCACAAGATTATGGGCGTTCACGAGTAAACCGGTTTTGATATTCCTATATCTGGAAAGTTTACAATCTATATTTAGTTTATTTATGAGGAAACAACTTTAATTCGATTCACTAAGAGTAAATGGAAATGTGGTTGCGAGTGTTTGTTTCTAATTTTTTATTTTTGCGCGGAAAAGGAGGGCACCGTATAATAGAGTTGGCCGTCTAGTTTAATTTGTTGATGGTGAATGTTTTAATAAAGATTTCAATCAATCGTAGTTTGTTTGTGCAGCTGTTTGCATTTAACTATTAAATATGCTTATTGGTTAAATTAAACAAAATATTTTTACCTTGGACGAATTTTTGTACGGAAAGGAGAGTGGATTATATTTTGATCTCGTAAGTAATAATGTTTTAATACCAAACGTTTTTGGGAAAGTAGTTATGTTAAATGTATATTTGATGGAACTGACTTTAAGATTGTTGTATTGTAAATATTTGTGCCCAAGTTCAATGTGGAACAATGTTTTTTTTTTTTTTTTGTAAAATGACCTGAACAAGAAAATAAAATTTATCTTGCGAAGAAATTATTAATAACAAAATTAAACAGACAAAGTTATTAACAGAACCCACAAAAGTTTATATTTCAACACAATATTTGTTTGAAATATTTCTTAATATAAGGTCTGTTTCTATATTGCCCAGAACTACAAAAACAACCATGAGGGTTCATGACAATTTTGTGTTGGTTTTCGTAGGGACAATGGATATTTAAGAGTTTGGTCATGTTTATTACATTGAAGTGATCTGATTATCTCTTTTGGGTTCCTTTTAATCGTTTATATTTTAAACTTTTTCATTTCCGTACCGCGGACGTACAAATTTCGTCGCGCAAATCATGTCGATCCGCGCTAATTGTACGATATCGTTATCGTAATTTTCTATGATGGTTAACAACCAGGCCTAGATAATGACTTTCTAAATAGATATTATGATTGAGTCGTATGTAAAAAGCTTTTGGTCGGACTGAAGTCTCAAGTGGCTTCAGTTTAGGTTCGTATGCAAAAAGAAAATCAGAGACATTTTAGATACTGAACTTTTGCTAAACGGATAAGACAGTTCTCATGCTTAGATATTCTCTTATGCAAAAAAAAACATACCAATGTCTCAGAACAAAGACGTAAAGCTCAAGAGTCAAGACTAGAAATTTGATGTCACATTAGGTCAAATAGCTTCATATTTAAACGTCAGTACGTAAAATTAGTTAGTGAATTTGCGATAAAAAACAGTAAAAAAAAGCCAAATTGCCTATGAGAGTGAAGGAAAACGAAAAATTAAAAAAATAATTACTTTTGGCAGCTTAGAAACAAATTTTTGTCATGTTTTGGAAAAATAGTCTGCACGCACCTTCGAATTAGTAAGCCAAAGCACGATAGTGGAGAGTCTATAAATCGAAAGAGTAAGTGTTAATTGAGAGACTCATAAAGTGTGAATGTTTGTGCTTTTAATTTAAAAAATTATGTTGTAATCTACTTCTAGCTCTCCATGTCTTATGGCACGGCTCGGTTCGTAACTCCCGAATATTTAAAAATTCAGATATTTACCAGCCACTTCTTAATAATCCTACAGGTGTCCTCATCGCTGATGAGGGTAAAGCAATCACTCTTTTTATAATGACGCCATCGAAGAAAATCTACTGTTGTAGAAGGAAATTACAATAGTGTACTGACTTTGGTCAGTGATTGAAAGTGTTTTCGATCAGTTAAAACGGAGTTTTTCGGAGCTAACAATTTCCATACAAAATGCATCAAAAGTAATATTGACCTGCTTTCTTTTGCATAACGTGCGAATATGTATATTGTCGCCCTCTGCGACAAACAAAACAAAAAGAAAAGTCCGGAATTGTGGAAAAACAATTCATGGCTTTTGCATGACGATAATACACCTGCTCATTCATCGTTGCTTGTCGGAGATTTTTTGGCCCCATGAGACTTTTTTCTGTTCCCAAAACTGAAGAGATCTATGAAAGGACAAAGATAAAACCGTACCGCTGGAAGTGCTCAAGACTACCCCAAGAAGTGCTTTGAGGATTGCAAAAAGCGTTGGTGCAATTCAGCGTCAGGCCTAGCTCATTCCCCTCCTCACTTGATCACCACCTACGAACAAAAAATCGTCTATCCTGTTCGTCTTTCTCAACGCTGATGTGAGCGTTATCATCTTAGATGTCAAAAACACTTTCCACGAAATGGGTGGCATTATAATCATTACACCTGAAATAATCCGCTGTATTGTTAAATAAAACAATCTTTCGTTTGAAGAAAAACGTTTCTGCTGACAAGATCTCCAAAGTGCATGAAAGTTTTTAAGTTGATAGCGACATGCTGCCCACAGCTTCAGAGTTGCTGTGGTTGTTCAGAAAAAGTCTAACATTCCTGATATTCCAGGCTGTAATAGATTCATGGAGCAAGTGACCTTGATTGAGCTTCATCTTAAGTGCTCAAAAATTGTTTTTCTCCCATCTGTTTTCACTCCACCCACATGTTATGACGCCGACATCGCTTCTTGAGGATAGTGCAAGATCCATAGCCCATCATTGAAATACTTGCTGTGTGACGTATGATCAACCGCTGTACAAGAAAGCCGGAGACATTGTTGAGAATTACCAATATTCCGATTTGAGTACCATGGCGGTGAGGCTATGTGATTTCCAAAATCTTATATCTTTCATAGGAATCATTAATGCTAGTCGCCTGCAGGAATTACTCACTGCAGTATTCGCCGAGGATAGCGTCAGCGAAATTCTCAATGCGATTTAAAAGGAAACTACGATTCGCAGGTCGGATATATTGATGCTGTTTACATTGGATTAAACTATGGTCGTGGTCCAGCAGTGTGCTTTCTCGATAGACTTGGGGCATAGATATATAGGTATGCTAAACATTTGCGAAGAGCTGGAACGGTTTTTGGATATTTCTTATATAACCACAAAATACTACGTGGATATAAGGCAAACACAAATCATACGAAACACTGCTGACGTAGATAAATTTAAAAACTGGTTCGGCACCCATCTTTTATTTTAATCTATAGACACAATACTATCCATCAGCAGTGAAATTTTAAGAGGTCCTGAAATAAATTGCCACCTACCCCAAGAAAAATGTATTGAAGGGGTCAAACAAATCACTGGAATTTCGTTTGGAAAGGACAAAGTAATCACCTTGGCGACAATCACCAGCAATATTACTATATTCATAGCAAGCGTGTTGACGTGAATCCACTCACCATCAGGGCGTTACAAAGCAGTTGGACAAAGAATTAAAGAGGCATTTCAAATTAGAATTGGGCATTTATACATTGTTCAACGAAGAGGGGATGCGGAAGGTGGCTAAATGTACTTTTTATTTCGATTTTATTCCACTTGCCAAAAACTTCTTACTCGGACCTAATACGTTTGTAGTAGTGGATAGGGGATACCTTTTCCACAAAGTTACCTGGCACCGAAATGATTCGATCAAGACAATCATATCTGGTTACATTACCTACACAATCAACTACTTCAGCAGGTGTAGGTGGTGTTCTATGGATAACCAGAACGATTGCATCGCTACGCTGCCCTCTATTACAACTGTCATCAGAGAGCCCCAGGAAAAATTGTTAGCCAACGACTCCAGTAAACGACTTCTAATGGAACAGTTTTGTTCTGCGCTTGAAATCGAAGAGATTGAAGCTAAAAAAGCGGCAGAAGTTGCAAAATGCGACATCATCCGAGCCGACGTTGACGAAAGCACATGTTACGAGACCGTTATTGTGGTTGGAGGGAATGTGGACCTACACGTTCTCCTCTGGGGATTTTGCTCGAACATCCAAAATGTTTACTTCCAGAAAAGTGGCAAAAGTCAGTGAAAGTGCACTCAGTTTTCCAGCACTTCTTTTGTTCGAGGAGAAATGAAGTAACTTCCATGCATTTGCGTATACGACACCACCTCTGCTTTTTTCTAGCAAGGAAAAACAAATTTGTTGAGTGTATTTTGAAAGACCCGGAACCTGGTTGATCTAGCCATCGTGTTTTTCCTCCCCAATTGTTAGTTAAGAAGGTATAGCCGATTTTGCAGAGAAGTGCTTGGGCACTCTGTGAAGGCGATGCATTTATCGACCCTCTAAACGACTTTCGTTTCTGGTTGTTCGTCAAATCAGCAGCCTACGCGAAAAGAAGCTGCTTCCTTTCATTCGTATCGTATGTACCAAGTTCAAAACTAGCTGGGGTTGGAAATGGATGCCACAAAATGCGATTGTTCGAATAGCTCCCTTGGTTTAATACCAATAATATCATTAGGCGAACCAGGCTCACCAATTTTTTCTAATTGGTCTTATGCAAGTACCAGAAGGGATGCACGGAAACTTGCACTTGGTGGGAGATCTGGGCTTAAGTGCTCAACTTAATACAATAAAGATAATTTGTGTACAACATTAAAAATATTTTGTAACTTACACGAAATTAGAGTTGTAAACATGAGAAATGTTAGAAATGCGTCTGTTTTATATTGGAGACGTCACTTCTGGAATTTTGACATTGTTGACAATTCAGACGTATTCACGGACTTTTTCACAAGATTATGGGCGTTCACGAGTAAACCGGTTTTGATATTCCTATATCTGGAAAGTTTACAATCTATATTTAGTTTATTTATGAGGAAACAACTTTAATTCGATTCACTAAGAGTAAATGGAAATGTGGTTGCGAGTGTTTGTTTCTAATTTTTTATTTTTGCGCGGAAAAGGAGGGCACCGTATAATAGAGTTGGCCGTCTAGTTTAATTTGTTGATGGTGAATGTTTTAATAAAGATTTCAATCAATCGTAGTTTGTTTGTGCAGCTGTTTGCATTTAACTATTAAATATGCTTATTGGTTAAATTAAACAAAATATTTTTACCTTGGACGAATTTTTGTACGGAAAGAGAGTGGATTATATTTTGATCTCGTAAGTAATAATGTTTTAATACCAAACGTTTTTGGGAAAGTAGTTATGTTAAATGTATATTTGATGGAACTGACTTTAAGATTGTTGTATTGTAAATATTTGTGCCCAAGTTCAATGTGGAACAATGTTTTTTTTTTTTTTTTGTAAAATGACCTGAACAAGAAAATAAAATTTATCTTGCGAAGAAATTATTAATAACAAAGTTATTAACAATTAAACAGACAAAGTTATTAACAGAACCCACAAAAGTTTATATTTCAACACAATATTTGTTTGAAATATTTCTTAATATAAGGTCTGTTTCTATATTGCCCAGAACTACAAAAACAACCATGAGGGTTCATGACAATTTTGTGTTGGTTTTCGTAGGGACAATGGATATTTAAGAGTTTGGTCATGTTTATTACATTGAAGTGATCTGATTATCTCTTTTGGGTTCCTTTTAATCGTTTATATTTTAAACTTTTTCATTTCCGATCCGCGCTAATTGTACGATATCGTTATCGTAATTTTCTATGATGGTTAACAACCAGGCCTAGATAATGACTTTCTAAATAGATATTATGATTGAGTCGTATGTAAAAAGCTTTTGGTCGGACTGAAGTCTCAAGTGGCTTCAGTTTAGGTTCGTATGCAAAAAGAAAATCAGAGACATTTTAGATACTGAACTTTTGCTAAACGGATAAGACAGTTCTCATGCTTAGATATTCTCTTATGCAAAAAAAAACATACCAATGTCTCAGAACAAAGACGTAAAGCTCAAGAGTCAAGACTGGAAATTTGATGTCACATTAGGTCAAACAGCTTCATATTTAAACGTCAGTACGTAAAATTAGTTAGTGAATTTGCGATAAAAAACAGTAAAAAAAAGCCAAATTGCCTATGAGAGTGAAGGAAAACGAAAAATTAAAAAAAATAATTACTTTTGGCAGCTTAGAAACAAATTTTTGTCATGTTTTGGAAAAATAGTCTGCACGCACCTTCGAATTAGTAAGCCAAAGCACGATAGTGGAGAGTCTATAAATCGAAAGAGTAAGTGTTAATTGAGAGACTCATAAAGTGTGAATGTTTGTGCTTTTAATTTAAAAAATTATGTTGTAATCTACTTCTAGCTCTCCATGTCTTATGGCACGGCTCGGTTCGTAACTCCCGCATATTTAAAAATTCAGATATTTACCAGCCACTTCTTAATAATCCTACAGGTGTCCTCATCGCTGATGAGGGTAAAGCAATCACTCTTTTTATAATGACGCCATCGAAGAAAATCTACTGTTGTAGAAGGAAATTACAATAGTGTACTGACTTTGGTCAGTGATTGAAAGTGTTTTCGATCAGTTAAAACGGAGTTTTTCGGAGCTAACAATTTCCATACAAAATGCATCAAAAGTAATATTGACCTGCTTTCTTTTGCATAACGTGCGAATATGTATATTGTCGCCCTCTGCGACAAACAAAACAAAAAGAAAAGTCCGGAATTGTGGAAAAACAATTCATGGCTTTTGCATGACGATAATGCACCTGCTCATTCATCGTTGCTTCTCGGAGATTTTTTGGCCCCATGAGACTTTTTTCTGTTCCCAAAACTGAAGAGATCTATGAAAGGACAAAGATAAAACCGTACCGCTGGAAGTGCTCAAGACTACCCCAAGAAGTGCTTTGAGGATTGCAAAAAGCGTTGGTGCAATTCAGCGTCAGGCCTAGCTCATTCCCCTCCTCACTTGATCACCACCTACGAACAAAAAATCGTCTATCCTGTTCGTCTTTCTCAACGCTGATGTGAGCGTTATCATCTTAGATGTCAAAAACACTTTCCACGAAATGGGTGGCATTATAATCATTACACCTGAAATAATCCGCTGTATTGTTAAATAAAACAATCTTTCGTTTGAAGAAAAACGTTTCTGCTGACAAGATCTCCAAAGTACATGAAAGTTTTTAAGTTGATAGCGACATGCTGCCCACAGCTTCAGAGTTGCTGTGGTTGTTCAGAAAAAGTCTAACATTCCTGATATTCCAGGCTGTAATAGATTCATGGAGCAAGTGACCTTGATTGAGCTTCATCTTAAGTGCTCAAAAATTGTTTTTCTCCCATCTGTTTTCACTCCACCCACATGTTATGACGCCGACATCGCTTCTTGAGGATAGTGCAAGATCCATAGCCCATCATTGAAATACTTGCTGTGTGACGTATGATCAACCGCTGTACAAGAAAGCCGGAGACATTGTTGAGAATTACCAATATTCCGATTTGAGTACCATGGCGGTGAGGCTATGTGATTTCCAAAATCTTATATCTTTCATAGGAATCATTAATGCTAGTCGCCTGCAGGAATTACTCACTGCAGTATTCGCCGAGGATAGCGTCAGCGAAATTCTCAATGCGATTTAAAAGGAAACTACGATTCGCAGGTCGGATATATTGATGCTGTTTACATTGGATTAAACTATGGTCGTGGTCCAGCAGTGTGCTTTCTCGATAGACTTGGGGCATAGATATATAGGTATGCTAAACATTTGCGAAGAGCTGGAACGGTTTTTGGATATTTCTTATATAACCACAAAATACTACGTGGATATAAGGCAAACACAAATCATACGAAACACTGCTGACGTAGATAAATTTAAAAACTGGTTCGGCACCCATCTTTTATTTTAATCTATAGACACAATACTATCCATCAGCAGTGAAATTTTAAGAGGTCCTGAAATAAATTGCCACCTACCCCAAGAAAAATGTATTGAAGGGGTCAAACAAATCACTGGAATTTCGTTTGGAAAGGACAAAGTAATCACCTTGGCGACAATCACCAGCAATATTACTATATTCATAGCAAGCGTGTTGACGTGAATCCACTCACCATCAGGGCGTTACAAAGCAGTTGGACAAAGAATTAAAGAGGCATTTCAAATTAGAATTGGGCATTTATACATTGTTCAACGAAGAGGGGATGCGGAAGGTGGCTAAATGTACTTTTTATTTCGATTTTATTCCACTTGCCAAAAACTTCTTACTCGGACCTAATACGTTTGTAGTAGTGGATAGGGGATACCTTTTCCACAAAGTTACCTGGCACCGAAATGATTCGATCAAGACAATCATATCTGGTTACATTACCTACACAATCAACTACTTCAGCAGGTGTAGGTGGTGTTCTATGGATAACCAGAACGATTGCATCGCTACGCTGCCCTCTATTACAACTGTCATCAGAGAGCCCCAGGAAAAATTGTTAGCCAACGACTCCAGTAAACGACTTCTAATGGAACAGTTTTGTTCTGCGCTTGAAATCGAAGAGATTGAAGCTAAAAAAGCGGCAGAAGTTGCAAAATGCGACATCATCCGAGCCGACGTTGACGAAAGCACATGTTACGAGACCGTTATTGTGGTTGGAGGGAATGTGGACCTACACGTTCTCCTCTGGGGATTTTGCTCGAACATCCAAAATGTTTACTTCCAGAAAAGTGGCAAAAGTCAGTGAAAGTGCACTCAGTTTTCCAGCACTTCTTTTGTTCGAGGAGAAATGAAGTAATTTCCATGCATTTGCGTATACGACACCACCTCTGCTTTTTTCTAGCAAGGAAAAACAAATTTGTTGAGTGTATTTTGAAAGACCCGGAACCTGGTTGATCTAGCCATCGTGTTTTTCCTCCCCAATTGTTAGTTAAGAAGGTATAGCCGATTTTGCAGAGAAGTGCTTGGGCACTCTGTGAAGGCGATGCATTTATCGACCCTCTAAACGACTTTCGTTTCTGGTTGTTCGTCAAATCAGCAGCCTACGCGAAAAGAAGCTGCTTCCTTTCATTCGTATCGTATGTACCAAGTTCAAAACTAGCTGGGGTTGGAAATGGATGCCACAAAATGCGATTGTTCGAATAGCTCCCTTGGTTTAATACCAATAATATCATTAGGCGAACCAGGCTCACCAATTTTTTCTAATTGGTCTTATGCAAGTACCAGAAGGGATGCACGGAAACTTGCACTTGGTGGGAGATCTGGGCTTAAGTGCTCAACTTAATACAATAAAGATAATTTGTGTACAACATTAAAAATATTTTGTAACTTACACGAAATTAGAGTTGTAAACATGAGAAATGTTAGAAATGCGTCTGTTTTATATTGGAGACGTCACTTCTGGAATTTTGACATTGTTGACAATTCAGACGTATTCACGGACTTTTTCACAAGATTATGGGCGTTCACGAGTAAACCGGTTTTGATATTCCTATATCTGGAAAGTTTACAATCTATATTTAGTTTATTTATGAGGAAACAACTTTAATTCGATTCACTAAGAGTAAATGGAAATGTGGTTGCGAGTGTTTGTTTCTAATTTTTATTTTTGCGCGGAAAAGGAGGGCACCGTATAATAGAGTTGGCCGTCTAGTTTAATTTGTTGATGGTGAATGTTTTAATAAAGATTTCAATCAATCGTAGTTTGTTTGTGCAGCTGTTTGCATTTAACTATTAAATATGCTTATTGGTTAAATTAAACAAAATATTTTTACCTTGGACGAATTTTTGTACGGAAAGAGAGTGGATTATATTTTGATCTCGTAAGTAATAATGTTTTAATACCAAACGTTTTTGGGAAAGTAGTTATGTTAAATGTATATTTGATGGAACTGACTTTAAGATTGTTGTATTGTAAATATTTGTGCCCAAGTTCAATGTGGAACAATGTTTTTTTTTTTTTTTTGTAAAATGACCTGAACAAGAAAATAAAATTTATCTTGCGAAGAAATTATTAATAACAAAGTTATTAACAATTAAACAGACAAAGTTATTAACAGAACCCACAAAAGTTTATATTTCAACACAATATTTGTTTGAAATATTTCTTAATATAAGGTCTGTTTCTATATTGCCCAGAACTACAAAAACAACCATGAGGGTTCATGACAATTTTGTGTTGGTTTTCGTAGGGACAATGGATATTTAAGAGTTTGGTCATGTTTATTACATTGAAGTGATCTGATTATCTCTTTTGGGTTCCTTTTAATCGTTTATATTTTAAACTTTTTCATTTCCGATCCGCGCTAATTGTACGATATCGTTATCGTAATTTTCTATGATGGTTAACAACCAGGCCTAGATAATGACTTTCTAAATAGATATTATGATTGAGTCGTATGTAAAAAGCTTTTGGTCGGACTGAAGTCTCAAGTGGCTTCAGTTTAGGTTCGTATGCAAAAAGAAAATCAGAGACATTTTAGATACTGAACTTTTGCTAAACGGATAAGACAGTTCTCATGCTTAGATATTCTCTTATGCAAAAAAAAACATACCAATGTCTCAGAACAAAGACGTAAAGCTCAAGAGTCAAGACTGGAAATTTGATGTCACATTAGGTCAAACAGCTTCATATTTAAACGTCAGTACGTAAAATTAGTTAGTGAATTTGCGATAAAAAACAGTAAAAAAAAGCCAAATTGCCTATGAGAGTGAAGGAAAACGAAAAATTAAAAAAAATAATTACTTTTGGCAGCTTAGAAACAAATTTTTGTCATGTTTTGGAAAAATAGTCTGCACGCACCTTCGAATTAGTAAGCCAAAGCACGATAGTGGAGAGTCTATAAATCGAAAGAGTAAGTGTTAATTGAGAGACTCATAAAGTGTGAATGTTTGTGCTTTTAATTTAAAAAATTATGTTGTAATCTACTTCTAGCTCTCCATGTCTTATGGCACGGCTCGGTTCGTAACTCCCGCATATTTAAAAATTCAGATATTTACCAGCCACTTCTTAATAATCCTACAGGTGTCCTCATCGCTGATGAGGGTAAAGCAATCACTCTTTTTATAATGACGCCATCGAAGAAAATCTACTGTTGTAGAAGGAAATTACAATAGTGTACTGACTTTGGTCAGTGATTGAAAGTGTTTTCGATCAGTTAAAACGGAGTTTTTCGGAGCTAACAATTTCCATACAAAATGCATCAAAAGTAATATTGACCTGCTTTCTTTTGCATAACGTGCGAATATGTATATTGTCGCCCTCTGCGACAAACAAAACAAAAAGAAAAGTCCGGAATTGTGGAAAAACAATTCATGGCTTTTGCATGACGATAATGCACCTGCTCATTCATCGTTGCTTCTCGGAGATTTTTTGGCCCCATGAGACTTTTTTCTGTTCCCAAAACTGAAGAGATCTATGAAAGGACAAAGATAAAACCGTACCGCTGGAAGTGCTCAAGACTACCCCAAGAAGTGCTTTGAGGATTGCAAAAAGCGTTGGTGCAATTCAGCGTCAGGCCTAGCTCATTCCCCTCCTCACTTGATCACCACCTACGAACAAAAAATCGTCTATCCTGTTCGTCTTTCTCAACGCTGATGTGAGCGTTATCATCTTAGATGTCAAAAACACTTTCCACGAAATGGGTGGCATTATAATCATTACACCTGAAATAATCCGCTGTATTGTTAAATAAAACAATCTTTCGTTTGAAGAAAAACGTTTCTGCTGACAAGATCTCCAAAGTACATGAAAGTTTTTAAGTTGATAGCGACATGCTGCCCACAGCTTCAGAGTTGCTGTGGTTGTTCAGAAAAAGTCTAACATTCCTGATATTCCAGGCTGTAATAGATTCATGGAGCAAGTGACCTTGATTGAGCTTCATCTTAAGTGCTCAAAAATTGTTTTTCTCCCATCTGTTTTCACTCCACCCACATGTTATGACGCCGACATCGCTTCTTGAGGATAGTGCAAGATCCATAGCCCATCATTGAAATACTTGCTGTGTGACGTATGATCAACCGCTGTACAAGAAAGCCGGAGACATTGTTGAGAATTACCAATATTCCGATTTGAGTACCATGGCGGTGAGGCTATGTGATTTCCAAAATCTTATATCTTTCATAGGAATCATTAATGCTAGTCGCCTGCAGGAATTACTCACTGCAGTATTCGCCGAGGATAGCGTCAGCGAAATTCTCAATGCGATTTAAAAGGAAACTACGATTCGCAGGTCGGATATATTGATGCTGTTTACATTGGATTAAACTATGGTCGTGGTCCAGCAGTGTGCTTTCTCGATAGACTTGGGGCATAGATATATAGGTATGCTAAACATTTGCGAAGAGCTGGAACGGTTTTTGGATATTTCTTATATAACCACAAAATACTACGTGGATATAAGGCAAACACAAATCATACGAAACACTGCTGACGTAGATAAATTTAAAAACTGGTTCGGCACCCATCTTTTATTTTAATCTATAGACACAATACTATCCATCAGCAGTGAAATTTTAAGAGGTCCTGAAATAAATTGCCACCTACCCCAAGAAAAATGTATTGAAGGGGTCAAACAAATCACTGGAATTTCGTTTGGAAAGGACAAAGTAATCACCTTGGCGACAATCACCAGCAATATTACTATATTCATAGCAAGCGTGTTGACGTGAATCCACTCACCATCAGGGCGTTACAAAGCAGTTGGACAAAGAATTAAAGAGGCATTTCAAATTAGAATTGGGCATTTATACATTGTTCAACGAAGAGGGGATGCGGAAGGTGGCTAAATGTACTTTTTATTTCGATTTTATTCCACTTGCCAAAAACTTCTTACTCGGACCTAATACGTTTGTAGTAGTGGATAGGGGATACCTTTTCCACAAAGTTACCTGGCACCGAAATGATTCGATCAAGACAATCATATCTGGTTACATTACCTACACAATCAACTACTTCAGCAGGTGTAGGTGGTGTTCTATGGATAACCAGAACGATTGCATCGCTACGCTGCCCTCTATTACAACTGTCATCAGAGAGCCCCAGGAAAAATTGTTAGCCAACGACTCCAGTAAACGACTTCTAATGGAACAGTTTTGTTCTGCGCTTGAAATCGAAGAGATTGAAGCTAAAAAAGCGGCAGAAGTTGCAAAATGCGACATCATCCGAGCCGACGTTGACGAAAGCACATGTTACGAGACCGTTATTGTGGTTGGAGGGAATGTGGACCTACACGTTCTCCTCTGGGGATTTTGCTCGAACATCCAAAATGTTTACTTCCAGAAAAGTGGCAAAAGTCAGTGAAAGTGCACTCAGTTTTCCAGCACTTCTTTTGTTCGAGGAGAAATGAAGTAACTTCCATGCATTTGCGTATACGACACCACCTCTGCTTTTTTCTAGCAAGGAAAAACAAATTTGTTGAGTGTATTTTGAAAGACCCGGAACCTGGTTGATCTAGCCATCGTGTTTTTCCTCCCCAATTGTTAGTTAAGAAGGTATAGCCGATTTTGCAGAGAAGTGCTTGGGCACTCTGTGAAGGCGATGCATTTATCGACCCTCTAAACGACTTTCGTTTCTGGTTGTTCGTCAAATCAGCAGCCTACGCGAAAAGAAGCTGCTTCCTTTCATTCGTATCGTATGTACCAAGTTCAAAACTAGCTGGGGTTGGAAATGGATGCCACAAAATGCGATTGTTCGAATAGCTCCCTTGGTTTAATACCAATAATATCATTAGGCGAACCAGGCTCACCAATTTTTTCTAATTGGTCTTATGCAAGTACCAGAAGGGATGCACGGAAACTTGCACTTGGTGGGAGATCTGGGCTTAAGTGCTCAACTTAATACAATAAAGATAATTTGTGTACAACATTAAAAATATTTTGTAACTTACACGAAATTAGAGTTGTAAACATGAGAAATGTTAGAAATGCGTCTGTTTTATATTGGAGACGTCACTTCTGGAATTTTGACATTGTTGACAATTCAGACGTATTCACGGACTTTTTCACAAGATTATGGGCGTTCACGAGTAAACCGGTTTTGATATTCCTATATCTGGAAAGTTTACAATCTATATTTAGTTTATTTATGAGGAAACAACTTTAATTCGATTCACTAAGAGTAAATGGAAATGTGGTTGCGAGTGTTTGTTTCTAATTTTTTATTTTTGCGCGGAAAAGGAGGGCACCGTATAATAGAGTTGGCCGTCTAGTTTAATTTGTTGATGGTGAATGTTTTAATAAAGATTTCAATCAATCGTAGTTTGTTTGTGCAGCTGTTTGCATTTAACTATTAAATATGCTTATTGGTTAAATTAAACAAAATATTTTTACCTTGGACGAATTTTTGTACGGAAAGGAGAGTGGATTATATTTTGATCTCGTAAGTAATAATGTTTTAATACCAAACGTTTTTGGGAAAGTAGTTATGTTAAATGTATATTTGATGGAACTGACTTTAAGATTGTTGTATTGTAAAGATTTGTGCCCAAGTTCAATGTGGAACAATATTTTTTTTTTTTTTTTGTAAAATGACCTGAACAAGAAAATAAAATTTATCTTGCGAAGAAATTATTAATAACAAAGTTATTAACAGTTAAACAGACAAAGTTATTAACAGAACCCACCATAGTTTATATTTCAACACAATATTTGTTTGAAATATTTCTTAATATAAGGTCTGTTTCTATATTGCCCAGAACTACAAAAACAACCATGAGGGTTCATGACAATTTTGTGTTGGTTTCCGTAGGGACAATGGATATTTAAGAGTTTGGTCATGTTTATTACATTGAAGTGATCTGATTATCTCTTTTGGGTTCCTTTTAATCGTTTATATTTTAAACTTTTTCATTTCCGTACCGCGGACGTACAAATTTCGTCGCGCAAATCATGTCGATCCGCGCTAATTGTACGATATCGTTATCGTAATTTTCTATGATGGTTAACAACCAGGCCTAGATAATGACTTTCTAAATAGATATTATGATTGAGTCGTATGTAAAAAGCTTTTGGTCGGACTGAAGTCTCAAGTGGCTTCAGTTTAGGTTCGTATGCAAAAAGAAAATCAGAGACATTTTAGATAATGAACTTTTGCTAAACGGATAAGACAGTTCTCATGCTTAGATATTCTCTTATGCAAAAAAAACATACCAATGTCTCAGAACAAAGACGTAAAGCTCAAGAGTCAAGACTAGAAATTTGATGTCACATTAGGTCAAATAGCTTCATATTTAAACGTCAGTACGTAAAATTAGTTAGTGAATTTGCGATAAAAAACAGTAAAAAAAAAGCCAAATTGCCTATGAGAGTGAAGGAAAACGAAAAATTAAAAAAATAATTACTTTTGGCAGCTTAGAAACAAATTTTTGTCATGTTTCGGAAAAATAGTCTGCACGCACCTTCGAATTAGTAAGCCAAAGCACGATAGTGGAGAGTCTATAAATCGAAAGAGTAAGTGTTAATTGAGAGACTCATAAAGTGTGAATGTTTGTGCTTTTAATTTAAAAAATTATGTTGTAATCTACTTCTAGCTCTCCATGTCTTATGGCACGGCTCGGTTCGTAACTCCCGAATATTTAAAAATTCAGATATTTACCAGCCACTTTTTTTATAATGACGCCATCGAAGAAAATCTGCTGTTGTAGAAGGAAATTACAACAGTGTACTGACTTTGGTCAGTGATTGAAAGTGTTTTCGATCAGTTAAAGTAATATTGACCTGCTTTCTTTTGCATAACGTGCGAATATGTATGTTGTCGCCCTCTGCGACAAACAAAACAAAAAGAAAAGTCCGGAATTGTGGAAAAACAATTCATGGCTTTTGCATGACGATAATGCACCTGCTCATTCATCGTTACTTGTCGGAGATTTTTTGGCCCCATGAGACTGTTTTCTGTTCCCAAAACTGAAGAGATCTATGAAAGGACAAAGATAAAACCGTACCGCTGGAAGTGCTCAAGACTACCCCAGGAAGTGCTTTGAGGATTGCAAAAAGCGTTGGCGCAATTCAGCGTCAGGCCTAGCTCATTCCCCTCCTCACTTGATCACCACCTACGAACAAAGAATCGTCTATCCTGTTCGTGTTTCTCAACGCTGATGTGAGCGTTATCATCTTAGATGTCAAAAACACTTTCCACGAAATGGGTGGCATTATAATCATTACACCTGAAATAATCCGCTGTATTGTTAGATAAAACAATCTCTCGTTTGAAGAAAAACGTTTCTGCTGACAAGATCTCCAAAGTGCATGAAAGTTTTTAAGTTGATGGCGACATGCTGCCCACAGCTTCAGAGTTGCTGTGGTTGTTCAGAAAAAGTCTAACATTCCTGATATTCCAGGCTGTAATAGATTCATGGAGCAAGTGACCTTGATTGAGCTTCATCTTAAGTGCTCAAAAATTGTTTTTCTCCCATCTGTTTTCACTCCACCCACATGTTATGACGCCGACATCGCTTCTTGAGGATAGTGCAAGATCCATAGCCCATCATTGAAATACCTGCTGTGTGACGTATGATCAACCGCTGTACAAGAAAGCCGGAGACATTATTGAGAATTACCAATATTCCGATTTGAGTACCATGGCGGTGAGGCTATGTGATTTCCAAAATCTTATATCTTTCATAGGAATCATTAATGCTAGTCGCCTGCAGGAATTACTCACTGCAGTATTCGCCGAGGATAGCGTCAGCGAAATTCTCAATGCGATTTAAAAGGAAACTACGATTCGCAGGTCGGATATATTGATGCTGTTTACATTGGATTAAACTATGGTCGTGGTCCAGCAGTGTGCTTTCTCGATAGACTTGGGGCATAGATATATAGGTATGCTAAACATTTGCGAAGAGCTGGAACGGTTTTTGGATATTTCTTATATAACCACAAAATACTACGTGGATATAAGGCAAACACAAATCATACGAAACACTGCTGACGTAGATAAATTTAAAAACTGGTTCGGCACCCATCTTTTATTTTAATCTATAGACACAATACTATCCATCAGCAGTGAAATTTTAAGAGGTCCTGAAATAAATTGCCACCTACCCCAAGAAAAATGTATTGAAGGGGTCAAACAAATCACTGGAATTTCGTTTGGAAAGGACAAAGTAATCACCTTGGCGACAATCACCAGCAATATTACTATATTCATAGCAAGCGTGTTGACGTGAATCCACTCACCATCAGGGCGTTACAAAGCAGTTGGACAAAGAATTAAAGAGGCATTTCAAATTAGAATTGGGCATTTATTCATTGTTCAACGAAGAGGGGATGCGGAAGGTGGCTAAATGTACTTTTTATTTCGATTTTATTCCACTTGCCAAAAACTTCTTACTCGGACCTAATACGTTTGTAGTAGTGGATAGGGGATACCTTTTCCACAAAGTTACCTGGCACCGAAATGATTCGATCAAGACAATCATATCTGGTTACATTACCTACACAATCAACTACTTCAGCAGGTGTAGGTGGTGTTCTATGGATAACCAGAACGATTGCATCGCTACGCTGCCCTCTATTACAACTGTCATCAGAGAGCCCCAGGAAAAATTGTTAGCCAACGACTCCAGTAAACGACTTCTAATGGAACAGTTTTGTTCTGCGCTTGAAATCGAAGAGATTGAAGCTAAAAAAGCGGCAGAAGTTGCAAAATGCGACATCATCCGAGCCGACGTTGACGAAAGCACATGTTACGAGACCGTTATTGTGGTTGGAGGGAATGTGGACCTACACGTTCTCCTCTGGGGATTTTGCTCGAACATCCAAAATGTTTACTTCCAGAAAAGTGGCAAAAGTCAGTGAAAGTGCACTCAGTTTTCCAGCACTTCTTTTGTTCGAGGAGAAATGAAGTAACTTCCATGCATTTGCGTATACGACACCACCTCTGCTTTTTTCTAGCAAGGAAAAACAAATTTGTTGAGTGTATTTTGAAAGACCCGGAACCTGGTTGATCTAGCCATCATGTTTCTCCTCCCCAATTGTTAGTTAAGAAGGTATAGCCGATTTTGCAGAGAAGTGCTTGGGCACTCTGTGAAGGCGATGCATTTATCGACCCTCTAAACGACTTTCGTTTCTGGTTGTTCGTCAAATCAGCAGCCTACGCGAAAAGAAGCTGCTTCCTTTCATTCGTATCGTATGTACCAAGTTCAAAACTAGCTGGGGTTGGAAATGGATGCCACAAAATGCGATTGTTCGAATAGCTCCCTTGGTTTAATACCAATAATATCATTAGGCGAACCAGGCTCACCAATTTTTTCTAATTGGTCTTATGCAAGTACCAGAAGGGATGCACGGAAACTTGCACTTGGTGGGAGATCTGGGCTTAAGTGCTCAACTTAATACAATAAAGATAATTTGTGTACAACATTAAAAATATTTTGTAACTTACACGAAATTAGAGTTGTAAACATGAGAAATGTTAGAAATGCGTCTGTTTTATATTGGAGACGTCACTTCTGGAATTTTGACATTGTTGACAATTCAGACGTATTCACGGACTTTTTCACAAGATTATGGGCGTTCACGAGTAAACCGGTTTTGATATTCCTATATCTGGAAAGTTTACAATCTATATTTAGTTTATTTATGAGGAAACAACTTTAATTCGATTCACTAAGAGTAAATGGAAATGTGGTTGCGAGTGTTTGTTTCTAATTTTTTATTTTTGCGCGGAAAAGGAGGGCACCGTATAATAGAGTTGGCCGTCTAGTTTAATTTGTTGATGGTGAATGTTTTAATAAAGATTTCAATCAATCGTAGTTTGTTTGTGCAGCTGTTTGCATTTAACTATTAAATATGCTTATTGGTTAAATTAAACAAAATATTTTTACCTTGGACGAATTTTTGTACGGAAAGGAGAGTGGATTATATTTTGATCTCGTAAGTAATAATGTTTTAATACCAAACGTTTTTGGGAAAGTAGTTATGTTAAATGTATATTTGATGGAACTGACTTTAAGATTGTTGTATTGTAAATATTTGTGCCCAAGTTCAATGTGGAACAATGTTTTTTTTTTTTTTTTTTGTAAAATGACCTGAACAAGAAAATAAAATTTATCTTGCGAAGAAATTATTAATAACAAAGTTATTAACAGTTAAACAGACAAAGTTATTAACAGAACCCACCATAGTTTATATTTCAACACAATATTTGTTTGAAATATTTCTTAATATAAGGTCTGTTTCTATATTGCCCAGAACTACAAAAACAACCATGAGGGTTCATGACAATTTTGTGTTGGTTTCCGTAGGGACAATGGATATTTAAGAGTTTGGTCATGTTTATTACATTGAAGTGATCTGATTATCTCTTTTGGGTTCCTTTTAATCGTTTATATTTTAAACTTTTTCATTTCCGTACCGCGGACGTACAAATTTCGTCGCGCAAATCATGTCGATCCGCGCTAATTGTACGATATCGTTATCGTAATTTTCTATGATGGTTAACAACCAGGCCTAGATAATGACTTTCTAAATAGATATTATGATTGAGTCGTATGTAAAAAGCTTTTGGTCGGACTGAAGTCTCAAGTGGCTTCAGTTTAGGTTCGTATGCAAAAAGAAAATCAGAGACATTTTAGATAATGAACTTTTGCTAAACGGATAAGACAGTTCTCATGCTTAGATATTCTCTTATGCAAAAAAAACATACCAATGTCTCAGAACAAAGACGTAAAGCTCAAGAGTCAAGACTAGAAATTTGATGTCACATTAGGTCAAATAGCTTCATATTTAAACGTCAGTACGTAAAATTAGTTAGTGAATTTGCGATAAAAAACAGTAAAAAAAAAGCCAAATTGCCTATGAGAGTGAAGGAAAACGAAAAATTAAAAAAATAATTACTTTTGGCAGCTTAGAAACAAATTTTTGTCATGTTTCGGAAAAATAGTCTGCACGCACCTTCGAATTAGTAAGCCAAAGCACGATAGTGGAGAGTCTATAAATCGAAAGAGTAAGTGTTAATTGAGAGACTCATAAAGTGTGAATGTTTGTGCTTTTAATTTAAAAAATTATGTTGTAATCTACTTCTAGCTCTCCATGTCTTATGGCACGGCTCGGTTCGTAACTCCCGAATATTTAAAAATTCAGATATTTACCAGCCACTTTTTTTATAATGACGCCATCGAAGAAAATCTGCTGTTGTAGAAGGAAATTACAACAGTGTACTGACTTTGGTCAGTGATTGAAAGTGTTTTCGATCAGTTAAAGTAATATTGACCTGCTTTCTTTTGCATAACGTGCGAATATGTATGTTGTCGCCCTCTGCGACAAACAAAACAAAAAGAAAAGTCCGGAATTGTGGAAAAACAATTCATGGCTTTTGCATGACGATAATGCACCTGCTCATTCATCGTTACTTGTCGGAGATTTTTTGGCCCCATGAGACTGTTTTCTGTTCCCAAAACTGAAGAGATCTATGAAAGGACAAAGATAAAACCGTACCGCTGGAAGTGCTCAAGACTACCCCAGGAAGTGCTTTGAGGATTGCAAAAAGCGTTGGCGCAATTCAGCGTCAGGCCTAGCTCATTCCCCTCCTCACTTGATCACCACCTACGAACAAAGAATCGTCTATCCTGTTCGTGTTTCTCAACGCTGATGTGAGCGTTATCATCTTAGATGTCAAAAACACTTTCCACGAAATGGGTGGCATTATAATCATTACACCTGAAATAATCCGCTGTATTGTTAGATAAAACAATCTCTCGTTTGAAGAAAAACGTTTCTGCTGACAAGATCTCCAAAGTGCATGAAAGTTTTTAAGTTGATGGCGACATGCTGCCCACAGCTTCAGAGTTGCTGTGGTTGTTCAGAAAAAGTCTAACATTCCTGATATTCCAGGCTGTAATAGATTCATGGAGCAAGTGACCTTGATTGAGCTTCATCTTAAGTGCTCAAAAATTGTTTTTCTCCCATCTGTTTTCACTCCACCCACATGTTATGACGCCGACATCGCTTCTTGAGGATAGCCCATCATTGAAATACCTGCTGTGTGACGTATGATCAACCGCTGTACAAGAAAGCCGGAGACATTATTGAGAATTACCAATATTCCGATTTGAGTACCATGGCGGTGAGGCTATGTGATTTCCAAAATCTTATATCTTTCATAGGAATCATTAATGCTAGTCGCCTGCAGGAATTACTCACTGCAGTATTCGCCGAGGATAGCGTCAGCGAAATTCTCAATGCGATTTAAAAGGAAACTACGATTCGCAGGTCGGATATATTGATGCTGTTTACATTGGATTAAACTATGGTCGTGGTCCAGCAGTGTGCTTTCTCGATAGACTTGGGGCATAGATATATAGGTATGCTAAACATTTGCGAAGAGCTGGAACGGTTTTTGGATATTTCTTATATAACCACAAAATACTACGTGGATATAAGGCAAACACAAATCATACGAAACACTGCTGACGTAGATAAATTTAAAAACTGGTTCGGCACCCATCTTTTATTTTAATCTATAGACACAATACTATCCATCAGCAGTGAAATTTTAAGAGGTCCTGAAATAAATTGCCACCTACCCCAAGAAAAATGTATTGAAGGGGTCAAACAAATCACTGGAATTTCGTTTGGAAAGGACAAAGTAATCACCTTGGCGACAATCACCAGCAATATTACTATATTCATAGCAAGCGTGTTGACGTGAATCCACTCACCATCAGGGCGTTACAAAGCAGTTGGACAAAGAATTAAAGAGGCATTTCAAATTAGAATTGGGCATTTATTCATTGTTCAACGAAGAGGGGATGCGGAAGGTGGCTAAATGTACTTTTTATTTCGATTTTATTCCACTTGCCAAAAACTTCTTACTCGGACCTAATACGTTTGTAGTAGTGGATAGGGGATACCTTTTCCACAAAGTTACCTGGCACCGAAATGATTCGATCAAGACAATCATATCTGGTTACATTACCTACACAATCAACTACTTCAGCAGGTGTAGGTGGTGTTCTATGGATAACCAGAACGATTGCATCGCTACGCTGCCCTCTATTACAACTGTCATCAGAGAGCCCCAGGAAAAATTGTTAGCCAACGACTCCAGTAAACGACTTCTAATGGAACAGTTTTGTTCTGCGCTTGAAATCGAAGAGATTGAAGCTAAAAAAGCGGCAGAAGTTGCAAAATGCGACATCATCCGAGCCGACGTTGACGAAAGCACATGTTACGAGACCGTTATTGTGGTTGGAGGGAATGTGGACCTACACGTTCTCCTCTGGGGATTTTGCTCGAACATCCAAAATGTTTACTTCCAGAAAAGTGGCAAAAGTCAGTGAAAGTGCACTCAGTTTTCCAGCACTTCTTTTGTTCGAGGAGAAATGAAGTAACTTCCATGCATTTGCGTATACGACACCACCTCTGCTTTTTTCTAGCAAGGAAAAACAAATTTGTTGAGTGTATTTTGAAAGACCCGGAACCTGGTTGATCTAGCCATCATGTTTCTCCTCCCCAATTGTTAGTTAAGAAGGTATAGCCGATTTTGCAGAGAAGTGCTTGGGCACTCTGTGAAGGCGATGCATTTATCGACCCTCTAAACGACTTTCGTTTCTGGTTGTTCGTCAAATCAGCAGCCTACGCGAAAAGAAGCTGCTTCCTTTCATTCGTATCGTATGTACCAAGTTCAAAACTAGCTGGGGTTGGAAATGGATGCCACAAAATGCGATTGTTCGAATAGCTCCCTTGGTTTAATACCAATAATATCATTAGGCGAACCAGGCTCACCAATTTTTTCTAATTGGTCTTATGCAAGTACCAGAAGGGATGCACGGAAACTTGCACTTGGTGGGAGATCTGGGCTTAAGTGCTCAACTTAATACAATAAAGATAATTTGTGTACAACATTAAAAATATTTTGTAACTTACACGAAATTAGAGTTGTAAACATGAGAAATGTTAGAAATGCGTCTGTTTTATATTGGAGACGTCACTTCTGGAATTTTGACATTGTTGACAATTCAGACGTATTCACGGACTTTTTCACAAGATTATGGGCGTTCACGAGTAAACCGGTTTTGATATTCCTATATCTGGAAAGTTTACAATCTATATTTAGTTTATTTATGAGGAAACAACTTTAATTCGATTCACTAAGAGTAAATGGAAATGTGGTTGCGAGTGTTTGTTTCTAATTTTTTATTTTTGCGCGGAAAAGGAGGGCACCGTATAATAGAGTTGGCCGTCTAGTTTAATTTGTTGATGGTGAATGTTTTAATAAAGATTTCAATCAATCGTAGTTTGTTTGTGCAGCTGTTTGCATTTAACTATTAAATATGCTTATTGGTTAAATTAAACAAAATATTTTTACCTTGGACGAATTTTTGTACGGAAAGGAGAGTGGATTATATTTTGATCTCGTAAGTAATAATGTTTTAATACCAAACGTTTTTGGGAAAGTAGTTATGTTAAATGTATATTTGATGGAACTGACTTTAAGATTGTTGTATTGTAAATATTTGTGCCCAAGTTCAATGTGGAACAATGTTTTTTTTTTTTTTTTTGTAAAATGACCTGAACAAGAAAATAAAATTTATCTTGCGAAGAAATTATTAATAACAAAGTTATTAACAGTTAAACAGACAAAGTTATTAACAGAACCCACCATAGTTTATATTTCAACACAATATTTGTTTGAAATATTTCTTAATATAAGGTCTGTTTCTATATTGCCCAGAACTACAAAAACAACCATGAGGGTTCATGACAATTTTGTGTTGGTTTTCGTAGGGACAATGGATATTTAAGAGTTTGGTCATGTTTATTACATTGAAGTGATCTGATTATCTCTTTTGGGTTCCTTTTAATCGTTTATATTTTAAACTTTTTCATTTCCGTACCGCGGACGTACAAATTTCGTCGCGCAAATCATGTCGATCCGCGCTAATTGTACGATATCGTTATCGTAATTTTCTATGATGGTTAACAACCAGGCCTAGATAATGACTTTCTAAATAGATATTATGATTGAGTCGTATGTAAAAAGCTTTTGGTCGGACTGAAGTCTCAAGTGGCTTCAGTTTAGGTTCGTATGCAAAAAGAAAATCAGAGACATTTTAGATACTGAACTTTTGCTAAACGGATAAGACAGTTCTCATGCTTAGATATTCTCTTATGCAAAAAAAAACATACCAATGTCTCAGAACAAAGACGTAAAGCTCAAGAGTCAAGACTAGAAATTTGATGTCACATTAGGTCAAATAGCTTCATATTTAAACGTCAGTACGTAAAATTAGTTAGTGAATTTGCGATAAAAAACAGTAAAAAAAAGCCAAATTGCCTATGAGAGTGAAGGAAAACGAAAAATTAAAAAAATAATTACTTTTGGCAGCTTAGAAACAAATTTTTGTCATGTTTTGGAAAAATAGTCTGCACGCACCTTCGAATTAGTAAGCCAAAGCACGATAGTGGAGAGTCTATAAATCGAAAGAGTAAGTGTTAATTGAGAGACTCATAAAGTGTGAATGTTTGTGCTTTTAATTTAAAAAATTATGTTGTAATCTACTTCTAGCTCTCCATGTCTTATGGCACGGCTCGGTTCGTAACTCCCGAATATTTAAAAATTCAGATATTTACCAGCCACTTTTTTTATAATGACGCCATCGAAGAAAATCTGCTGTTGTAGAAGGAAATTACAACAGTGTACTGACTTTGGTCAGTGATTGAAAGTGTTTTCGATCAGTTAAAGTAATATTGACCTGCTTTCTTTTGCATAACGTGCGAATATGTATGTTGTCGCCCTCTGCGACAAACAAAACAAAAAGAAAAGTCCGGAATTGTGGAAAAACAATTCATGGCTTTTGCATGACGATAATGCACCTGCTCATTCATCGTTACTTGTCGGAGATTTTTTGGCCCCATGAGACTGTTTTCTGTTCCCAAAACTGAAGAGATCTATGAAAGGACAAAGATAAAACCGTACCGCTGGAAGTGCTCAAGACTACCCCAGGAAGTGCTTTGAGGATTGCAAAAAGCGTTGGCGCAATTCAGCGTCAGGCCTAGCTCATTCCCCTCCTCACTTGATCACCACCTACGAACAAAGAATCGTCTATCCTGTTCGTGTTTCTCAACGCTGATGTGAGCGTTATCATCTTAGATGTCAAAAACACTTTCCACGAAATGGGTGGCATTATAATCATTACACCTGAAATAATCCGCTGTATTGTTAGATAAAACAATCTCTCGTTTGAAGAAAAACGTTTCTGCTGACAAGATCTCCAAAGTGCATGAAAGTTTTTAAGTTGATGGCGACATGCTGCCCACAGCTTCAGAGTTGCTGTGGTTGTTCAGAAAAAGTCTAACATTCCTGATATTCCAGGCTGTAATAGATTCATGGAGCAAGTGACCTTGATTGAGCTTCATCTTAAGTGCTCAAAAATTGTTTTTCTCCCATCTGTTTTCACTCCACCCACATGTTATGACGCCGACATCGCTTCTTGAGGATAGTGCAAGATCCATAGCCCATCATTGAAATACCTGCTGTGTGACGTATGATCAACCGCTGTACAAGAAAGCCGGAGACATTATTGAGAATTACCAATATTCCGATTTGAGTACCATGGCGGTGAGGCTATGTGATTTCCAAAATCTTATATCTTTCATAGGAATCATTAATGCTAGTCGCCTGCAGGAATTACTCACTGCAGTATTCGCCGAGGATAGCGTCAGCGAAATTCTCAATGCGATTTAAAAGGAAACTACGATTCGCAGGTCGGATATATTGATGCTGTTTACATTGGATTAAACTATGGTCGTGGTCCAGCAGTGTGCTTTCTCGATAGACTTGGGGCATAGATATATAGGTATGCTAAACATTTGCGAAGAGCTGGAACGGTTTTTGGATATTTCTTATACAACCACAAAATACTACGTGGATATAAGGCAAACACAAATCATACGAAACACTGCTGACGTAGATAAATTTAAAAACTGGTTCGGCACCCATCTTTTATTTCAATCTATAGACACAATACTATCCATTAGCAGTGAAATTTTAAGAGGTCCTGAAATAAATTGCCACCTACCCCAAGAAAAATGTATTGAAGGGGTCAAACAAATCACTGGAATTTCGTTTGGAAAGGACAAAGTAATCACCTTGGCGACAATCACCAGCAATATTACTATATTCATAGCAAGCGTGTTGACGTGAATCCACTCACCATCAGGGCGTTACAAAGCAGTTGGACAAAGAATTAAAGAGGCATTTCAAATTAGAATTGGGCATTTATACATTGTTCAACGAAGAGGGGATGCGGAAGGTGGCTAAATGTACTTTTTATTTCGATTTTATTCCACTTGCCAAAAACTTCTTACTCGGACCTAATACGTTTGTAGTAGTGGATAGGGGATACCTTTTCCACAAAGTTACCTGGCACCGAAATGATTCGATCAAGACAATCATATCTGGTTACATTACCTACACAATCAACTACTTCAGCAGGTGTAGGTGGTGTTCTATGGATAACCAGAACGATTGCATCGCTACGCTGCCCTCTATTACAACTGTCATCAGAGAGCCCCAGGAAAAATTGTTAGCCAACGACTCCAGTAAACGACTTCTAATGGAACAGTTTTGTTCTGCGCTTGAAATCGAAGAGATTGAAGCTAAAAAAGCAGCAGAAGTTGCAAAATGCGACATCATCCGAGCCGACGTTGACGAAAGCACATGTTACGAGACCGTTATTGTGGTTGGAGGGAATGTGGACCTACACGTTCTCCTCTGGGGATTTTGCTCGAACATCCAAAATGTTTACTTCCAGAAAAGTGGCAAAAGTCTTTTTGCTTTTTTCTAGCAAGGAAAAACAAATTTGTTGAGTGTATTTTGAAAGACCCGGAACCTGGTTGATCTAGCCATCGTGTTTCTCCTCCCCAATTGTTAGTTAAGAAGGTATAGCCGATTTTGCAGAGAAGTGCTTGGGCACTCTGTGAAGGCGATGCATTTATCGACCCTCTAAACGACTTTCGTTTCTGGTTGTTCGTCAAATCAGCAGCCTACGCGAAAAGAAGCTGCTTCCTTTCATTCGTATCGTATGTACCAAGTTCAAACCTAGCTGGGGTTGGAAATGGATGCCACAAAATGCGATTGTTCGAATAGCTCCGACGTTGACGAAAGCACATGTTACGAGACCGTTATTGTGGTTGGAGGGAATGTGGACCTACACGTTCTCCTCTGGGGATTTTGCTCGAACATCCAAAATGTTTACTTCCAGAAAAGTGGCAAAAGTCAGTGAAAGTGCACTCAGTTTTCCAGCACTTCTTTTGTTCGAGGAGAAATGAAGTAACTTCCATGCATTTGCGTATACGACAGCACCTCTGCTTTTTTCTAGCAAGGAAAAACAAATTTGTTGAGTGTATTTTGAAAGACCCGGAACCTGGTTGATCTAGCCATCGTGTTTCTAATCCCCAAATGTTAGTTAAGAAGGTATAGCCGATTTTGCAGAGAAGTGCTTGGGCACTCTGTGAAGGCGATGCATTTATCGACCCTCTAAACGACTTTCGTTTCTGGTTGTTCGTCAAATCAGCAGCCTACGCGAAAAGAAGCTGCTTCCTTTCATTCGTATCGTATGTACCAAGTTCAAAACTAGCTGGGGTTGGAAATGGATGCCACAAAATGCGATTGTTCGAATAGCTCCCTTGGTTTAATACCTATAATATCATTAGGCGAACCAGGCTTACCAATTTTTTCTAATTGCTCTTATGCAAGTACCAGAAGGGATGCACGGAAACTTGCACTTGGTGGGAGATCTGGGCTTAAGTGCTCAACTTTATGTACTCCGTGCTCTGTTAAAACATTATTATTATTAAAACAATTATTAAAACAATTTTAATCGACCCGACATGACCCCGAAGATTTCAGTCTCGGAATACGATCGTGATCAACTAGAACCCTCGAAAAGACTAAAACATTGAGCACTTGTAATTAATAGTTTGTAAGCTTGCATTTCCGATGTGCAAAATTCAAGTGCAATGGTCGAGAATTTGCAACATTGACCTAACAAAACAATTTCAAACCAATCAGCCGTGTTATGTTTTCAATAAGATAAGATTTACCACGTCTGAATGATCTCGACAAATCACACCCTTGTTACTCATGCCTAACATCTGAGCGACAATTTTTTATAATGGCTACTCGCCTGTTTAATTCCTTACCACGGTATATCCGAAGGTCTTGTGGTACCAGTAGGTTTAGAAATGAACTTAACTCCACAATTTTATCTGGAGATATATGTACATGTACGCAGCTAAGAGTAAAACAATGTACATATTTACTTTACTTTACTTTTTTATTAGGTTGAATCTGAATCTGTTATGAACATACTCGTATTAAAGCTTCACTACTTTATAAGATAATTGATAAAATATAAATAGTTTTGTCCAATTGTAACAAAGTGATTATTAAATTCATTCGCAACTTCCTTGGGATCAGTAATGAAACCAGTACTATTTAGAGTTTTGGACAGATGTTGGACTTTCACGTTTCCACATATGTTTTAAGTTACCTTAAGATTTCCTCAGAAGATTATGCAGTTAATTATCGTGGCAATTACGTATCTCCTTGTTTATTATTTTGCATATACTTTTATATGCAAATTTCGTTAATTTTGTGGATGCCATGATACATTTTTGGTGCAGTTTATTTATATGTTTTTCTTTGTTGACTCATCGTCATGTAGTGTATATGTAGTGAAGAAATTTATCCAAAACTCTGCGTATAGAAAGCTCTGTTATTCGGTACAAAATCGTTCTCCTGGTGTAAGTCTATTCATGAAAATTGATCAAATAATCTATCACATATCACAGATCTATCACATAAAAAAAAGATAACACATCGGGGTAGTAATTTCAAAATAGCTACTCACATGCTAATGGATGTGTACTTAAGACTTGGAAGAAGATGAGCCTTTTCACTTAAGCCCTTCAAATTTGATACAGTAATTCTTGAATAGTTATAGATTGCCATAATCTGTTCTTCATTCATGTTAACTAATTATTTATTTTCATTAGACGATATAAGTAAGAAAAAATATAAATGATTAGTGGAATAAATGTATTTAGTATTGTGTACTTCATATTTAAACGTCAGTACGTAAAATTAGTTAGTGAATTTGCGATAAAAAACAGTAAAAAAAAGCCAAATTGCCTATGAGAGTGAAGGAAAATGGAAAATTAAAAAAATTATTACTTTTGGCAGCTTAGAAACAAATTTTTGTCATGTTTTGGAAAAATAGTCTGCACGCACCTTCGAATTAGTAAGCCAAAGCACGATAGTGGAGAGTCTATAAATCGAAAGAGTAAGTGTTAATTGAGATACTCATAAAGTGTGAATGTTTGTGCTTTTAATTTAAAAAATTATGTTGTAATCTACTACTAGCTCTCCATGTCTTATGGCACGGCTCGGTTCGTAACTCCCGAATATTTAAAAATTCAGATATTTACCAGCCACTTCTTAATAATCCTACAAGTGTCCTCATCGTTGATGAGGGTAAAGCAATCACTCTTTTTATAATGACGCCATCGAAGAAAATCTACTGTTGTAGAAGGAAATTACAACAGTGTACTGACTTTGGTCAGTGATTGAAAGTGTTTTCGATCAGTTAAAACGGAGTTCTTCGGAGCTAACAATTTCCATACAAAATACATCAAAAGTAATATTGACCTGCTTTCTTTTGCATAACGTGCGAATATGTATGTTGTTGCCCTCTGCGACAAACAAAACAAAAAGAAAAGTCCGGAATTGTGGAAAAACAATTCATGGCTTTTGCATGACGATAATACACCTGCTCATTCATCGTTGCTTGTCGGAGATTTTTTGGCCCCATGAGATTTTTTTCTGTTCCCAAAACTGAAGAGATCTATGAAAGGACAAAGATAAAACCGTACATTACAACAGTGTACTGACTTTGGTCAGTGATTGAAAGTGTTTTCGATCAGTTAAAACGGAGTTTTTCGGAGCTAACAATTTCCATACAAAATGCATCAAAAGTAATATTGACCTGCTTTCTTTTGCATAACGTGCGAATATGTATGTTGTCGCCCTCTGCGACAAACAAAACAAAAAGAAAAGTCCGGAATTGTGGAAAAACAATTCATGGCTTTTGCATGACGATAATACACCTGCTCATTCATCGTTGCTTGTCGGAGATTTTTTGGCCCCATGAGATTTTTTTCTGTTCCCAAAACTGAAGAGATATATGAAAGGACAAAGATAAAACCGTACCGCTGGAAGTGCTCAAGACTACTCCAAGAAGTGCTTTGAGGATTGCAAAAAGCGTTGGCGCAATTCAGCGTCAGGCCTAGCTCATTCCCCTCCTCACTTGATCACCACCTACGAACAAAAAATCGTCTATCCTGTTCGTCTTTCTCAACGCTGATGTGAGCGTTATCATCTTAGATGTCAAAATCACTTTCCACGAAATGGGTGGCATTATAATCATTACACCTGAAATAATCCGCTGTATTGTTAGATAAAACAATCTTTCTTTTGAAGAAAAACGTTTCTGCTGACAAGATCTCCAAAGTGCATGAAAGTTTTTAAGTTGATAGCGACATGCTGCCCACAGCTTCAGAGTTGCTGTGGTTGTTCAGAAAAAGTCTAACATTCCTGATATTCCACTCTGTAATAGATTCATGGAGCAAGTGACCTTGATTGAGCTTCATTTTAAGTGCTCAAAAATTGTTTTTCTCCCATCTGTTTTCACTCCACCCACATGTTATGACGCCGACATCGCTTCTTGAGGATAGTGCAAGATCCATAGCCCATCATTGAAATACCTGCTGTGTGACGTATGATCAACCGCTGTACAAGAAAGCCGGAGACATTATTGAGAATTACCAATATTCCGATTTGAGTACCATGGCGGTGAGGCTATGTGATTTCCAAAATCTTATATCTTTCATAGGAATCATTAATGCTAGTCGCCTGCAGGAATTACTCACTGCAGTATTCGCCGAGGATAGCGTCAGCGAAATTCTCAATGCGATTTAAAAGGAAACTACGATTCGCAGGTCGGATATATTGATGCTGTTTACATTGGATTAAACTATGGTCGTGGTCCAGCAGTGTGCTTTCTCGATAGACTTGGGGCATAGATATATAGGTATGCTAAACATTTGCGAAGAGCTGGAACGGTTTTTGGATATTTCTTATACAACCACAAAATACTACGTGGATATAAGGCAAACACAAATCATACGAAACACTGCTGACGTAGATAAATTTAAAAACTGGTTCGGCACCCATCTTTTATTTCAATCTATAGACACAATACTATCCATTAGCAGTGAAATTTTAAGAGGTCCTGAAATAAATTTCCACCTACCCTACCCCAAGAAAAATGTATTGAAGGGGTCAAACAAATCACTGGAATTTCGTTTGGAAAGGACAAAGTAATCACCTTGGCGACAATCACCAGCACTATTACTATATTCATAGCAAGCGTGTTGACGTGAATCCACTCATCATCAGGGCGTTACAAAGCAGTTGGACAAAGAATTAAAGAGGCATTTCAAATTAGAATTGGGCATTTATACATTGTTCAACGAAGAGGGGATGCGGAAGGTGGCTAAATGTACTTTTTATTTCGCTTTTATTCCACTTGCCAAAAACTTCTTACTCGGACCTAATACGTTTGTAGTAGTGAATAGGGGATACCTTTTCCACAAAGTTACCTGGCACCGAAATGATTCGATCAAGACAATCATATCTGGTTACATTACCTACACAATCAACTACTTCAGCAGGTGTAGGTGGTGTTCTATGGATAACCAGAACGATTGCATCGCTACGCTGCCCTCTATTACAACTGTCATCAGAGAGCCCCAGGAAAAATTGTTAGCCAACGACTCCAGTAAACGACTTCTAATGGAACAGTTTTGTTCTGCGCTTGAAATCGAAGAGATTGAAGCTAAAAAAGCGGCAGAAGTTGCAAAATGCGACATCATCCGAGCCGACGTTGACGAAAGCACATGTTACGAGACCGTTATTGTGGTTGGAGGGAATGTGGACCTACACGTTCTCCTCTGGGGATTTTGCTCGAACATCCAAAATGTTTACTTCCAGAAAAGTGGCAAAAGTCAGTGAAAGTGCACTCAGTTTTCCAGCACTTCTTTTGTTCGAGAAGAAATGAAGTAACTTCCATGCATTTGCGTATACGACACCACCTCTGCTTTTTTCTAGCAAGGAAAAACAAATTTGTTGAGTGTATTTTGAAAGACCCGGAACCTGGTTGATCTAGCCATCGTGTTTCTCCTCCCCAATTGTTAGTTAAGAAGGTATAGCCGATTTTGCAGAGAAGTGCTTGGGCACTCTGTGAAGGCGATGCATTTATCGACCCTCTAAACGACTTTCGTTTCTGGTTGTTCGTCAAATCAGCAGCCTACGCGAAAAGAAGCTGCTTCCTTTCATTCGTATCGTATGTACCAAGTTCAAAACTAGCTGAGGTTGGAAATGGATGCCACAAAATGCGATTGTATGAATAGCTCCCTTGGTTTAATACCAATAATATCATTAGGCGAACCAGGCTCACCAATTTTTTCTAATTGCTCTTATGCAAGTACCAGAAGGGATGCACGGAAACTTGCACTTGGTGGGAGATCTGGGCTTAAGTGCTCAACTTTATGTACCCCGAAGATTTCAGTCTCGGAATACGATCGTGATCAACTAGAACCCTCGAAAAGACTAAAACATTGAGCACTTGTAATTAATAGTTTGTAAGCTTGCGTTTCCGATGTGCAAAATTCAAGTGCAATGGTCAAGAATTTGCAACATTGACCTAACAAAACAATTTCAAACCAATCAGCCTTGTTATGTTTTCAATAAGATAAGATTTACCACGTCTGAATGATCTCGACAAATCACACCCTTGTTACTCATGCCTAACATCTGAGCGACAATTTTTTATAATGGCTACTCGCCTGTTTAATTCCTTACCACGGTATATCCGAAGGTCTTGTGGTACCAGTAGGTTTAGAAATGAACTTAACTCCACAATTTTATCTGGAGATATATGTACATGTACGAAGCTAAGAGTAAAACAATGTACATATTTACTTTACTTTACTTTTTTATTAGGTTGTATCTGAATCTGTTATGAACATACTCGTATTAAAGCTTCACTACTTTATAAGATAATTGATAAAATATTAATAGTTTTGTCCAATTGTAACAAAGTGATTATTAAATTCATTCGCAACTTCCTTGGGATCAGTAATGAAACCAGTACTATTTAGAGTTTTGGACAGATGTTGGACTTTCACGTTTCCACACATGTTTTAAGTTACCTTAAGATTTCCTCAGAAGATTATGCAGTTAATTATCGTGGCAATTACGTATCTCCTTGTTTATTATTTTGCATATACTTTTATATTCAAATTTCGTTAATTTTGTGGATGCCATGATACATTTTTGGTGCAGTTTATTTATATGTTTTTCTTTGTTGACTCATCGTCATGTAGTGTATATGTAGTGAAAAAATTTATCCAAAACTCTGAGTATAGAAAGCTCCGTTATTCGGTACAAAATCGTTCTCCTGGTGTAAGTCTATTCATGAAAATTGATCAAATAATCTATCACATATCACAGATCTATCACATAAAAAAAAGATAACACATCGGGGTAGTAATTTCAAAATAGCTACTCACATGCTAATGGATGTGTACTTAAGACTTGGAAGAAGATGAGCCTTTTCACTTAAGCCCTTCAAATTTGATACAGTAATTCTTGAATAGCTATAGATTGCCATAATCTGTTCTTCATTCATGTTAACTAATTATTTATTTTCATTAGACGATATAAGTAAGAAAATATATAAATGATTAGTGGAATAAATGTATTTAGTATTGTGTACTTCATATTTAAACGTCAGTACGTAAAATTAGTTAGTGAATTTGCGATAAAAAACAGTAAAAAAAAAGGCAAATTGCCTATGAGAGTGAAGGAAAACGAAAAATTAAAAAAATAATTACTTTTGGCAGCTTAGAAACAAATTTTTGTCATGTTTTGGAAAAATAGTCTGCACGCACTTTCGAATTAGTAAGCCAAAGCACGATAGTGGAGAGTCTATAAATCGAAAGAGTAAGTGTTAATTGAGAGACTCATAAAGTGTGAATGTTTGTGCTTTTAATTTAAAAAATTATGTTGTGATCTACTTCTAGCTCTCCATGTCTTATGGCACGGCTCGGTTCGTAACTCCCGAATATTTAAAAATTCAGATATTTACCAGCCACTTCTTAATAATCCTACAGGTGTCCTCATCGCTGAGGAGGGTAAAGCAATCACTCTTTTTATAATGACGCCATCGAAGAAAATCTACTGTTGTAGAAGGAAATTACAACAGTGTACTGACTTTGGTCAGTGATTGAAAGTGTTTTCGATCAGTTAAAACGAAGTTTTTCGGAGCTAACAATTTCCATACAAAATGCATCAGAAGTAATATTGACCTGCTTTCTTTTGCATAACGTGCGAATATGTATGTTGTCGCCCTCTGCGACAAACAAAACAAAAAGAAAAGTCCGGAATTGTGGAAAAACAATTCATGGCTTTTGCATTACGATAATGCACCTGCTCATTCATCGTTGCTTGTCGGAGATTTTTTGGCCCCATGAGACTTTTTTCTGTTCCCAAAACTGAAGAGATCTATGAAAGGACAGAGATAAAACCGTACCGCTGGAAGTGCTCAGAACTACCCCAAGAAGTGCTTTGAGGATTGCAAAAAGCGTTGGCGCAATTCAGCGTCAGGCCTAGCTCATTCCCCTCCTCACTTGATCACCACCTACGAACAAAGAATCGTCTATCCTGTTCGTCTTTCTCAACGCTGATGTGAGCGTTATCATCTTAGATGTCAAAAACACTTTCCACGAAATGGGTGGCATTATAATCATTACACCTGAAATAATCCGCTGTATTGTTAGATAAAACAATCTCTCGTTTGAAGAAAAACGTTTCTGCTGACAAGATCTCCAAATTGCATGAAAGTTTTTAAGTTGATGGCGACATGCTGCCCACAGCTTCAGAGTTGCTGTGGTTGTTCAGAAAAAGTCTAACATTCCTGATATTCCAGGCTGTAATAGATTCATGGAGCAAGTGACCTTGATTGAGCTTCATCTTAAGTGCTCAAAAATTGTTTTTCTCCCATCTGTTTTCACTCCACCCACATGTTATGACGCCGACATCGCTTCTTGAGGATAGCCCATCATTGAAATACCTGCTGTGTGACGTATGATCAACCGCTGTACAAGAAAGCCGGAGACATTATTGAGAATTACCAATATTCCGATTTGAGTACCATGGCGGTGAGGCTATGTGATTTCCAAAATCTTATATCTTTCATAGGAATCATTAATGCTAGTCGCCTGCAGGAATTACTCACTGCAGTATTCGCCGAGGATAGCGTCAGCGAAATTCTCAATGCGATTTAAAAGGAAACTACGATTCGCAGGTCGGATATATTGATGCTGTTTACATTGGATTAAACTATGGTCGTGGTCCAGCAGTGTGCTTTCTCGATAGACTTGGGGCATAGATATATAGGTATGCTAAACATTTGCGAAGAGCTGGAACGGTTTTTGGATATTTCTTATACAACCACAAAATACTACGTGGATATAAGGCAAACACAAATCATACGAAACACTGCTGACGTAGATAAATTTAAAAACTGGCTCGGCACCCATCTTTTATTTCAATCTATAGACACAATACTATACATTAGCAGTGAAATTTTAAGAGGTCCTGAAATAAATTTCCACCTACCCTACCTCAAGAAAAATGTATTGAAGGGGTCAAACAAATCACTGGAATTTCGTTTGGAAAGGACAAAGTAATCACATTGGCGACAATCACCAGCACTATTACTATATTCATAGCAAGCGTGTTGACGTGAATCCACTCACCATCAGGGCGTTACAAAGCAGTTGGACAAAGAATTAAAGAGGCATTTCAAATTAGAATTGGGCATTTATACATTGTTCAACGAAGAGGGGATGCGGAAGGTGGCTAAATGTACTTTTTATTTCGCTTTTATTCCACTTGCCAAAAACTTCTTACTCGGACCTAATACGTTTGTAGTAGTGGATAGGGGATACCTTTTCCACAAAGTTACCTGGCACCGAAATGATTCGATCAAGACAATCATATCTGGTTACATTACCTACACAATCAACTACTTCAGCAGGTGTAGGTGGTGTTCTATGGATAACCAGAACGATTGCATCGCTACGCTGCCCTCTATTACAACTGTCATCAGAGAGCCCCAGGAAAAATTGTTAGCCAACGACTCCAGTAAACGACTTCTAATGGAACAGTTTTGTTCTGCGCTTGAAATCGAAGAGATTGAAGCTAAAAAAGCGGCAGAAGTTGCAAAATGCGACATCATCCGAGCCGACGTTGACGAAAGCACATGTTACGAGACCGTTATTGTGGTTGGAGGGAATGTGGACCTACACGTTCTCCTCTGGGGATTTTGCTCGAACATCCAAAATGTTTACTTCCAGAAAAGTGGCAAAAGTCAGTGAAAGTGCACTCAGTTTTCCAGCACTTCTTTTGTTCGAGAAGAAATGAAGTAACTTCCATGCATTTGCGTATACGACACCACCTCTGCTTTTTTCTAGCAAGGAAAAACAAATTTGTTGAGTGTATTTTGAAAGACCCGGAACCTGGTTGATCTAGCCATCGTGTTTCTCCTCCCCAATTGTTAGTTAAGAAGGTATAGCCGATTTTGCAGAGAAGTGCTTGGGCACTCTGTGAAGGCGATGCATTTATCGACCCTCTAAACGACTTTCGTTTCTGGTTGTTCGTCAAATCAGCAGCCTACGCGAAAAGAAGCTGCTTCCTTTCATTCGTATCGTATGTACCAAGTTCAAAACTAGCTGAGGTTGGAAATGGATGCCACAAAATGCGATTGTATGAATAGCTCCCTTGGTTTAATACCAATAATATCATTAGGCGAACCAGGCTCACCAATTTTTTCTAATTGCTCTTATGCAAGTACCAGAAGGGATGCACGGAAACTTGCACTTGGTGGGAGATCTGGGCTTAAGTGCTCAACTTTATGTACCCCGAAGATTTCAGTCTCGGAATACGATCGTGATCAACTAGAACCCTCGAAAAGACTAAAACATTGAGCACTTGTAATTAATAGTTTGTAAGCTTGCGTTTCCGATGTGCAAAATTCAAGTGCAATGGTCAAGAATTTGCAACATTGACCTAACAAAACAATTTCAAACCAATCAGCCTTGTTATGTTTTCAATAAGATAAGATTTACCACGTCTGAATGATCTCGACAAATCACACCCTTGTTACTCATGCCTAACATCTGAGCGACAATTTTTTATAATGGCTACTCGCCTGTTTAATTCCTTACCACGGTATATCCGAAGGTCTTGTGGTACCAGTAGGTTTAGAAATGAACTTAACTCCACAATTTTATCTGGAGATATATGTACATGTACGAAGCTAAGAGTAAAACAATGTACATATTTACTTTACTTTACTTTTTTATTAGGTTGTATCTGAATCTGTTATGAACATACTCGTATTAAAGCTTCACTACTTTATAAGATAATTGATAAAATATTAATAGTTTTGTCCAATTGTAACAAAGTGATTATTAAATTCATTCGCAACTTCCTTGGGATCAGTAATGAAACCAGTACTATTTAGAGTTTTGGACAGATGTTGGACTTTCACGTTTCCACACATGTTTTAAGTTACCTTAAGATTTCCTCAGAAGATTATGCAGTTAATTATCGTGGCAATTACGTATCTCCTTGTTTATTATTTTGCATATACTTTTATATTCAAATTTCGTTAATTTTGTGGATGCCATGATACATTTTTGGTGCAGTTTATTTATATGTTTTTCTTTGTTGACTCATCGTCATGTAGTGTATATGTAGTGAAAAAATTTATCCAAAACTCTGAGTATAGAAAGCTCCGTTATTCGGTACAAAATCGTTCTCCTGGTGTAAGTCTATTCATGAAAATTGATCAAATAATCTATCACATATCACAGATCTATCACATAAAAAAAAGATAACACATCGGGGTAGTAATTTCAAAATAGCTACTCACATGCTAATGGATGTGTACTTAAGACTTGGAAGAAGATGAGCCTTTTCACTTAAGCCCTTCAAATTTGATACAGTAATTCTTGAATAGCTATAGATTGCCATAATCTGTTCTTCATTCATGTTAACTAATTATTTATTTTCATTAGACGATATAAGTAAGAAAATATATAAATGATTAGTGGAATAAATGTATTTAGTATTGTGTACTTCATATTTAAACGTCAGTACGTAAAATTAGTTAGTGAATTTGCGATAAAAAACAGTAAAAAAAAAGGCAAATTGCCTATGAGAGTGAAGGAAAACGAAAAATTAAAAAAATAATTACTTTTGGCAGCTTAGAAACAAATTTTTGTCATGTTTTGGAAAAATAGTCTGCACGCACTTTCGAATTAGTAAGCCAAAGCACGATAGTGGAGAGTCTATAAATCGAAAGAGTAAGTGTTAATTGAGAGACTCATAAAGTGTGAATGTTTGTGCTTTTAATTTAAAAAATTATGTTGTGATCTACTTCTAGCTCTCCATGTCTTATGGCACGGCTCGGTTCGTAACTCCCGAATATTTAAAAATTCAGATATTTACCAGCCACTTCTTAATAATCCTACAGGTGTCCTCATCGCTGATGAGGGTAAAGCAATCACTCTTTTTATAATGACGCCATCGAAGAAAATCTACTGTTGTAGAAGGAAATTACAACAGTGTACTGACTTTGGTCAGTGATTGAAAGTGTTTTCGATCAGTTAAAACGAAGTTTTTCGGAGCTAACAATTTCCATACAAAATGCATCAGAAGTAATATTGACCTGCTTTCTTTTGCATAACGTGCGAATATGTATGTTGTCGCCCTCTGCGACAAACAAAACAAAAAGAAAAGTCCGGAATTGTGGAAAAACAATTCATGGCTTTTGCATGACGATAATGCACCTGCTCATTCATCGTTGCTTGTCGGAGATTTTTTGGCCCCATGAGACTTTTTTCTGTTCCCAAAACTGAAGAGATCTATGAAAGGACAGAGATAAAACCGTACCGCTGGAAGTGCTCAAGACTACCCCAAGAAGTGCTTTGAGGATTGCAAAAAGCGTTGGCGCAATTCAGCGTCAGGCCTAGCTCATTCCCCTCCTCACTTGATCACCACCTACGAACAAAGAATCGTCTATCCTGTTCGTCTTTCTCAACGCTGATGTGAGCGTTATCATCTTAGATGTCAAAAACACTTTCCACGAAATGGGTGGCATTATAATCATTACACCTGAAATAATCCGCTGTATTGTTAGATAAAACAATCTCTCGTTTGAAGAAAAACGTTTCTGCTGACAAGATCTCCAAAGTGCATGAAAGTTTTTAAGTTGATGGCGACATGCTGCCCACAGCTTCAGAGTTGCTGTGGTTGTTCAGAAAAAGTCTAACATTCCTGATATTCCAGGCTGTAATAGATTCATGGAGCAAGTGACCTTGATTGAGCTTCATCTTAAGTGCTCAAAAATTGTTTTTCTCCCATCTGTTTTCACTCCACCCACATGTTATGACGCCGACATCGCTTCTTGAGGATAGTGCAAGATCCATAGCCCATCATTGAAATACCTGCTGTGTGACGTATGATCAACCGCTGTACAAGAAAGCCGGAGACATTATTGAGAATTACCAATATTCCGATTTGAGTACCATGGCGGTGAGGCTATGTGATTTCCAAAATCTTATATCTTTCATAGGAATCATTAATGCTAGTCGCCTGCAGGAATTACTCACTGCAGTATTCGCCGAGGATAGCGTCAGCGAAATTCTCAATGCGATTTAAAAGGAAACTACGATTCGCAGGTCGGATATATTGATGCTGTTTACATTGGATTAAACTATGGTCGTGGTCCAGCAGTGTGCTTTCTCGATAGACTTGGGGCATAGATATATAGGTATGCTAAACATTTGCGAAGAGCTGGAACGGTTTTTGGATATTTCTTATACAACCACAAAATACTACGTGGATATAAGGCAAACACAAATCATACGAAACACTGCTGACGTAGATAAATTTAAAAACTGGCTCGGCACCCATCTTTTATTTCAATCTATAGACACAATACTATACATTAGCAGTGAAATTTTAAGAGGTCCTGAAATAAATTTCCACCTACCCTACCTCAAGAAAAATGTATTGAAGGGGTCAAACAAATCACTGGAATTTCGTTTGGAAAGGACAAAGTAATCACATTGGCGACAATCACCAGCACTATTACTATATTCATAGCAAGCGTGTTGACGTGAATCCACTCACCATCAGGGCGTTACAAAGCAGTTGGACAAAGAATTAAAGAGGCATTTCAAATTAGAATTGGGCATTTATACATTGTTCAACGAAGAGGGGATGCGGAAGGTGGCTAAATGTACTTTTTATTTCGCTTTTATTCCACTTGCCAAAAACTTCTTACTCGGACCTAATACGTTTGTAGTAGTGGATAGGGGATACCTTTTCCACAAAGTTACCTGGCACCGAAATGATTCGATCAAGACAATCATATCTGGTTACATTACCTACACAATCAACTACTTCAGCAGGTGTAGGTGGTGTTCTATGGATAACCAGAACGATTGCATCGCTACGCTGCCCTCTATTACAACTGTCATCAGAGAGCCCCAGGAAAAATTGTTAGCCAACGACTCCAGTAAACGACTTCTAATGGAACAGTTTTGTTCTGCGCTTGAAATCGAAGAGATTGAAGCTAAAAAAGCGGCAGAAGTTGCAAAATGCGACATCATCCGAGCCGACGTTGACGAAAGCACATGTTACGAGACCGTTATTGTTGTTGGAGGGAATGTGGACCTACACGTTCTCCTCTGGGGATTTTGCTCGAACATCCAAAATGTTTACTTCCAGAAAAGTGGCAAAAGTCAGTGAAAGTGCACTCAGTTTTCCAGCACTTCTTTTGTTCGAGAAGAAATGAAGTAACTTCCATGCATTTGCGTATACGACACCACCTCTGCTTTTTTCTAGCAAGGAAAAACAAATTTGTTGAGTGTATTTTGAAAGACCCGGAACCTGGTTGATCTAGCCATCGTGTTTCTCCTCCCCAATTGTTAGTTAAGAAGGTATAGCCGATTTTGCAGAGAAGTGCTTGGGCACTCTGTGAAGGCGATGCATTTATCGACCCTCTAAACGACTTTCGTTTCTGGTTGTTCGTCAAATCAGCAGCCTACGCGAAAAGAAGCTGCTTCCTTTCATTCGTATCGTATGTACCAAGTTCAAAACTAGCTGAGGTTGGAAATGGATGCCACAAAATGCGATTGTATGAGTAGCTCCCTTGGTTTAATACCAATAATATCATTAGGCGAACCAGGCTCACCAATTTTTTCTAATTGCTCTTATGCAAGTACCAGAAGGGATGCACGGAAACTTGCACTTGGTGGGAGATCTGGGCTTAAGTGCTCAACTTTATGTACCCCGAAGATTTCAGTCTCGGAATACGATCGTGATCAACTAGAACCCTCGAAAAGACTAAAACATTGAGCACTTGTAATTAATAGTTTGTAAGCTTGCGTTTCCGATGTGCAAAATTCAAGTGCAATGGTCAAGAATTTGCAACATTGACCTAACAAAACAATTTCAAACCAATCAGCCTTGTTATGTTTTCAATAAGATAAGATTTACCACGTCTGAATGATCTCGACAAATCACACCCTTGTTACTCATGCCTAACTTCTGAGCGACAATTTTTTATAATGGCTACTCGCCTGTTTAATTCCTTACCACGGTATATCCGAAGGTCTTGTGGTACCAGTAGGTTTAGAAATGAACTTAACTCCACAATTTTATCTGGAGATATATGTACATGTACGAAGCTAAGAGTAAAACAATGTACATATTTACTTTACTTTACTTTTTTATTAGGTTGTATCTGAATCTGTTATGAACATACTCGTATTAAAGCTTCACTACTTTATAAGATAATTGATAAAATATTAATAGTTTTGTCCAATTGTAACAAAGTGATTATTAAATTCATTCGCAACTTCCTTGGGATCAGTAATGAAACCAGTACTATTTAGAGTTTTGGACAGATGTTGGACTTTCACGTTTCCACACATGTTTTAAGTTACCTTAAGATTTCCTCAGAAGATTATGCAGTTAATTATCGTGGCAATTACGTATCTCCTTGTTTATTATTTTGCATATACTTTTATATTCAAATTTCGTTAATTTTGTGGATGCCATGATACATTTTTGGTGCAGTTTATTTATATGTTTTTCTTTGTTGACTCATCGTCATGTAGTGTATATGTAGTGAAAAAATTTATCCAAAACTCTGAGTATAGAAAGCTCCGTTATTCGGTACAAAATCGTTCTCCTGGTGTAAGTCTATTCATGAAAATTGATCAAATAATCTATCACATATCACAGATCTATCACATAAAAAAAAGATAACACATCGGGGTAGTAATTTCAAAATAGCTACTCACATGCTAATGGATGTGTACTTAAGACTTGGAAGAAGATGAGCCTTTTCACTTAAGCCCTTCAAATTTGATACAGTAATTCTTGAATAGCTATAGATTGCCATAATCTGTTCTTCATTCATGTTAACTAATTATTTATTTTCATTAGACGATATAAGTAAGAAAATATATAAATGATTAGTGGAATAAATGTATTTAGTATTGTGTACTTCATATTTAAACGTCAGTACGTAAAATTAGTTAGTGAATTTGCGATAAAAAACAGTAAAAAAAAAGGCAAATTGCCTATGAGAGTGAAGGAAAACGAAAAATTAAAAAAATAATTACTTTTGGCAGCTTAGAAACAAATTTTTGTCATGTTTTGGAAAAATAGTCTGCACGCACTTTCGAATTAGTAAGCCAAAGCACGATAGTGGAGAGTCTATAAATCGAAAGAGTAAGTGTTAATTGAGAGACTCATAAAGTGTGAATGTTTGTGCTTTTAATTTAAAAAATTATGTTGTGATCTACTTCTAGCTCTCCATGTCTTATGGCACGGCTCGGTTCGTAACTCCCGAATATTTAAAAATTCAGATATTTACCAGCCACTTCTTAATAATCCTACAGGTGTCCTCATCGCTGATGAGGGTAAAGCAATCACTCTTTTTATAATGACGCCATCGAAGAAAATCTACTGTTGTAGAAGGAAATTACAACAGTGTACTGACTTTGGTCAGTGATTGAAAGTGTTTTCGATCAGTTAAAACGAAGTTTTTCGGAGCTAACAATTTCCATACAAAATGCATCAGAAGTAATATTGACCTGCTTTCTTTTGCATAACGTGCGAATATGTATGTTGTCGCCCTCTGCGACAAACAAAACAAAAAGAAAAGTCCGGAATTGTGGAAAAACAATTCATGGCTTTTGCATGACGATAATGCACCTGCTCATTCATCGTTGCTTGTCGGAGATTTTTTGGCCCCATGAGACTTTTTTCTGTTCCCAAAACTGAAGAGATCTATGAAAGGACAGAGATAAAACCGTACCGCTGGAAGTGCTCAAGACTACCCCAAGAAGTGCTTTGAGGATTGCAAAAAGCGTTGGCGCAATTCAGCGTCAGGCCTAGCTCATTCCCCTCCTCACTTGATCACCACCTACGAACAAAGAATCGTCTATCCTGTTCGTCTTTCTCAACGCTGATGTGAGCGTTATCATCTTAGATGTCAAAAACACTTTCCACGAAATGGGTGGCATTATAATCATTACACCTGAAATAATCCGCTGTATTGTTAGATAAAACAATCTCTCGTTTGAAGAAAAACGTTTCTGCTGACAAGATCTCCAAAGTGCATGAAAGTTTTTAAGTTGATGGCGACATGCTGCCCACAGCTTCAGAGTTGCTGTGGTTGTTCAGAAAAAGTCTAACATTCCTGATATTCCAGGCTGTAATAGATTCATGGAGCAAGTGACCTTGATTGAGCTTCATCTTAAGTGCTCAAAAATTGTTTTTCTCCCATCTGTTTTCACTCCACCCACATGTTATGACGCCGACATCGCTTCTTGAGGATAGTGCAAGATCCATAGCCCATCATTGAAATACCTGCTGTGTGACGTATGATCAACCGCTGTACAAGAAAGCCGGAGACATTATTGAGAATTACCAATATTCCGATTTGAGTACCATGGCGGTGAGGCTATGTGATTTCCAAAATCTTATATCTTTCATAGGAATCATTAATGCTAGTCGCCTGCAGGAATTACTCACTGCAGTATTCGCCGAGGATAGCGTCAGCGAAATTCTCAATGCGATTTAAAAGGAAACTACGATTCGCAGGTCGGATATATTGATGCTGTTTACATTGGATTAAACTATGGTCGTGGTCCAGCAGTGTGCTTTCTCGATAGACTTGGGGCATAGATATATAGGTATGCTAAACATTTGCGAAGAGCTGGAACGGTTTTTGGATATTTCTTATACAACCACAAAATACTACGTGGATATAAGGCAAACACAAATCATACGAAACACTGCTGACGTAGATAAATTTAAAAACTGGTTCGGCACCCATCTTTTATTTCAATCTATAGACACAATACTATCCATTAGCAGTGAAATTTTAAGAGGTCCTGAAATAAATTTCCACCTACCCTACCCCAAGAAAAATGTATTGAAGGGGTCAAACTAATCACTGGAATTTCGTTTGGAAAGGACAAAGTAATCACCTTGGCGACAATCACCAGCACTATTACTATATTCATAGCAAGCGTGTTGACGTGAATCCACTCATCATCAGGGCGTTACAAAGCAGTTGGACAAAGAATTAAAGAGGCATTTCAAATTAGAATTGGGCATTTATACATTGTTCAACGAAGAGGGGATGCGGAAGGTGGCTAAATGTACTTTTTATTTCGCTTTTATTCCACTTGCCAAAAACTTCTTACTCGGACCTAATACGTTTGTAGTAGTGGATAGGGGATACCTTTTCCACAAAGTTACCTGGCACCGAAATGATTAGATCAAGACAATCATATCTGGCTACATTACCTACACAATCAACTACTTCAGCAGGTGTAGGTGGTGTTCTATGGATAACCAGAACGATTGCATCGCTACGCTGCCCTCTATTACAACTGTCATCAGAGAGCCCCAGGAAAAATTGTTAGCCAACGACTCCAGTAAACGACTTCTAATGGAACAGTTTTGTTCTGCGCTTGAAATCGAAGAGATTGAAGCTAAAAAAGCGGCAGAAGTTGCAAAATGCGACATCATCCGAGCCGACGTTGACGAAAGCACATGTTACGAGACCGTTATTGTGGTTGGAGGGAATGTGGACCTACACGTTCTCCTCTGGGGATTTTGCTCGAACATCCAAAATGTTTACTTCCAGAAAAGTGGCAAAAGTCAGTGAAAGTGCACTCAGTTTTCCAGCACTTCTTTTGTTCGAGAAGAAATGAAGTAACTTCCATGCATTTGCGTATACGACACCACCTCTGCTTTTTTCTAGCAAGGAAAAACAAATTTGTTGAGTGTATTTTGAAAGACCCGGAACCTGGTTGATCTAGCCATCGTGTTTCTCCTCCCCAATTGTTAGTTAAGAAGGTATAGCCGATTTTGCAGAGAAGTGCTTGGGCACTCTGTGAAGGCGATGCATTTATCGACCCTCTAAACGACTTTCGTTTCTGGTTGTTCGTCAAATCAGCAGCCTACGCGAAAAGAAGCTGCTTCCTTTCATTCGTATCGTATGTACCAAGTTCAAAACTAGCTGAGGTTGGAAATGGATGCCACAAAATGCGATTGTTCGAATAGCTCCCTTGGTTTAATACCAATAATATCATTAGGCGAACCAGGCTCACCAATTTTTTCTAATTGGTCTTATGCAAGTACCAGAAGGGATGCACGGAAACTTGCATTTGGTGGGAGATCTGGGCTTAAGTGCTCAACTTTATGTACCCCGAAGATTTCAGTCTCGGAATACGATCGTGATCAACTAGAAACCTCGAAAAGACTAAAACATTGAGCACTTGTAATTAATAGTTTGTAAGCTTGCGTTTCCGATGTGCAAAATTCAAGTGCAATGGTCAAGAATTTGCAACATTGACCTAACAAAACAATTTCAAACCAATCAGCCTTGTTATGTTTTCAATAAGATAAGATTTACCACGTCTGAATGATCTCGACAAATTACACCCTTGTTACTCATGCCTAACATCTGAGCGACAATTTTTTATAATGGCTACTCGCCTGTTTAATTCCTTACCACGGTATATCCGAAGGTCTTGTGGTACCAGTAGGTTTAGAAATGAACTTAACTCCACAATTTTATCTGGAGATATATGTACATGTACGAAGCTAAGAGTAAAACAATGTACATATTTACTTTACTTTACTTTTTTATTAGGTTGTATCTGAATCTGTTATGAACATACTCGTATTAAAGCTTCACTACTTTATAAGATAATTGATAAAATATTAATAGTTTTGTCCAATTGTAACAAAGTGATTATTAAATTCATTCGCAACTTCCTTGGGATCAGTAATGAAACCAGTACTATTTAGAGTTTTGGACAGATGTTGGACTTTCACGTTTCCACACATGTTTCAAGTTACCTTAAGATTACCTTGTTTATTATTTTGCATATACTTTTATATTCAAATTTCGTTAATTTTGTGGATGCCATGATACATTTTTGGTGCAGTTTATTTATATGTTTTTCTTTGTTGACTCATCGTCATGTAGTGTATATGTAGTGAAAAAATTTATCCAAAACTCTGAGTATAGAAAGCTCCGTTATTCGGTACAAAATCGTTCTCCTGGTGTAAGTCTATTCATGAAAATTGATCAAATAATCTATCACATATCACAGATCTATCACATAAAAAAAAGATAACACATCGGGGTAGTAATTTCAAAATAGCTACTCACATGCTAATGGATGTGTACTTAAGACTTGGAAGAAGATGAGCCTTTTCACTTAAGCCCTTCAAATTTGATACAGTAATTCTTGAATAGCTATAGATTGCCATAATCTGTTCTTCATTCATGTTAACTAATTATTTATTTTCATTAGACGATATAAGTAAGAAAAAATATAAATGATTAGTGGAATAAATGTATTTAGTATTGTGTACTTCATATTTAAACGTCAGTACGTAAAATTAGTTAGTGAATTTGCGATAAAAAACAGTAAAAAAAAGCCAAATTGCTTATGAGAGTGAAGGAAAATGGAAAATTAAAAAAATTATTACTTTTGGCAGCTTAGAAACAAATTTTTGTCATGTTTTGGAAAAATAGTCTGCACGCACCTTCGAATTAGTAAGCCAAAGCACGATAGTGGAGAGTCTATAAATCGAAAGAGTAAGTGTTAATTGAGAGACTCATAAAGTGTGAATGTTTGTGCTTTTAATTTAAAAAATTATGTTGTGATCTACTTCTAGCTCTCCATGTCTTATGGCACGGCTCGGTTCGTAACTCCCGAATATTTAAAAATTCAGATATTTACCAGCCAGTTCTTAATAATCCTACAGGTGTCCTCATCGCTGATGAGGGTAAAGCAATCACTCTTTTTATAATGACGCCATCGAAGAAAATCTACTGTTGTAGAAGGAAATTACAACACTGACTTTGGTCAGTGATTGAAAGTGTTTTCGATCAGTTAAAACGAAGTTTTTCGGAGCTAACAATTTCCATACAAAATGCATCAGAAGTAATATTGACCTGCTTTCTTTTGCATAACGTGCGAATATGTATGTTGTCGCCCTCTGCGACAAACAAAACAAAAAGAAAAGTCCGGAATTGTGGAAAAACAATTCATGGCTTTTGCATGACGATAATGCACCTGCTCATTCATCGTTGCTTGTCGGAGATTTTTTGGCCCCATGAGACTTTTTTCTGTTCCCAAAACTGAAGAGATCTATGAAAGGACAGAGATAAAACCGTACCGCTGGAAGTGCTCAAGACTACCCCAAGAAGTGCTTTGAGGATTGCAAAAAGCGTTGGCGCAATTCAGCGTCAGGCCTAGCTCATTCCCCTCCTCACTTGATCACCACCTACGAACAAAGAATCGTCTATCCTGTTCGTCTTTCTCAACGCTGATGTGAGCGTTATCATCTTAGATGTCAAAAACACTTTCTACGAAATGGGTCTCATTATAATCATTACACCTGAAATAATCCGCTGTATTGTTAGATAAAACAATCTCTCGTTTGAAGAAAAACGTTTCTGCTGACAAGATCTCCAAAGTGCATGAAAGTTTTTAAGTTGATGGCGACATGCTGCCCACAGCTTCAGAGTTGCTGTGGTTGTTCAGAAAAAGTCTAACATTCCTGATATTCCAGGCTGTAATAGATTCATGGAGCAAGTGACCTTGATTGAGCTTCATCTTAAGTGCTCAAAAATTGTTTTTCTCCCATCTGTTTTCACTCCACCCACATGTTATGACGCCGACATCGCTTCTTGAGGATAGTGCAAGATCCATAGCCCATCATTGAAATACCTGCTGTGTGACGTATGATCAACCGCTGTACAAGAAAGCCGGAGACATTATTGAGAATTACCAATATTCCGATTTGAGTACCATGGCGGTGAGGCTATGTGATTTCCAAAATCTTATATCTTTCATAGGAATCATTAATGCTAGTCGCCTGCAGGAATTACTCACTGCAGTATTCGCCGAGGATAGCGTCAGCGAAATTCTCAATGCGATTTAAAAGGAAACTACGATTCGCAGGTCGGATATATTGATGCTGTTTACATTGGATTAAACTATGGTCGTGGTCCAGCAGTGTGCTTTCTCGATAGACTTGGGGCATAGATATATAGGTATGCTAAACATTTGCGAAGAGCTGGAACGGTTTTTGGATATTTCTTATACAACCACAAAATACTACGTGGATATAAGGCAAACACAAATCATACGAAACACTGCTGACGTAGATAAATTTAAAAACTGGTTCGGCACCCATCTTTTATTTCAATCTATAGACACAATACTATCCATTAGCAGTGAAATTTTAAGAGGTCCTGAAATAAATTTCCACCTACCCTACCCCAAGAAAAATGTATTGAAGGGGTCAAACAAATCACTGGAATTTCGTTTGGAAAGGACAAAGTAATCACCTTGGCGACAATCACCAGCACTATTACTATATTCATAGCAAGCGTGTTGACGTGAATCCACTCATCATCAGGGCGTTACAAAGCAGTTGGACAAAGAATTAAAGAGGCATTTCAAATTAGAATTGGGCATTTATACATTGTTCAACGAAGAGGGGATGCGGAAGGTGGCTAAATGTACTTTTTATTTCGCTTTTATTCCACTTGCCAAAAACTTCTTACTCGGACCTAATACGTTTGTAGTAGTGGATAGGGGATACCTTTTCCACAAAGTTACCTGGCACCGAAATGATTCGATCAAGACAATCATATCTGGTTACATTACCTACACAATCAACTACTTCAGCAGGTGTAGGTGGTGTTCTATGGATAACCAGAACGATTGCATCGCTACGCTGCCCTCTATTACAACTGTCATCAGAGAGCCCCAGGAAAAATTGTTAGCCAACGACTCCAGTAAACGACTTCTAATGGAACAGTTTTGTTCTGCGCTTGAAATCGAAGAGATTGAAGCTAAAAAAGCGGCAGAAGTTGCAAAATGCGACATCATCCGAGCCGACGTTGACGAAAGCACATGTTACGAGACCGTTATTGTGGTTGGAGGGAATGTGGACCTACACGTTCTCCTCTGGGGATTTTGCTCGAACATCCAAAATGTTTACTTCCAGAAAAGTGGCAAAAGTCAGTGAAAGTGCACTCAGTTTTCCAGCACTTCTTTTGTTCGAGAAGAAATGAAGTAATTTCCATGCATTTGCGTATACGACACCACCTCTGCTTTTTTCTAGCAAGGAAAAACAAATTTGTTGAGTGTATTTTGAAAGACCCGGAACCTGGTTGATCTAGCCATCGTGTTTCTCCTCCCCAATTGTTAGTTAAGAAGGTATAGCCGATTTTGCAGAGAAGTGCTTGGGCACTCTGTGAAGGCGATGCATTTATCGACCCTCTAAACGACTTTCGTTTCTGGTTGTTCGTCAAATCAGCAGCCTACGCGAAAAGAAGCTGCTTCCTTTCATTCGTATCGTATGTACCAAGTTCAAAACTAGCTGAGGTTGGAAATGGATGCCACAAAATGCGATTGTTCGAATAGCTCCCTTGGTTTAATACCAATAATATCATTAGGCGAACCAGGCTCACCAATTTTTTCTAATTGCTCTTATGCAAGTACCAGAAGGGATGCACGGAAACTTGCACTTGGTGGGAGATCTGGGCTTAAGTGCTCAACTTTATGTACCCCGAAGATTTCAGTCTCGGAATACGATCGTGATCAACTAGAACCCTCGAAAAGACTAAAACATTGAGCACTTGTAATTAATAGTTTGTAAGCTTGCGTTTCCGATGTGCAAAATTCAAGTGCAATGGTCAAGAATTTGCAACATTGACCTAACAAAACAATTTCAAACCAATCAGCCTTGTTATGTTTTCAATAAGATAAGATTTACCACGTCTGAATGATCTCGACAAATCACACCCTTGTTACTCATGCCTAACATCTGAGCGACAATTTTTTATAATGGCTACTCGCCTGTTTAATTCCTTACCACGGTATATCCGAAGGTCTTGTGGTACCAGTAGGTTTAGAAATGAACTTAACTCCACAATTTTATCTGGAGATATATGTACATGTACGAAGCTAAGAGTAAAACAATGTACATATTTACTTTACTTTACTTTTTTATTAGGTTGTATCTGAATCTGTTATGAACATACTCGTATTAAAGCTTCACTACTTTATAAGATAATTGATAAAATATTAATAGTTTTGTCCAATTGTAACAAAGTGATTATTAAATTCATTCGCAACTTCCTTGGGATCAGTAATGAAACCAGTACTATTTAGAGTTTTGGACAGATGTTGGACTTTCACGTTTCCACACATGTTTTAAGTTACCTTAAGATTTCCTCAGAAGATTATGCAGTTAATTATCGTGGCAATTACGTATCTCCTTGTTTATTATTTTGCATATACTTTTATATTCAAATTTCGTTAATTTTGTGGATGCCATGATACATTTTTGGTGCAGTTTATTTATATGTTTTTCTTTGTTGACTCATCGTCATGTAGTGTATATGTAGTGAAAAAATTTATCCAAAACTCTGAGTATAGAAAGCTCCGTTATTCGGTACAAAATCGTTCTCCTGGTGTAAGTCTATTCATGAAAATTGATCAAATAATCTATCACATATCACAGATCTATCACATAAAAAAAAGATAACACATCGGGGTAGTAATTTCAAAATAGCTACTCACATGCTAATGGATGTGTACTTAAGACTTGGAAGAAGATGAGCCTTTTCACTTAAGCCCTTCAAATTTGATACAGTAATTCTTGAATAGCTATAGATTGCCATAATCTGTTCTTCATTCATGTTAACTAATTATTTATTTTCATTAGACGATATAAGTAAGAAAATATATAAATGATTAGTGGAATAAATGTATTTAGTATTGTGTACTTCATATTTAAACGTCAGTACGTAAAATTAGTTAGTGAATTTGCGATAAAAAACAGTAAAAAAAAAGCCAAATTGCCTATGAGAGTGAAGGAAAACGAAAAATTAAAAAAATAATTACTTTTGGCAGCTTAGAAACAAATTTTTGTCATGTTTTGGAAAAATAGTCTGCACGCACCTTCGAATTAGTAAGCCAAAGCACGATAGTGGAGAGTCTATAAATCGAAAGAGTAAGTGTTAATTGAGAGACTCATAAAGTGTGAATGTTTGTGCTTTTAATTTAAAAAATTATGTTGTGATCTACTTCTAGCTCTCCATGTCTTATGGCACGGCTCGGTTCGTAACTCCCGAATATTTAAAAATTCAGATATTTACCAGCCAGTTCTTAATAATCCTACAGGTGTCCTCATCGCTGATGAGGGTAAAGCAATCACTCTTTTTATAATGACGCCATCGAAGAAAATCTACTGTTGTAGAAGGAAATTACAACAGTGTACTGACTTTGGTCAGTGATTGAAAGTGTTTTCGATCAGTTAAAACGAAGTTTTTCGGAGCTAACAATTTCCATACAAAATGCTTCAGAAGTAATATTGACCTGCTTTCTTTTGCATAACGTGCGAATATGTATGTTGTCGCCCTCTGCGACAAACAAAACAAAAAGAAAAGTCCGGAATTGTGGAAAAACAATTCATGGCTTTTGCATTACGATAATGCACCTGCTCATTCATCGTTGCTTGTCGGAGATTTTTTAGCCCCATGAGACTTTTTTCTGTTCCCAAAACTGAAGAGATCTATGAAAGGACAGAGATAAAACCGTACCGCTGGAAGTGCTCAGAACTACCCCAAGAAGTGCTTTGAGGATTGCAAAAAGCGTTGGCGCAATTCAGCGTCAGGCCTAGCTCATTCCCCTCCTCACTTGATCACCACCTACGAACAAAGAATCGTCTATCCTGTTCGTCTTTCTCAACGCTGATGTGAGCGTTATCATCTTAGATGTCAAAAACACTTTCCACGAAATGGGTGGCATTATAATCATTACACCTGAAATAATCCGCTGTATTGTTAGATAAAACAATCTCTCGTTTGAAGAAAAACGTTTCTGCTGACAAGATCTCCAAATTGCATGAAAGTTTTTAAGTTGATGGCGACATGCTGCCCACAGCTTCAGAGTTGCTGTGGTTGTTCAGAAAAAGTCTAACATTCCTGATATTCCAGGCTGTAATAGATTCATGGAGCAAGTGACCTTGATTGAGCTTCATCTTAAGTGCTCAAAAATTGTTTTTCTCCCATCTGTTTTCACTCCACCCACATGTTATGACGCCGACATCGCTTCTTGAGGATAGTGCAAGATCCATAGCCCATCATTGAAATACCTGCTGTGTGACGTATGATCAACCGCTGTACAAGAAAGCCGGAGACATTATTGAGAATTACCAATATTCCGATTTGAGTACCATGGCGGTGAGGCTATGTGATTTCCAAAATCTTATATTTTTCATAGGAATCATTAATGCTAGTCGCCTGCAGGAATTACTCACTGCAGTATTCGCCGAGGATAGCGTCAGCGAAATTCTCAATGCGATTTAAAAGGAAACTACGATTCGCAGGTCGGATATATTGATGCTGTTTACATTGGATTAAACTATGGTCGTGGTCCAGCAGTGTGCTTTCTCGATAGACTTGGGGCATAGATATATAGGTATGCTAAACATTTGCGAAGAGCTGGAACGGTTTTTGGATATTTCTTATACAACCACAAAATACTACGTGGATATAAGGCAAACACAAATCATACGAAACACTGCTGACGTAGATAAATTTAAAAACTGGTTCGGCACCCATCTTTTATTTCAATCTATAGACACAATACTATCCATTAGCAGTGAAATTTTAAGAGGTCCTGAAATAAATTTCCACCTACCCTACCTCAAGAAAAATGTATTGAAGGGGTCAAACAAATCACTGGACTGTCACATTGGCGACAATCACCAGCACTATTACTATATTCATAGCAAGCGTGTTGACGTGAATCCACTCACCATCAGGGCGTTACAAAGCAGTTGGACAAAGAATTAAAGAGGCATTTCAAATTAGAATTGGGCATTTATACATTGTTCAACGAAGAGGGGATGCGGAAGGTGGCTAAATGTACTTTTTATTTCGCTTTTATTCCACTTGCCAAAAACTTCTTACTCGGACCTAATACGTTTGTAGTAGTGGATAGGGGATACCTTTTCCACAAAGTTACCTGGCACCGAAATGATTCGATCAAGACAATCATATCTGGTTACATTACCTACACAATCAACTACTTCAGCAGGTGTAGGTGGTGTTCTATGGATAACCAGAACGATTGCATCGCTACGCTGCCCTCTATTACAACTGTCATCAGAGAGCCCCAGGAAAAATTGTTAGCCAACGACTCCAGTAAACGACTTCTAATGGAACAGTTTTGTTCTGCGCTTGAAATCGAAGAGATTGAAGCTAAAAAAGCGGCAGAAGTTGCAAAATGCGACATCATCCGAGCCGACGTTGACGAAAGCACATGTTACGAGACCGTTATTGTGGTTGGAGGGAATGTGGACCTACACGTTCTCCTCTGGGGATTTTGCTCGAACATCCAAAATGTTTACTTCCAGAAAAGTGGCAAAAGTCAGTGAAAGTGCACTCAGTTTTCCAGCACTTCTTTTGTTCGAGAAGAAATGAAGTAACTTCCATGCATTTGCGTATACGACACCACCTCTGCTTTTTTCTAGCAAGGAAAAACAAATTTGTTGAGTGTATTTTGAAAGACCCGGAACCTGGTTGATCTAGCCATCGTGTTTCTCCTCCCCAATTGTTAGTTAAGAAGGTATAGCCGATTTTGCAGAGAAGTGCTTGGGCACTCTGTGAAGGCGATGCATTTATCGACCCTCTAAACGACTTTCGTTTCTGGTTGTTCGTCAAATCAGCAGCCTACGCGAAAAGAAGCTGCTTCCTTTCATTCGTATCGTATGTACCAAGTTCAAAACTAGCTGAGGTTGGAAATGGATGCCACAAAATTGTATGAATAGCTCCCTTGGTTTAATACCAATAATATCATTAGGCGAACCAGGCTCACCAATTTTTTCTAATTGCTCTTATGCAAGTACCAGAAGGGATGCACGGAAACTTGCACTTGGTGGGAGATCTGGGCTTAAGTGCTCAACTTTATGTACCCCGAAGATTTCAGTCTCGGATTACGATCGTGATCAACTAGAACCCTCGAAAAGACTAAAACATTGAGCACTTGTAATTAATAGTTTGTAAGCTTGCGTTTCCGATGTGCAAAATTCAAGTGCAATGGTCAAGAATTTGCAACATTGACCTAACAAAACAATTTCAAACCAATCAGCCTTGTTATGTTTTCAATAAGATAAGATTTACCACGTCTGAATGATCTCGACAAATCACACCCTTGTTACTCATGCCTAACATCTGAGCGACAATTTTTTATAATGGCTACTCGCCTGTTTAATTCCTTACCACGGTATATCCGAAGGTCTTGTGGTACCAGTAGGTTTAGAAATGAACTTAACTCCACAATTTTATCTGGAGATATATGTACATGTACGAAGCTAAGAGTAAAACAATGTACATATTTACTTTATTTTACTTTTTTATTAGGTTGTATCTGAATCTGTTATGAACATACTCGTATTAAAGCTTCACTACTTTAGAAGATAATTGATAAAATATTAATAGTTTTGTCCAATTGTAACAAAGTGATTATTAAATTCATTCGCAACTTCCTTGGGATCAGTAATGAAACCAGTACTATTTAGAGTTTTGGACAGATGTTGGACTTTCACGTTTCCACACATGTTTTAAGTTACCTTAAGATTTCCTCAGAAGATTATGCAGTTAATTATCGTGGCAATTACGTATCTCCTTGTTTATTATTTTGCATATACTTTTATATTCAAATTTCGTTAATTTTGTGGATGCCATGATACATTTTTGGTGCAGTTTATTTATATGTTTTTCTTTGTTGACTCATCGTCATGTAGTGTATATGTAGTGAAAAAATTTATCCAAAACTCTGAGTATAGAAAGCTCCGTTATTCGGTACAAAATCGTTCTCCTGGTGTAAGTCTATTCATGAAAATTGATCAAATAATCTATCACATATCACAGATCTATCACATAAAAAAAAGATAACACATCGGGGTAGTAATTTCAAAATAGCTACTCACATGCTAATGGATGTGTACTTAAGACTTGGAAGAAGATGAGCCTTTTCACTTAAGCCCTTCAAATTTGATACAGTAATTCTTGAATAGCTATAGATTGCCATAATCTGTTCTTCATTCATGTTAACTAATTATTTATTTTCATTAGACGATATAAGTAAGAAAATATATAAATGATTAGTGGAATAAATGTATTTAGTATTGTGTACTTCATATTTAAACGTCAGTACGTAAAATTAGTTAGTGAATTTGCGATAAAAAACAGTAAAAAAAAAGCCAAATTGCCTATGAGAGTGAAGGAAAACGAAAAATTAAAAAAATAATTACTTTTGGCAGCTTAGAAACAAATTTTTGTCATGTTTTGGAAAAATAGTCTGCACGCACCTTCGAATTAGTAAGCCAAAGCACGATAGTGGAGAGTCTATAAATCGAAAGAGTAAGTGTTAATTGAGAGACTCATAAAGTGTGAATGTTTGTGCTTTTAATTTAAAAAATTATGTTGTGATCTACTTCTAGCTCTCCATGTCTTATGGCACGGCTCGGTTCGTAACTCCCGAATATTTAAAAATTCAGATATTTACCAGCCAGTTCTTAATAATCCTACAGGTGTCCTCATCGCTGATGAGGGTAAAGCAATCACTCTTTTTATAATGACGCCATCGAAGAAAATCTACTGTTGTAGAAGGAAATTACAACAGTGTACTGACTTTGGTCAGTGATTGAAAGTGTTTTCGATCAGTTAAAACGAAGTTTTTCGGAGCTAACAATTTCCATACAAAATGCATCAGAAGTAATATTGACCTGCTTTCTTTTGCATAACGTGCGAATATGTATGTTGTCGCCCTCTGCGACAAACAAAACAAAAAGAAAAGTCCGGAATTGTGGAAAAACAATTCATGGCTTTTGCATGACGATAATGCACCTGCTCATTCATCGTTGCTTGTCGGAGATTTTTTGGCCCCATGAGACTTTTTTCTGTTCCCAAAACTGAAGAGATCTATGAAAGGACAGAGATAAAACCGTACCGCTGGAAGTGCTCAAGACTACCCCAAGAAGTGCTTTGAGGATTGCAAAAAGCGTTGGCGCAATTCAGCGTCAGGCCTAGCTCATTCCCCTCCTCACTTGATCACCACCTACGAACAAAGAATCGTCTATCCTGTTCGTGTTTCTCAACGCTGATGTGAGCGTTATCATCTTAGATGTCAAAAACACTTTCCACGAAATGGGTGGCATTATAATCATTACACCTGAAATAATCCGCTGTATTGTTAGATAAAACAATCTCTCGTTTGAAGAAAAACGTTTCTGCTGACAAGATCTCCAAAGTGCATGAAAGTTTTTAAGTTGATGGCGACATGCTGCCCACAGCTTCAGAGTTGCTGTGGTTGTTCAGAAAAAGTCTAACATTCCTGATATTCCAGGCTGTAATAGATTCATGGAGCAAGTGACCTTGATTGAGCTTCATCTTAAGTGCTCAAAAATTGTTTTTCTCCCATCTGTTTTCACTCCACCCACATGTTATGACGCCGACATCGCTTCTTGAGGATAGTGCAAGATCCATAGCCCATCATTGAAATACCTGCTGTGTGACGTATGATCAACCGCTGTACAAGAAAGCCGGAGACATTATTGAGAATTACCAATATTCCGATTTGAGTGCCATGGCGGTGAGGCTATGTGATTTCCAAAATCTTATATCTTTCATAGGAATCATTAATGCTAGTCGCCTGCAGGAATTACTCACTGCAGTATTCGCCGAGGATAGCGTCAGCGAAATTCTCAATGCGATTTAAAAGGAAACTACGATTCGCAGGTCGGATATATTGATGCTGTTTACATTGGATTAAACTATGGTCGTGGTCCAGCAGTGTGCTTTCTCGATAGACTTGGGGCATAGATATATAGGTATGCTAAACATTTGCGAAGAGCTGGAACGGTTTTTGGATATTTCTTATACAACCACAAAATACTACGTGGATATAAGGCAAACACAAATCATACGAAACACTGCTGACGTAGATAAATTTAAAAACTGGTTCGGCACCCATCTTTTATTTCAATCTATAGACACAATACTATCCATTAGCAGTGAAATTTTAAGAGGTCCTGAAATAAATTTCCACCTACCCTACCCCAAGAAAAATGTATTGAAGGGGTCAAACAAATCACTGGAATTTCGTTTGGAAAGGACAAAGTAATCACCTTGGCGACAATCACCAGCACTATTACTATATTCATAGCAAGCGTGTTGACGTGAATCCACTCATCATCAGGGCGTTACAAAGCAGTTGGACAAAGAATTAAAGAGGCATTTCAAATTAGAATTGGGCATTTATACATTGTTCAACGAAGAGGGGATGCGGAAGGTGGCTAAATGTACTTTTTATTTCGCTTTTATTCCACTTGCCAAAAACTTCTTACTCGGACCTAATACGTTTGTAGTAGTGGATAGGGGATACCTTTTCCACAAAGTTACCTGGCACCGAAATGATTCGATCAAGACAATCATATCTGGTTACATTACCTACACAATCAACTACTTTAGCAGGTGTAGGTGGTGTTCTATGGATAACCAGAACGATTGCATCGCTACGCTGCCCTCTATTACAACTGTCATCAGAGAGCCCCAGGAAAAATTGTTAGCCAACGACTCCAGTAAACGACTTCTAATGGAACAGTTTTGTTCTGCGCTTGAAATCGAAGAGATTGAAGCTAAAAAAGCGGCAGAAGTTGCAAAATGCGACATCATCCGAGCCGACGTTGACGAAAGCACATGTTACGAGACCGTTATTGTGGTTGGAGGGAATGTGGACCTACACGTTCTCCTCTGGGGATTTTGCTCGAACATCCAAAATGTTTACTTCCAGAAAAGTGGCAAAAGTCAGTGAAAGTGCACTCAGTTTTCCAGCACTTCTTTTGTTCGAGAAGAAATGAAGTAACTTCCATGCATTTGCGTATACGACACCACCTCTGCTTTTTTCTAGCAAGGAAAAACAAATTTGTTGAGTGTATTTTGAAAGACCCGGAACCTGGTTGATCTAGCCATCGTGTTTCTCCTCCCCAATTGTTAGTTAAGAAGGTATAGCCGATTTTGCAGAGAAGTGCTTGGGCACTCTGTGAAGGCGATGCATTTATCGACCCTCTAAACGACTTTCGTTTCTGGTTGTTCGTCAAATCAGCAGCCTACGCGAAAAGAAGCTGCTTCCTTTCATTCGTATCGTATGTACCAAGTTCAAAACTAGCTGAGGTTGGAAATGGATGCCACAAAATGCGATTGTTCGAATAGCTCCCTTGGTTTAATACCAATAATATCATTAGGCGAACCAGGCTCACCAATTTTTTCTAATTGCTCTTATGCAAGTACCAGAAGGGATGCACGGAAACTTGCACTTGGTGGGAGATCTGGGCTTAAGTGCTCAACTTTATGTACCCCGAAGATTTCAGTCTCGGAATACGATCGTGATCAACTAGAACCCTCGAAAAGACTAAAACATTGAGCACTTGTAATTAATAGTTTGTAAGCTTGCGTTTCCGATGTGCAAAATTCAAGTGCAATGGTCAAGAATTTGCAACATTGACCTAACAAAACAATTTCAAACCAATCAGCCTTGTTATGTTTTCAATAAGATAAGATTTACCACGTCTGAATGATCTCGACAAATCACACCCTTGTTACTCATGCCTAACATCTGAGCGACAATTTTTTTATAATGGCTACTCGCCTGTTTAATTCCTTACCACGGTATATCCGAAGGTCTTGTGGTACCAGTAGGTTTAGAAATGAACTTAACTCCACAATTTTATCTGGAGATATATGTACATGTACGAAGCTAAGAGTAAAACAATGTACATATTTACTTTACTTTACTTTTTTATTAGGTTGTATCTGAATCTGTTATGAACATACTCGTATTAAAGCTTCACTACTTTATAAGATAATTGATAAAATATTAATAGTTTTGTCCAATTGTAACAAAGTGATTATTAAATTCATTCGCAACTTCCTTGGGATCAGTAATGAAACCAGTACTATTTAGAGTTTTGGACAGATGTTGGACTTTCACGTTTCCACACATGTTTCAAGTTACCTTAAGATTTCCTCAGAAGATTATGCAGTTAATTATCGTGGCAATTACGTATCTCCTTGTTTATTATTTTGCATATACTTTTATATTCAAATTTCGTTAATTTTGTGGATGCCATGATACATTTTTGGTGCAGTTTATTTATATGTTTTTCTTTGTTGACTCATCGTCATGTAGTGTATATGTAGTGAAAAAATTTATCCAAAACTCTGAGTATAGAAAGCTCCGTTATTCGGTACAAAATCGTTCTCCTGGTGTAAGTCTATTCATGAAAATTGATCAAATAATCTATCACATATCACAGATCTATCACATAAAAAAAAGATAACACATCGGGGTAGTAATTTCAAAATAGCTACTCACATGCTAATGGATGTGTACTTAAGACTTGGAAGAAGATGAGCCTTTTCACTTAAGCCCTTCAAATTTGATACAGTAATTCTTGAATAGCTATAGATTGCCATAATCTGTTCTTCATTCATGTTAACTAATTATTTATTTTCATTAGACGATATAAGTAAGAAAATATATAAATGATTAGTGGAATAAATGTATTTAGTATTGTGTACTTCATATTTAAACGTCAGTACGTAAAATTAGTTAGTGAATTTGCGATAAAAAACAGTAAAAAAAAAAGCCAAATTGCCTATGAGAGTGAAGGAAAACGAAAAATTAAAAAAATAATTACTTTTGGCAGCTTAGAAACAAATTTTTGTCATGTTTTGGAAAAATAGTCTGCACGCACCTTCGAATTAGTAAGCCAAAGCACGATAGTGGAGAGTCTATAAATCGAAAGAGTAAGTGTTAATTGAGAGACTCATAAAGTGTGAATGTTTGTGCTTTTAATTTAAAAAATTATGTTGTGATCTACTTCTAGCTCTCCATGTCTTATGGCACGGCTCGGTTCGTAACTCCCGAATATTTAAAAATTCAGATATTTACCAGCCAGTTCTTAATAATCCTACAGGTGTCCTCATCGCTGATGAGGGTAAAGCAATCACTCTTTTTATAATGACGCCATCGAAGAAAATCTACTGTTGTAGAAGGAAATTACAACAGTGTACTGACTTTGGTCAGTGATTGAAAGTGTTTTCGATCAGTTAAAACGAAGTTTTTCGGAGCTAACAATTTCCATACAAAATGCATCAGAAGTAATATTGACCTGCTTTCTTTTGCATAACGTGCGAATATGTATGTTGTCGCCCTCTGCGACAAACAAAACAAAAAGAAAAGTCCGGAATTGTGGAAAAACAATTCATGGCTTTTGCATGACGATAATGCACCTGCTCATTCATCGTTGCTTGTCGGAGATTTTTTGGCCCCATGAGACTTTTTTCTGTTCCCAAAACTGAAGAGATCTATGAAAGGACAGAGATAAAACCGTACCGCTGGAAGTGCTCAAGACTACCCCAAGAAGTGCTTTGAGGATTGCAAAAAGCGTTGGCGCAATTCAGCGTCAGGCCTAGCTCATTCTCCTCCTCACTTGATCACCACCTACGAACAAAGAATCGTCTATCCTGTTCGTCTTTCTCAACGCTGATGTGAGCGTTATCATCTTAGATGTCAAAAACACTTTCCACGAAATGGGTGGCATTATAATCATTACACCTGAAATAATCCGCTGTATTGTTAGATAAAACAATCTCTCGTTTGAAGAAAAACGTTTCTGCTGACAAGATCTCCAAAGTGCATGAAAGTTTTTAAGTTGATGGCGACATGCTGCCCACAGCTTCAGAGTTGCTGTGGTTGTTCAGAAAAAGTCTAACATTCCTGATATTCCAGGCTGTAATAGATTCATGGAGCAAGTGACCTTGATTGAGCTTCATCTTAAGTGCTCAAAAATTGTTTTTCTCCCATCTGTTTTCACTCCACCCACATGTTATGACGCCGACATCGCTTCTTGAGGATAGTGCAAGATCCATAGCCCATCATTGAAATACCTGCTGTGTGACGTATGATCAACCGCTGTACAAGAAAGCCGGAGACATTATTGAGAATTACCAATATTCCGATTTGAGTACCATGGCGGTGAGGCTATGTGATTTCCAAAATCTTATATCTTTCATAGGAATCATTAATGCTAGTAGCCTGCAGGAATTACTCACTGCAGTATTCGCCGAGGATAGCGTCAGCGAAATTCTCAATGCGATTTAAAAGGAAACTACGATTCGCAGGTCGGATATATTGATGCTGTTTACATTGGATTAAACTATGGTCGTGTTCCAGCAGTGTGCTTTCTCGATAGACTTGGGGCATAGATATATAGGTATGCTAAACATTTGCGAAGAGCTGGAACGGTTTTTGGATATTTCTTATACAACCACAAAATACTACGTGGATATAAGGCAAACACAAATCATACGAAACACTGCTGACGTAGATAAATTTAAAAACTGGTTCGGCACCCATCTTTTATTTCAATCTATAGACACAATACTATCCATTAGCAGTGAAATTTTAAGAGGTCCTGAAATAAATTTCCACCTACCCTACCCCAAGAAAAATGTATTGAAGGGGTCAAACAAATCACTTGAATTTCGTTTGGAAAGGACAAAGTAATCACCTTGGCGACAATCACCAGCACTATTACTATATTCATAGCAAGCGTGTTGACGTGAATCCACTCATCATCAGGGCGTTACAAAGCAGTTGGACAAAGAATTAAAGAGGCATTTCAAATTAGAATTGCGCATTTATACATTGTTCAACGAAGAGGGGATGCGGAAGGTGGCTAAATGTACTTTTTATTTCGCTTTTATTCCACTTGCCAAAAACTTCTTACTTGGACCTAATACGTTTGTAGTAGTGGATAGGGGCTACCTTTTCCACAAAGTTACCTGGCACCGAAATGATTCGATCAAGACAATCATATCTGGTTACATTACCTACACAATCAACTACTTCAGCAGGTGTAGGTGGTGTTCTATGGATAACCAGAACGATTGCATCGCTACGCTGCCCTCTATTACAACTGTCATCAGAGAGCCCCAGGAAAAATTGTTAGCCAACGACTCCAGTAAACGACTTCTAATGGAACAGTTTTGTTCTGCGCTTGAAATCGAAGAGATTGAAGCTAAAAAAGCGGCAGAAGTTGCAAAATGCGACATCATCCGAGTCGACGTTGACGAAAGCACATGTTACGAGACCGTTATTGTGGTTGGAGGGAATGTGGACCTACACGTTCTCCTCTGGGGATTTTGCTCGAACATCCAAAATGTTTACTTCCAGAAAAGTGGCAAAAGTCAGTGAAAGTGCACTCAGTTTTCCAGCACTTCTTTTGTTCGAGAAGAAATGAAGTAACTTCCATGCATTTGCGTATACGACACCACCTCTGCTTTTTTCTAGCAAGGAAAAACAAATTTGTTGACTGTATTTTGAAAGACCCGGAACCTGGTTGATCTAGCCATCGTGTTTCTCCTCCCCAATTGTTAGTTAAGAAGGTATAGCCGATTTTGCAGAGAAGTGCTTGGGCACTCTGTGAAGGCGATGCATTTATCGACCCTCTAAACGACTTTCGTTTCTGGTTGTTCGTCAAATCAGCAGCCTACGCGAAAAGAAGCTGCTTCCTTTCATTCGTATCGTATGTACCAAGTTCAAAACTAGCTGAGGTTGGAAATGGATGCCACAAAATGCGATTGTTCGAATAGCTCCCTTGGTTTAATACCAATAATATCATAAGGCGAACCAGGCTCACCAATTTTTTCTAATTGCTCTTATGCAAGTACCAGAAGGGATGCACGGAAACTTGCACTTGGTGGGAGATCTGGGCTTAAGTGCTCAACTTTATGTACCCCGAAGATTTCAGTCTCGGAATACGATCGTGATCAACTAGAACCCTCGAAAAGACTAAAACATTGAGCACTTGTAATTAATAGTTTGTAAGCTTGCGTTTCCGATGTGCAAAATTCAAGTGCAATGGTCAAGAATTTGCAACATTGACCTAACAAAACAATTTCAAACCAATCAGCCTTGTTATGTTTTCAATAAGATAAGATTTACCACGTCTGAATGATCTCGACAAATCACACCCTTGTTACTCATGCCTAACATCTGAGCGACAATTTTTTATAATGGCTACTCGCCTGTTTAATTCCTTACCACGGTATATCCGAAGGTCTTGTGGTACCAGTAGGTTTAGAAATGAACTTAACTCCACAATTTTATCTGGAGATATATGTACATGTACGAAGCTAAGAGTAAAACAATGTACATATTTACTTTACTTTACTTTTTTATTAGGTTGTATCTGAATCTGTTATGAACATACTCGTATTAAAGCTTCACTACTTTATAAGATAATTGATAAAATATTAATAGTTTTGTCCAATTGTAACAAAGTGATTATTAAATTCATTCGCAACTTCCTTGGGATCAGTAATGAAACCAGTACTATTTAGAGTTTTGGACAGATGTTGGACTTTCACGTTTCCACACATGTTTTAAGTTACCTTAAGATTTCCTCAGAAGATTATGCAGTTAATTATCGTGGCAATTACGTATCTCCTTGTTTATTATTTTGCATATACTTTTATATTCAAATTTCGTTAATTTTGTGGATGCCATGATACATTTTTGGTGCAGTTTATTTATATGTTTTTCTTTGTTGACTCATCGTCATGTAGTGTATATGTAGTGAAAAAATTTATCCAAAACTCTGAGTATAGAAAGCTCCGTTATTCGGTACAAAATCGTTCTCCTGGTGTAAGTCTATTCATGAAAATTGATCAAATAATCTATCACATATCACAGATCTATCACATAAAAAAAAGATAACACATCGGGGTAGTAATTTCAAAATAGCTACTCACATGCTAATGGATGTGTACTTAAGACTTGGAAGAAGATGAGCCTTTTCACTTAAGCCCTTCAAATTTGATACAGTAATTCTTGAATAGCTATAGATTGCCATAATCTGTTCTTCATTCATGTTAACTAATTATTTATTTTCATTAGACGATATAAGTAAGAAAATATATAAATGATTAGTGGAATAAATGTATTTAGTATTGTGTACTTCATATTTAAACGTCAGTACGTAAAATTAGTTAGTGAATTTGCGATAAAAAACAGTAAAAAAAAAGCCAAATTGCCTATGAGAGTGAAGGAAAACGAAAAATTAAAAAAATAATTACTTTTGGCAGCTTAGAAACAAATTTTTGTCATGTTTTGGAAAAATAGTCTGCACGCACCTTCGAATTAGTAAGCCAAAGCACGATAGTGGAGAGTCTATAAATCGAAAGAGTAAGTGTTAATTGAGAGACTCATAAAGTGTGAATGTTTGTGCTTTTAATTTAAAAAATTATGTTGTGATCTACTTCTAGCTCTCCATGTCTTATGGCACGGCTCGGTTCGTAACTCCCGAATATTTAAAAATTCAGATATTTACCAGCCAGTTCTTAATAATCCTACAGGTGTCCTCATCGCTGATGAGGGTAAAGCAATCACTCTTTTTATAATGACGCCATCGAAGAAAATCTACTGTTGTAGAAGGAAATTACAACAGTGTACTGACTTTGGTCAGTGATTGAAAGTGTTTTCGATCAGTTAAAACGAAGTTTTTCGGAGCTAACAATTTCCATACAAAATGCTTCAGAAGTAATATTGACCTGCTTTCTTTTGCATAACGTGCGAATATGTATGTTGTCGCCCTCTGCGACAAACAAAACAAAAAGAAAAGTCCGGAATTGTGGAAAAACAATTCATGGCTTTTGCATGACGATAATGCACCTGCTCATTCATCGTTGCTTGTCGGAGATTTTTTGGCCCCATGAGACTTTTTTCTGTTCCCAAAACTGAAGAGATCTATGAAAGGACAGAGATAAAACCGTACCGCTGGAAGTGCTCAAGACTACCCCAAGAAGTGCTTTGAGGATTGCAAAAAGCGTTGGCGCAATTCAGCGTCAGGCCTAGCTCATTCCCCTCCTCACTTGATCACCACCTACGAACAAAGAATCGTCTATCCTGTTCGTCTTTCTCAACGCTGATGTGAGCGTTATCATCTTAGATGTCAAAAACACTTTCCACGAAATGGGTGGCATTATAATCATTACACCTGAAATAATCCGCTGTATTGTTAGATAAAACAATCTCTCGTTTGAAGAAAAACGTTTCTGCTGACAAGATCTCCAAATTGCATGAAAGTTTTTAAGTTGATGGCGACATGCTGCCCACAGCTTCAGAGTTGCTGTGGTTGTTCAGAAAAAGTCTAACATTCCTGATATTCCAGGCTGTAATAGATTCATGGAGCAAGTGACCTTGATTGAGCTTCATCTTAAGTGCTCAAAAATTGTTTTTCTCCCATCTGTTTTCACTCCACCCACATGTTATGACGCCGACATCGCTTCTTGAGGATAGTGCAAGATCCATAGCCCATCATTGAAATACCTGCTGTGTGACGTATGATCAACCGCTGTACAAGAAAGCCGGAGACATTATTGAGAATTACCAATATTCCGATTTGAGTACCATGGCGGTGAGGCTATGTGATTTCCAAAATCTTATATCTTTCATAGGAATCATTAATGCTAGTCGCCTGCAGGAATTACTCACTGCAGTATTCGCCGAGGATAGCGTCAGCGAAATTCTCAATGCGATTTAAAAGGAAACTACGATTCGCAGGTCGGATATATTGATGCTGTTTACATTGGATTAAACTATGGTCGTGGTCCAGCAGTGTGCTTTCTCGATAGACTTGGGGCATAGATATATAGGTATGCTAAACATTTGCGAAGAGCTGGAACGGTTTTTGGATATTTCTTATACAACCACAAAATACTACGTGGATATAAGGCAAACACAAATCATACGAAACACTGCTGACGTAGATAAATTTAAAAACTAGTTCGGCACCCATCTTTTATTTCAATCTATAGACACAATACTATCCATTAGCAGTGAAATTTTAAGAGGTCCTGAAATAAATTTCCACCTACCCTACCCCAAGAAAAATGTATTGAAGGGGTCAAACAAATCACTGGAATTTCGTTTGGAAAGGACAAAGTAATCACCTTGGCGACAATCACCAGCACTATTACTATATTCATAGCAAGCGTGTTGACGTGAATCCACTCATCATCAGGGCGTTACAAAGCAGTTGGACAAAGAATTAAAGAGGCATTTCAAATTAGAATTGGGCATTTATACATTGTTCAACGAAGAGGGGATGCGGAAGGTGGCTAAATGTACTTTTTATTTCGCTTTTATTCCACTTGCCAAAAACTTCTTACTCGGACCTAATACGTTTGTAGTAGTGGATAGGGGATACCTTTTCCACAAAGTTACCTGGCACCGAAATGATTCGATCAAGACAATCATATCTGGTTACATTACCTACACAATCAACTACTTCAGCAGGTGTAGGTGGTGTTCTATGGATAACCAGAACGATTGCATCGCTACGCTGCCCTCTATTACAACTGTCATCAGAGAGCCCCAGGAAAAATTGTTAGCCAACGACTCCAGTAAACGACTTCTAATGGAACAGTTTTGTTCTGCGCTTGAAATCGAAGAGATTGAAGCTAAAAAAGCGGCAGAAGTTGCAAAATGCGACATCATCCGAGCCGACGTTGACGAAAGCACATGTTACGAGACCGTTATTGTGGTTGGAGGGAATGTGGACCTACACGTTCTCCTCTGGGGATTTTGCTCGAACATCCAAAATGTTTACTTCCAGAAAAGTGGCAAAAGTCAGTGAAAGTGCACTCAGTTTTCCAGCACTTCTTTTGTTCGAGAAGAAATGAAGTAACTTCCATGCATTTGCGTATACGACACCACCTCTGCTTTTTTCTAGCAAGGAAAAACAAATTTGTTGAGTGTATTTTGAAAGACCCGGAACCTGGTTGATCTAGCCATCGTGTTTCTCCTCCCCAATTGTTAGTTAAGAAGGTATAGCCGATTTTGCAGAGAAGTGCTTGGGCACTCTGTGAAGGCGATGCATTTATCGACCCTCTAAACGACTTTCGTTTCTGGTTGTTCGTCAAATCAGCAGCCTACGCGAAAAGAAGCTGCTTCCTTTCATTCGTATCGTATGTACCAAGTTCAAAACTAGCTGAGGTTGGAAATGGATGCCACAAAATGCGATTGTTCGAATAGCTCCCTTGGTTTAATACCAATAATATCATTAGGCGAACCAGGCTCACCAATTTTTTCTAATTGCTCTTATGCAAGTACCAGAAGGGATGCACGGAAACTTGCACTTGGTGGGAGATCTGGGCTTAAGTGCTCAACTTTATGTACCCCGAAGATTTCAGTCTCGGAATACGATCGTGATCAACTAGAACCCTCGAAAAGACTAAAACATTGAGCACTTGTAATTAATAGTTTGTAAGCTTGCGTTTCCGATGTGCAAAATTCAAGTGCAATGGTCAAGAATTTGCAACATTGACCTAACAAAACAATTTCAAACCAATCAGCCTTGTTATGTTTTCAATAAGATAAGATTTACCACGTCTGAATGATCTCGACAAATCACACCCTTGTTACTCATGCCTAACATCTGAGCGACAATTTTTTATAATGGCTACTCGCCTGTTTAATTCCTTACCACGGTATATCCGAAGGTCTTGTGGTACCAGTAGGTTTAGAAATGAACTTAACTCCACAATTTTATCTGGAGATATATGTACATGTACGAAGCTAAGAGTAAAACAATGTACATATTTACTTTATTTTACTTTTTTATTAGGTTGTATCTGAATCTGTTATGAACATACTCGTATTAAAGCTTCACTACTTTATAAGATAATTGATAAAATATTAATAGTTTTGTCCAATTGTAACAAAGTGATTATTAAATTCATTCGCAACTTCCTTGGGATCAGTAATGAAACCAGTACTATTTAGAGTTTTGGACAGATGTTGGACTTTCACGTTTCCACACATGTTTTAAGTTACCTTAAGATTTCCTCAGAAGATTATGCAGTTAATTATCGTGGCAATTACGTATCTCCTTGTTTATTATTTTGCATATACTTTTATATTCAAATTTCGTTAATTTTGTGGATGCCATGATACATTTTTGGTGCAGTTTATTTATATGTTTTTCTTTGTTGACTCATCGTCATGTAGTGTATATGTAGTGAAAAAATTTATCCAAAACTCTGAGTATAGAAAGCTCCGTTATTCGGTACAAAATCGTTCTCCTGGTGTAAGTCTATTCATGAAAATTGATCAAATAATCTATCACATATCACAGATCTATCACATAAAAAAAAGATAACACATCGGGGTAGTAATTTCAAAATAGCTACTCACATGCTAATGGATGTGTACTTAAGACTTGGAAGAAGATGAGCCTTTTCACTTAAGCCCTTCAAATTTGATACAGTAATTCTTGAATAGCTATAGATTGCCATAATCTGTTCTTCATTCATGTTAACTAATTATTTATTTTCATTAGACGATATAAGTAAGAAAAAATATAAATGATTAGTGGAATAAATGTATTTAGTATTGTGTACTTCATATTTAAACGTCAGTACGTAAAATTAGTTAGTGAATTTGCGATAAAAAACAGTAAAAAAAAAGCCAAATTGCCTATGAGAGTGAAGGAAAATGGAAAATTAAAAAAATTATTACTTTTGGCAGCTTAGAAACAAATTTTTGTCATGTTTTGGAAAAATAGTCTGCACGCACCTTCGAATTAGTAAGCCAAAGCACGATAGTGGAGAGTCTATAAATCGAAAGAGTAAGTGTTAATTGAGAGACTCATAAAGTGTGAATGTTTGTGCTTTTAATTTAAAAAATTATGTTGTGATCTACTTCTAGCTCTCCATGTCTTATGGCACGGCTCGGTTCGTAACTCCCGAATATTTAAAAATTCAGATATTTACCAGCCAGTTCTTAATAATCCTACAGGTGTCCTCATCGCTGATGAGGGTAAAGCAATCACTCTTTTTATAATGACGCCATCGAAGAAAATCTACTGTTGTAGAAGGAAATTACAACAGTGTACTGACTTTGGTCAGTGATTGAAAGTGTTTTCGATCAGTTAAAACGGAGTTTTTCGGAGCTAACAATTTCCATACAAAATGCATCAGAAGTAATATTGACCTGCTTTCTTTTGCATAACGTGCGAATATGTATGTTGTCGCCCTCTGCGACAAACAAAACAAAAAGAAAAGTCCGGAATTGTGGAAAAACAATTCATGGCTTTTGCATTACGATAATGCACCTGCTCATTCATCGTTGCTTGTCGGAGATTTTTTGGCCCCATGAGACTTTTTTCTGTTCCCAAAACTGAAGAGATCTATGAAAGGACAGAGATAAAACCGTACCGCTGGAAGTGCTCAGAACTACCCCAAGAAGTGCTTTGAGGATTGCAAAAAGCGTTGGCGCAATTCAGCGTCAGGCCTAGCTCATTCCCCTCCTCACTTGATCACCACCTACGAACAAAGAATCGTCTATCCTGTTCGTCTTTCTCAACGCTGATGTGAGCGTTATCATCTTAGATGTCAAAAACACTTTCCACGAAATGGGTGGCATTATAATCATTACACCTGAAATAATCCGCTGTATTGTTAGATAAAACAATCTCTCGTTTGAAGAAAAACGTTTCTGCTGACAAGATCTCCAAATTGCATGAAAGTTTTTAAGTTGATGGCGACATGCTGCCCACAGCTTCAGAGTTGCTGTGGTTGTTCAGAAAAAGTCTAACATTCCTGATATTCCAGGCTGTAATAGATTCATGGAGCAAGTGACCTTGATTGAGCTTCATCTTAAGTGCTCAAAAATTGTTTTTCTCCCATCTGTTTTCACTCCACCCACATGTTATGACGCCGACATCGCTTCTTGAGGATAGTGCAAGATCCATAGCCCATCATTGAAATACCTGCTGTGTGACGTATGATCAACCGCTGTACAAGAAAGCCGGAGACATTATTGAGAATTACCAATATTCCGATTTGAGTACCATGGCGGTGAGGCTATGTGATTTCCAAAATCTTATATCTTTCATAGGAATCATTAATGCTAGTCGCCTGCAGGAATTACTCACTGCAGTATTCGCCGAGGATAGCGTCAGCGAAATTCTCAATGCGATTTAAAAGGAAACTACGATTCGCAGGTCGGATATATTGATGCTGTTTACATTGGATTAAACTATGGTCGTGGTCCAGCAGTGTGCTTTCTCGATAGACTTGGGGCATAGATATATAGGTATGCTAAACATTTGCGAAGAGCTGGAACGGTTTTTGGATATTTCTTATACAACCACAAAATACTACGTGGATATAAGGCAAACACAAATCATACGAAACACTGCTGACGTAGATAAATTTAAAAACTGGTTCGGCACCCATCTTTTATTTCAATCTATAGACACAATACTATCCATTAGCAGTGAAATTTTAAGAGGTCCTGAAATAAATTTCCACCTACCCTACCCCAAGAAAAATGTATTGAAGGGGTCAAACAAATCACTGGAATTTCGTTTGGAAAGGACAAAGTAATCACCTTGGCGACAATCACCAGCACTATTACTATATTCATAGCAAGCGTGTTGACGTGAATCCACTCATCATCAGGGCGTTACAAAGCAGTTGGACAAAGAATTAAAGAGGCATTTCAAATTAGAATTGGGCATTTATACATTGTTCAACGAAGAGGGGATGCGGAAGGTGGCTAAATGTACTTTTTATTTCGCTTTTATTCCACTTGCCAAAAACTTCTTACTCGGACCTAATACGTTTGTAGTAGTGGATAGGGGATACCTTTTCCACAAAGTTACCTGGCACCGAAATGATTCGATCAAGACAATCATATCTGGTTACATTACCTACACAATCAACTACTTCAGCAGGTGTAGGTGGTGTTCTATGGATAACCAGAACGATTGCATCGCTACGCTGCCCTCTATTACAACTGTCATCAGAGAGCCCCAGGAAAAATTGTTAGCCAACGACTCCAGTAAACGACTTCTAATGGAACAGTTTTGTTCTGCGCTTGAAATCGAAGAGATTGAAGCTAAAAAAGCGGCAGAAGTTGCAAAATGCGACATCATCCGAGCCGACGTTGACGAAAGCACATGTTACGAGACCGTTATTGTGGTTGGAGGGAATGTGGACCTACACGTTCTCCTCTGGGGATTTTGCTCGAACATCCAAAATGTTTACTTCCAGAAAAGTGGCAAAAGTCAGTGAAAGTGCACTCAGTTTTCCAGCACTTCTTTTGTTCGAGAAGAAATGAAGTAACTTCCATGCATTTGCGTATACGACACCACCTCTGCTTTTTTCTAGCAAGGAAAAACAAATTTGTTGAGTGTATTTTGAAAGACCCGGAACCTGGTTGATCTAGCCATCGTGTTTCTCCTCCCCAATTGTTAGTTAAGAAGGTATAGCCGATTTTGCAGAGAAGTGCTTGGGCACTCTGTGAAGGCGATGCATTTATCGACCCTCTAAACGACTTTCGTTTCTGGTTGTTCGTCAAATCAGCAGCCTACGCGAAAAGAAGCTGCTTCCTTTCATTCGTATCGTATGTACCAAGTTCAAAACTAGCTGAGGTTGGAAATGGATGCCACAAAATGCGATTGTTCGAATAGCTCCCTTGGTTTAATACCAATAATATCATTAGGCGAACCAGGCTCACCAATTTTTTCTAATTGCTCTTATGCAAGTACCAGAAGGGATGCACGGAAACTTGCACTTGGTGGGAGATCTGGGCTTAAGTGCTCAACTTTATGTACCCCGAAGATTTCAGTCTCGGAATACGATCGTGATCAACTAGAACCCTCGAAAAGACTAAAACATTGAGCACTTGTAATTAATAGTTTGTAAGCTTGCGTTTCCGATGTGCAAAATTCAAGTGCAATGGTCAAGAATTTGCAACATTGACCTAACAAAACAATTTCAAACCAATCAGCCTTGTTATGTTTTCAATAAGATAAGATTTACCACGTCTGAATGATCTCGACAAATCACACCCTTGTTACTCATGCCTAACATCTGAGCGACAATTTTTTATAATGGCTACTCGCCTGTTTAATTCCTTACCACGGTATATCCGAAGGTCTTGTGGTACCAGTAGGTTTAGAAATGAACTTAACTCCACAATTTTATCTGGAGATATATGTACATGTACGAAGCTAAGAGTAAAACAATGTACATATTTACTTTATTTTACTTTTTTATTAGGTTGTATCTGAATCTGTTATGAACATACTCGTATTAAAGCTTCACTACTTTATAAGATAATTGATAAAATATTAATAGTTTTGTCCAATTGTAACAAAGTGATTATTAAATTCATTCGCAACTTCCTTGGGATCAGTAATGAAACCAGTACTATTTAGAGTTTTGGACAGATGTTGGACTTTCACGTTTCCACACATGTTTTAAGTTACCTTAAGATTTCCTCAGAAGATTATGCAGTTAATTATCGTGGCAATTACGTATCTCCTTGTTTATTATTTTGCATATACTTTTATATTCAAATTTCGTTAATTTTGTGGATGCCATGATACATTTTTGGTGCAGTTTATTTATATGTTTTTCTTTGTTGACTCATCGTCATGTAGTGTATATGTAGTGAAAAAATTTATCCAAAACTCTGAGTATAGAAAGCTCCGTTATTCGGTACAAAATCGTTCTCCTGGTGTAAGTCTATTCATGAAAATTGATCAAATAATCTATCACATATCACAGATCTATCACATAAAAAAAAGATAACACATCGGGGTAGTAATTTCAAAATAGCTACTCACATGCTAATGGATGTGTACTTAAGACTTGGAAGAAGATGAGCCTTTTCACTTAAGCCCTTCAAATTTGATACAGTAATTCTTGAATAGCTATAGATTGCCATAATCTGTTCTTCATTCATGTTAACTAATTATTTATTTTCATTAGACGATATAAGTAAGAAAATATATAAATGATTAGTGGAATAAATGTATTTAGTATTGTGTACTTCATATTTAAACGTCAGTACGTAAAATTAGTTAGTGAATTTGCGATAAAAAACAGTAAAAAAAAAGCCAAATTGCCTATGAGAGTGAAGGAAAACGAAAAATTAAAAAAATAATTACTTTTGGCAGCTTAGAAACAAATTTTTGTCATGTTTTGGAAAAATAGTCTGCACGCACCTTCGAATTAGTAAGCCAAAGCACGATAGTGGAGAGTCTATAAATCGAAAGAGTAAGTGTTAATTGAGAGACTCATAAAGTGTGAATGTTTGTGCTTTTAATTTAAAAAATTATGTTGTGATCTACTTCTAGCTCTCCATGTCTTATGGCACGGCTCGGTTCGTAACTCCCGAATATTTAAAAATTCAGATATTTACCAGCCAGTTCTTAATAATCCTACAGGTGTCCTCATCGCTGATGAGGGTAAAGCAATCACTCTTTTTATAATGACGCCATCGAAGAAAATCTACTGTTGTAGAAGGAAATTACAACAGTGTACTGACTTTGGTCAGTGATTGAAAGTGTTTTCGATCAGTTAAAACGAAGTTTTTCGGAGCTAACAATTTCCATACAAAATGCATCAGAAGTAATATTGACCTGCTTTCTTTTGCATAACGTGCGAATATGTATGTTGTCGCCCTCTGCGACAAACAAAACAAAAAGAAAAGTCCGGAATTGTGGAAAAACAATTCATGGCTTTTGCATGACGATAATGCACCTGCTCATTCATCGTTGCTTGTCGGAGATTTTTTGGCCCCATGAGACTTTTTTCTGTTCCCAAAACTGAAGAGATCTATGAAAGGACAGAGATAAAACCGTACCGCTGGAAGTGCTCAAGACTACCCCAAGAAGTGCTTTGAGGATTGCAAAAAGCGTTGGCGCAATTCAGCGTCAGGCCTAGCTCATTCCCCTCCTCACTTGATCACCACCTACGAACAAAGAATCGTCTATCCTGTTCGTTTTTCTCAACGCTGATGTGAGCGTTATCATCTTAGATGTCAAAAACACTTTCCACGAAATGGGTGGCATTATAATCATTACACCTGAAATAATCCGCTGTATTGTTAGATAAAACAATCTCTCATTTGAAGAAAAACGTTTCTGCTGACAAGATCTCCAAAGTGCATGAAAGTTTTTAAGTTGATGGCGACATGCTGCCCACAGCTTCAGAGTTGCTGTGGTTGTTCAGAAAAAGTCTAACATTCCTGATATTCCAGGCTGTAATAGATTCATGGAGCAAGTGACCTTGATTGAGCTTCATCTTAAGTGCTCAAAAATTGTTTTTCTCCCATCTGTTTTCACTCCACCCACATGTTATGACGCCGACATCGCTTCTTGAGGATAGTGCAAGATCCATAGCCCATCATTGAAATACCTGCTGTGTGACGTATGATCAACCGCTGTACAAGAAAGCCGGAGACATTATTGAGAATTACCAATATTCCGATTTGAGTACCATGGCGGTGCGGCTATGTGATTTCCAAAATCTTATATCTTTCATAGGAATCATTAATGCTAGTCGCCTGCAGGAATTACTCACTGCAGTATTCGCCGAGGATAGCGTCAGCGAAATTCTCAATGCGATTTAAAAGGAAACTACGATTCGCAGGTCGGATATATTGATGCTGTTTACATTGGATTAAACTATGGTCGTGGTCCAGCAGTGTGCTTTCTCGATAGACTTGGGGCATAAATATATAGGTATGCTAAACATTTGCGAAGAGCTGGAACGGTTTTTGGATATTTCTTATACAACCACAAAATACTACGTGGATATAAGGCAAACACAAATCATACGAAACACTGCTGACGTAGATAAATTTAAAAACTGGTTCGGCACCCATCTTTTATTTCAATCTATAGACACAATACTATCCATTAGCAGTGAAATTTTAAGAGGTCCTGAAATAAATTTCCACCTACCCTACCCCAAGAAAAATGTATTGAAGGGGTCAAACAAATCACTGGAATTTCTCTTTGGAAAGGACAAAGTAATCACCTTGGCGACAATCACCAGCACTATTACTATATTCATAGCAAGCGTGTTGACGTGAATCCACTCACCACCAGGGCGTTACAAAGCAGTTGGACAAAGAATTAAAGAGGCATTTCAAATTAGAATTGGGCATTTATACATTGTTCAACGAAGAGGGGATGCGGAAGGTGGCTAAATGTACTTTTTATTTCGCTTTTATTCCACTTGCCAAAAACTTCTTACTCGGACCTAATACGTTTGTAGTAGTGGATAGGGGATACCTTTTCCACAAAGTTACCTGGCACCGAAATGATTCGATCAAGACAATCATATCTGGTTACATTACCTACACAATCAACTACTTCAGCAGGTGTAGGTGGTGTTCTATGGATAACCAGAACGATTGCATCGCTACGCTGCCCTCTATTACAACTGTCATCAGAGAGCCCCAGGAAAAATTGTTAGCCAACGACTCCAGTAAACGACTTTTAATGGAACAGTTTTGTTCTGCGCTTGAAATCGAAGAGATTGAAGCTAAAAAAGCGGCAGAAGTTGCAAAATGCGACATCATCCGAGCCGACGTTGACGAAAGCACATGTTACGAGACCGTTATTGTGGTTGGAGGGAATGTGGACCTACACGTTCTCCTCTGGGGATTTTGCTCGAACATCCAAAATGTTTACTTCCAGAAAAGTGGCAAAAGTCAGTGAAAGTGCACTCAGTTTTCCAGCACTTCTTTTGTTCGAGAAGAAATGAAGTAACTTCCATGCATTTGCGTATACGACACCACCTCTGCTTTTTTCTAGCAAGGAAAAACAAATTTGTTGAGTGTATTTTGAAAGACCCGGAACCTGGTTGATCTAGCCATCGTGTTTCTCCTCCCCAATTGTTAGTTAAGAAGGTATAGCCGATTTTGCAGAGAAGTGCTTGGGCACTCTGTGAAGGCGATGCATTTATCGACCCTCTAAACGACTTTCGTTTCTGGTTGTTCGTCAAATCAGCAGCCTACGCGAAAAGAAGCTGCTTCCTTTCATTCGTATCGTATGTACCAAGTTCAAAACTAGCTGAGGTTGGAAATGGATGCCACAAAATGCGATTGTTCGAATAGCTCCCTTGGTTTAATACCAATAATATCATAAGGCGAACCAGGCTCACCAATTTTTTGTAATTGCTCTTATGCAAGTACCAGAAGGGATGCACGGAAACTTGCACTTGGTGGGAGATCTGGGCTTAAGTGCTCAACTTTATGTACCCCGAAGATTTCAGTCTCGGAATACGATCGTGATCAACTAGAACCCTCGAAAAGACTAAAACATTGAGCACTTGTAATTAATAGTTTGTAAGCTTGCGTTTCCGATGTGCAAAATTCAAGTGCAATGGTCAAGAATTTGCAACATTGACCTAACAAAACAATTTCAAACCAATCAGCCTTGTTATGTTTTCAATAAGATAAGATTTACCACGTCTGAATGATCTCGACAAATCACACCCTTGTTACTCATGCCTAACATCTGAGCGACAATTTTTTATAATGGCTACTCGCCCGTTTAATTCCTTACCACGGTATATCCGAAGGTCTTGTGGTACCAGTAGGTTTAGAAATGAACTTAACTCCACAATTTTATCTGGAGATATATGTACATGTACGAAGCTAAGAGTAAAACAATGTACATATTTACTTTACTTTACTTTTTTATTAGGTTGTATCTGAATCTGTTATGAACATACTCGTATTAAAGCTTCACTACTTTATAAGATAATTGATAAAATATTAATAGTTTTGTCCAATTGTAACAAAGTGATTATTAAATTCATTCGCAACTTCCTTGGGATCAGTAATGAAACCAGTACTATTTAGAGTTTTGGACAGATGTTGGACTTTCACGTTTCCACACATGTTTCAAGTTACCTTAAGATTTCCTCAGAAGATTATGCAGTTAATTATCGTGGCAATTACGTATCTCCTTGTTTATTATTTTGCATATACTTTTATATTCAAATTTCGTTAATTTTGTGGATGCCATGATACATTTTTGGTGCAGTTTATTTATATGTTTTTCTTTGTTGACTCATCGTCATGTAGTGTATATGTAGTGAAAAAATTTATCCAAAACTCTGAGTATAGAAAGCTCCGTTATTCGGTACAAAATCGTTCTCCTGGTGTAAGTCTATTCATGAAAATTGATCAAATAATCTATCACATATCACAGATCTATCACATAAAAAAAAGATAACACATCGGGGTAGTAATTTCAAAATAGCTACTCACATGCTAATGGATGTGTACTTAAGACTTGGAAGAAGATGAGCCTTTTCACTTAAGCCCTTCAAATTTGATACAGTAATTCTTGAATAGCTATAGATTGCCATAATCTGTTCTTCATTCATGTTAACTAATTATTTATTTTCATTAGACGATATAAGTAAGAAAAAATATAAATGATTAGTGGAATAAATGTATTTAGTATTGTGTACTTCATATTTAAACGTCAGTACGTAAAATTAGTTAGTGAATTTGCGATAAAAAACAGTAAAAAAAAGCCAAATTGCCTATGAGAGTGAAGGAAAATGGAAAATTAAAAAAATTATTACTTTTGGCAGCTTAGAAACAAATTTTTGTCATGTTTTGGAAAAATAGTCTGCACGCACCTTCGAATTAGTAAGCCAAAGCACGATAGTGGAGAGTCTATAAATCGAAAGAGTAAGTGTTAATTGAGAGACTCATAAAGTGTGAATGTTTGTGCTTTTAATTTAAAAAATTATGTTGTGATCTACTTCTAGCTCTCTATGTCTTATGGCACGGCTCGGTTCGTAACTCCCGAATATTTAAAAATTCAGATATTTACCAGCCAGTTCTTAATAATCCTACAGGTGTCCTCATCGCTGATGAGGGTAAAGCAATCACTCTTTTTATAATGACGCCATCGAAGAAAATCTACTGTTGTAGAAGGAAATTACAACAGTGTACTGACTTTGGTCAGTGATTGAAAGTGTTTTCGATCAGTTAAAACGAAGTTTTTCGGAGCTAACAATTTCCATACAAAATGCATCAGAAGTAATATTGACCTGCTTTCTTTTGCATAACGTGCGAATATGTATGTTGTCGCCCTCTGCGACAAACAAAACAAAAAGAAAAGTCCGGAATTGTGGAAAAACAATTCATGGCTTTTGCATGACGATAATGCACCTGCTCATTCATCGTTGCTTGTCGGAGATTTTTTGGCCCCATGAGACTTTTTTCTGTTCCCAAAACTGAAGAGATCTATGAAAGGACAGAGATAAAACCGTACCGCTGGAAGTGCTCAAGACTACCCCAAGAAGTGCTTTGAGGATTGCAAAAAGCGTTGGCGCAATTCAGCGTCAGGCCTAGCTCATTCCCCTCCTCACTTGATCACCACCTACGAACAAAGAATCGTCTATCCTGTTCGTCTTTCTCAACGCTGATGTGAGCGTTATCATCTTAGATGTCAAAAACACTTTCCACGAAATGGGTGGCATTATAATCATTACACCTGAAATAATCCGCTGTATTGTTAGATAAAACAATCTCTCGTTTGAAGAAAAACGTTTCTGCTGACAAGATCTCCAAAGTGCATGAAAGTTTTTAAGTTGATGGCGACATGCTGCCCACAGCTTCAGAGTTGCTGTGGTTGTTCAGAAAAAGTCTAACATTCCTGATATTCCAGGCTGTAATAGATTCATGGAGCAAGTGACCTTGATTGAGCTTCATCTTAAGTGCTCAAAAATTGTTTTTCTCCCATCTGTTTTCACTCCACCCACATGTTATGACGCCGACATCGCTTCTTGAGGATAGTGCAAGATCCATAGCCCATCATTGAAATACCTGCTGTGTGACGTATGATCAACCGCTGTACAAGAAAGCCGGAGACATTATTGAGAATTACCAATATTCCGATTTGAGTACCATGGCGGTGCGGCTATGTGATTTCCAAAATCTTATATCTTTCATAGGAATCATTAATGCTAGTCGCCTGCAGGAATTACTCACTGCAGTATTCGCCGAGGATAGCGTCAGCGAAATTCTCAATGCGATTTAAAAGGAAACTACGATTCGCAGGTCGGATATATTGATGCTGTTTACATTGGATTAAACTATGGTCGTGGTCCAGCAGTGTGCTTTCTCGATAGACTTGGGGCATAGATATATAGGTATGCTAAACATTTGCGAAGAGCTGGAACGGTTTTTGGATATTTCTTATACAACCACAAAATACTACGTGGATATAAGGCAAACACAAATCATACGAAACACTGCTGACGTAGATAAATTTAAAAACTGGTTCGGCACCCATCTTTTATTTCAATCTATAGACACAATACTATCCATTAGCAGTGAAATTTTAAGAGGTCCTGAAATAAATTTCCACCTACCCTACCCCAAGAAAAATGTATTGAAGGGGTCAAACAAATCACTGGAATTTCTCTTTGGAAAGGACAAAGTAATCACCTTGGCGACAATCACCAGCACTATTACTATATTCATAGCAAGCGTGTTGACGTGAATCCACTCACCACCAGGGCGTTACAAAGCAGTTGGACAAAGAATTAAAGAGGCATTTCAAATTAGAATTGGGCATTTATACATTGTTCAACGAAGAGGGGATGCGGAAGGTGGCTAAATGTACTTTTTATTTCGCTTTTATTCCACTTGCCAAAAACTTCTTACTCGGACCTAATACGTTTGTAGTAGTGGATAGGGGATACCTTTTCCACAAAGTTACCTGGCACCGAAATGATTCGATCAAGACAATCATATCTGGTTACATTACCTACACAATCAACTACTTCAGCAGGTGTAGGTGGTGTTCTATGGATAACCAGAACGATTGCATCGCTACGCTGCCCTCTATTACAACTGTCATCAGAGAGCCCCAGGAAAAATTGTTAGCCAACGACTCCAGTAAACGACTTCTAATGGAACAGTTTTGTTCTGCGCTTGAAATCGAAGAGATTGAAGCTAAAAAAGCGGCAGAAGTTGCAAAATGCGACATCATCCGAGCCGACGTTGACGAAAGCACATGTTACGAGACCGTTATTGTGGTTGGAGGGAATGTGGACCTACACGTTCTCCTCTGGGGATTTTGCTCGAACATCCAAAATGTTTACTTCCAGAAAAGTGGCAAAAGTCAATGAAAGTGCACTCAGTTTTCCAGCACTTCTTTTGTTCGAGGAGAAATGAAGTAACTTCCATGCATTTGCGTATACGACACCACCTCTGCTTTTTTCTAGCAAGGAAAAACAAATTTGTTGAGTGTATTTTGAAAGACCCGGAACCTGGTTGATCTAGCCATCGTGTTTCTCCTCCCCAATTGTTAGTTAAGAAGGTATAGCCGATTTTGCAGAGAAGTGCTTGGGCACTCTGTGAAGGCGATGCATTTATCGACCCTCTAAACGACTTTCGTTTCTGGTTGTTCGTCAAATCAGCAGCCTACGCGAAAAGAAGCTGCTTCCTTTCATTCGTATCGTATGTACCAAGTTCAAAACTAGCTGAGGTTGGAAATGGATGCCACAAAATGCGATTGTTCGAATAGCTCCCTTGGTTTAATACCAATAATATCATAAGGCGAACCAGGCTCACCAATTTTTTCTAATTGCTCTTATGCAAGTACCAGAAGGGATGCACGGAAACTTGCACTTGGTGGGAGATCTGGGCTTAAGTGCTCAACTTTATGTACCCCGAAGATTTCAGTCTCGGAATACGATCGTGATCAACTAGAACCCTCGAAAAGACTAAAACATTGAGCACTTGTAATTAATAGTTTGTAAGCTTGCGTTTCCGATGTGCAAAATTCAAGTGCAATGGTCAAGAATTTGCAACATTGACCTAACAAAACAATTTCAAACCAATCAGCCTTGTTATGTTTTCAATAAGATAAGATTTACCACGTCTGAATGATCTCGACAAATCACACCCTTGTTACTCATGCCTAACATCTGAGCGACAATTTTTTATAATGGCTACTCGCCTGTTTAATTCCTTACCACGGTATATCCGAAGGTCTTGTGGTACCAGTAGGTTTAGAAATGAACTTAACTCCACAATTTTATCTGGAGATATATGTACATGTACGAAGCTAAGAGTAAAACAATGTACATATTTACTTTACTTTACTTTTTTATTAGGTTGTATCTGAATCTGTTATGAACATACTCGTATTAAAGCTTCACTACTTTATAAGATAATTGATAAAATATTAATAGTTTTGTCCAATTGTAACAAAGTGATTATTAAATTCATTCGCAACTTCCTTGGGATCAGTAATGAAACCAGTACTATTTAGAGTTTTGGACAGATGTTGGACTTTCACGTTTCCACACATGTTTCAAGTTACCTTAAGATTTCCTCAGAAGATTATGCAGTTAATTATCGTGGCAATTACGTATCTCCTTGTTTATTATTTTGCATATACTTTTATATTCAAATTTCGTTAATTTTGTGGATGCCATGATACATTTTTGGTGCAGTTTATTTATATGTTTTTCTTTGTTGACTCATCGTCATGTAGTGTATATGTAGTGAAAAAATTTATCCAAAACTCTGAGTATAGAAAGCTCCGTTATTCGGTACAAAATCGTTCTCCTGGTGTAAGTCTATTCATGAAAATTGATCAAATAATCTATCACATATCACAGATCTATCACATAAAAAAAAGATAACACATCGGGGTAGTAATTTCAAAATAGCTACTCACATGCTAATGGATGTGTACTTAAGACTTGGAAGAAGATGAGCCTTTTCACTTAAGCCCTTCAAATTTGATACAGTAATTCTTGAATAGCTATAGATTGCCATAATCTGTTCTTCATTCATGTTAACTAATTATTTATTTTCATTAGACGATATAAGTAAGAAAAAATATAAATGATTAGTGGAATAAATGTATTTAGTATTGTGTACTTCATATTTAAACGTCAGTACGTAAAATTAGTTAGTGAATTTGCGATAAAAAACAGTAAAAAAAAGCCAAATTGCCTATGAGAGTGAAGGAAAATGGAAAATTAAAAAAATTATTACTTTTGGCAGCTTAGAAACAAATTTTTGTCATGTTTTGGAAAAATAGTCTGCACGCACCTTCGAATTAGTAAGCCAAAGCACGATAGTGGAGAGTCTATAAATCGAAAGAGTAAGTGTTAATTGAGAGACTCATAAAGTGTGAATGTTTGTGCTTTTAATTTAAAAAATTATGTTGTGATCTACTTCTAGCTCTCTATGTCTTATGGCACGGCTCGGTTCGTAACTCCCGAATATTTAAAAATTCAGATATTTACCAGCCAGTTCTTAATAATCCTACAGGTGTCCTCATCGCTGATGAGGGTAAAGCAATCACTCTTTTTATAATGACGCCATCGAAGAAAATCTACTGTTGTAGAAGGAAATTACAACAGTGTACTGACTTTGGTCAGTGATTGAAAGTGTTTTCGATCAGTTAAAACGAAGTTTTTCGGAGCTAACAATTTCCATACAAAATGCATCAGAAGTAATATTGACCTGCTTTCTTTTGCATAACGTGCGAATATGTATGTTGTCGCCCTCTGCGACAAACAAAACAAAAAGAAAAGTCCGGAATTGTGGAAAAACAATTCATGGCTTTTGCATGACGATAATGCACCTGCTCATTCATCGTTGCTTGTCGGAGATTTTTTGGCCCCATGAGACTTTTTTCTGTTCCCAAAACTGAAGAGATCTATGAAAGGACAGAGATAAAACCGTACCGCTGGAAGTGCTCAAGACTACCCCAAGAAGTGCTTTGAGGATTGCAAAAAGCGTTGGCGCAATTCAGCGTCAGGCCTAGCTCATTCCCCTCCTCACTTGATCACCACCTACGAACAAAGAATCGTCTATCCTGTTCGTCTTTCTCAACGCTGATGTGAGCGTTATCATCTTAGATGTCAAAAACACTTTCCACGAAATGGGTGGCATTATAATCATTACACCTGAAATAATCCGCTGTATTGTTAGATAAAACAATCTCTCGTTTGAAGAAAAACGTTTCTGCTGACAAGATCTCCAAAGTGCATGAAAGTTTTTAAGTTGATGGCGACATGCTGCCCACAGCTTCAGAGTTGCTGTGGTTGTTCAGAAAAAGTCTAACATTCCTGATATTCCAGGCTGTAATAGATTCATGGAGCAAGTGACCTTGATTGAGCTTCATCTTAAGTGCTCAAAAATTGTTTTTCTCCCATCTGTTTTCACTCCACCCACATGTTATGACGCCGACATCGCTTCTTGAGGATAGTGCAAGATCCATAGCCCATCATTGAAATACCTGCTGTGTGACGTATGATCAACCGCTGTACAAGAAAGCCGGAGACATTATTGAGAATTACCAATATTCCGATTTGAGTACCATGGCGGTGCGGCTATGTGATTTCCAAAATCTTATATCTTTCATAGGAATCATTAATGCTAGTCGCCTGCAGGAATTACTCACTGCAGTATTCGCCGAGGATAGCGTCAGCGAAATTCTCAATGCGATTTAAAAGGAAACTACGATTCGCAGGTCGGATATATTGATGCTGTTTACATTGGATTAAACTATGGTCGTGGTCCAGCAGTGTGCTTTCTCGATAGACTTGGGGCATAGATATATAGGTATGCTAAACATTTGCGAAGAGCTGGAACGGTTTTTGGATATTTCTTATACAACCACAAAATACTACGTGGATATAAGGCAAACACAAATCATACGAAACACTGCTGACGTAGATAAATTTAAAAACTGGTTCGGCACCCATCTTTTATTTCAATCTATAGACACAATACTATCCATTAGCAGTGAAATTTTAAGAGGTCCTGAAATAAATTTCCACCTACCCTACCCCAAGAAAAATGTATTGAAGGGGTCAAACAAATCACTGGAATTTCTCTTTGGAAAGGACAAAGTAATCACCTTGGCGACAATCACCAGCACTATTACTATATTCATAGCAAGCGTGTTGACGTGAATCCACTCACCACCAGGGCGTTACAAAGCAGTTGGACAAAGAATTAAAGAGGCATTTCAAATTAGAATTGGGCATTTATACATTGTTCAACGAAGAGGGGATGCGGAAGGTGGCTAAATGTACTTTTTATTTCGCTTTTATTCCACTTGCCAAAAACTTCTTACTCGGACCTAATACGTTTGTAGTAGTGGATAGGGGATACCTTTTCCACAAAGTTACCTGGCACCGAAATGATTCGATCAAGACAATCATATCTGGTTACATTACCTACACAATCAACTACTTCAGCAGGTGTAGGTGGTGTTCTATGGATAACCAGAACGATTGCATCGCTACGCTGCCCTCTATTACAACTGTCATCAGAGAGCCCCAGGAAAAATTGTTAGCCAACGACTCCAGTAAACGACTTCTAATGGAACAGTTTTGTTCTGCGCTTGAAATCGAAGAGATTGAAGCTAAAAAAGCGGCAGAAGTTGCAAAATGCGACATCATCCGAGCCGACGTTGACGAAAGCACATGTTACGAGACCGTTATTGTGGTTGGAGGGAATGTGGACCTACACGTTCTCCTCTGGGGATTTTGCTCGAACATCCAAAATGTTTACTTCCAGAAAAGTGGCAAAAGTCAGTGAAAGTGCACTCAGTTTTCCAGCACTTCTTTTGTTCGAGAAGAAATGAAGTAACTTCCATGCATTTGCGTATACGACACCACCTCTGCTTTTTTCTAGCAAGGAAAAACAAATTTGTTGAGTGTATTTTGAAAGACCCGGAACCTGGTTGATCTAGCCATCGTGTTTCTCCTCCCCAATTGTTAGTTAAGAAGGTATAGCCGATTTTGCAGAGAAGTGCTTGGGCACTCTGTGAAGGCGATGCATTTATCGACCCTCTAAACGACTTTCGTTTCTGGTTGTTCGTCAAATCAGCAGCCTACGCGAAAAGAAGCTGCTTCCTTTCATTCGTATCGTATGTACCAAGTTCAAAACTAGCTAAGGTTGGAAATGGATGCCACAAAATGCGATTGTTCGAATAGCTCCCTTGGTTTAATACCAATAATATCATAAGGCGAACCAGGCTCACCAATTTTTTCTAATTGCTCTTATGCAAGTACCAGAAGGGATGCACGGAAACTTGCACTTGGTGGGAGATCTGGGCTTAAGTGCTCAACTTTATGTACCCCGAAGATTTCAGTCTCGGAATACGATCGTGATCAACTAGAACCCTCGAAAAGACTAAAACATTGAGCACTTGTAATTAATAGTTTGTAAGCTTGCGTTTCCGATGTGCAAAATTCAAGTGCAATGGTCAAGAATTTGCAACATTGACCTAACAAAACAATTTCAAAAAAATCAGCCTTGTTATGTTTTCAATAAGATAAGATTTACCACGTCTGAATGATCTCGACAAATCACACCCTTGTTACTCATGCCTAACATCTGAGCGACAATTTTTTATAACGGCTACTCGCCTGTTTAATTCCTTACCACGGTATATCCGAAGGTCTTGTGGTACCAGTAGGTTTAGAAATGAACTTAACTCCACAATTTTTCCTGGAGATATATGTACATGTACGCAGCTAAGAGTAAAACAATGTACATATTTACTTTACTTTACTTTTTTATTAGGTTGTATCTGAATCTATTATGAACATACTCGTATTAAAGCTTTACTACTTTATATGATAATTGATAAAATATTAATAGTTTTGTCCAATTGTAACAAAGTGATTATTAAATTCATTCGCAACTTCCTTGGGATCAGTAATGAAACCAGTACTATTTAGAGTTTTGGACAGATGTTGGACTTTCACGTTTCCACACATGTTTTAAGTTACCTTAAGATTTCCTCAGAAGATTATGCAGTTAATTATCGTGGCAATTACGTATCCTTGTTTATTATTTTGCATATACTTTTATATGCAAATTTCGTTAATTTTGTGGATGCCATGATACATTTTTGGTGCAGTTTATTTATATGTTTTTCTTTGTTGACTCATCGTCATGTAGTGTATATGTAGTAAAAAAATTTATCCAAAACTCTGCGTGGTATAGAAAGCTCCGTTATTCGGTACAAAATCGTTCTCCTGGTGTAAGTCTATTCATGAAAATTGATCAAATAATCTATCACATATCACAGATCTATCACATAAAAACAAGATAACACATCGGGGTAGTAATTTCAAAATAGCTACTCACATGCTAATGGATGTGTACTTAAGACTTGGAAGAAGATGAGCCTTTTCACTTAAGCCCTTCAAATTTGATACAGTAATTCTTGAATAGCTATAGATTGCCATAATCTGTTCTTCATTCATGTTAACTAATTATTTATTTTCATTAGACGATATAAGTAAGAAAAAATATAAATGATTAGTGGAATAAATGTATTTAGTATTGTGTACTTATATTTTAGTTAAACCATCTTGGTGTCGCGATGGCTCTTAATTGCTCGCAAAATGAAAAATACTAATAAGAACACTTGTAATTATTTATTTTTTTAGTCTACTATGCCCCCACCCAGGCCAAGAGGCTTTGGCAACAGTTCGGGCATATCTGGTGGCAGACCTAGTCCGAGTACTCCAATGTCAGAACGGCAACAAATGGCACTTTTAATGCAAATGACATCATCTGCGTCTCCATCATGTAGTCCTGGTATGAAAAACTTGGATTTGTATATAAATATACGTTATAGATAAGTACATACATAATTTTTTTCTTCTTTTTATTAAAGATGTAAATCAATCAAGTAATGTGAATCATCTGGCTTCAAGATCACGTGATCGTAATGAACGTGGGGAAACAAGTTTACATGTAGCTGCAATTAAAGGTGATCTGGAAAGCGTAAAAAAACTCTTAGAGTCAGGAGTGAGCCCAAATGTTTCGGACTTTGCGGGTAATTGCCAGTAATTTGTTATTAATAAAACATTGATCCATATGCTAAGACATGTTTGGTCTATGTTAGTATGGAGGTTTCCATCTATACATGTAAAGCAACTTAGTTTAAAATTCAGTGTTATTTTGATATTTTTTTTATACATAATAGAGTTCGATAATGTGGATTTAATGTTTTAAAACAATATTGTCTTAATGCCGTCCATTCCTACAAAGGCATTCTTACAATTGGACTAAATTTGTTGGTTCTAAATGAATTGTTCGGAGAGTGTTGCTGTCAGCACTCGACTTAAAGTATGGCCATAAAGGAGAGTCACTCGGTTTAATGTCCGGTGACCGAGGTGCCCAAGGTATGTCTCAACGCTTGCTGATTAATTTATTGAGAAAAAAATAACTTCCGCTTCCAAATTGAAACTTGAGCTGTGTGTGCATTTTTTTTATTTTAAAGCGCTCAACAGTCAAAACGAAATTAGTACTCTTAAAATGCCGAAGCACGTGTTAGGTTTTTTGGAAAATTGGAAAGAGAGAGAGGAAGATGCTTAGACTCAGCGGTTATTTCGCTCTATGGGTGGCATCCAACATTTATGGAGAAGACTATATTATAAGTGTAAATTGACTTATTGTATTTTAGGCAACCATTCATTCACGAGATTTTATTTGCCTGAAAAAAAGAATGTCTCTCGGGCACGGCTAATATTGAAACCCGAACTGTGCGATTGGGAAGCCAATACAATACCATTTGAGTCACGGTCACATGTTTAACCCGGGAAACAGCTGCAGTTGTTGTACCAAAAACTCGTCGATCATTCGATAATACGCGTCAGCAGTGACTGTCTCTCGTTGGTTAAAAAAATATTCGTCGTGATCGACCAGAATATAGCGCAGAATGAAGTTGGCGTTTCTTGCACGATAATGTGCCATCTCATCAATAATGTGCATTTCTCATCGCCTGCCAGATGGTATCATCAAACCCATTCAGCATTCTTTGAGGATACAGGTTAAGCAATGAGTAAACAAAAATACTCATACGAATGGGTCTGAAGGTATCGCAAGCACATTAAACAAATCTATATTTTGCCATTATGATTGGTGTCAGGACCTTATGACCATTTTTCTTTTAGAAGATATATATTGTATATATTTCTTTAGCATACTTGTCGAATTTATACTTATTAATAGATGCCTTAGATATTAACGCTTTTAAATTCATATGTAGTCATTTATTAACTTCTTCATCTACTCGGATTATAACTGGTCACATTAATTTTTTCGAAAAATATTCGTAATAGTACTTCAATTACCAAAACCTTGTTTTGGGTGACAAGCAACTAATACAATTTTTTTTTTTTTTTTTTTTTTTTGGCACGAGCCAGTGCATCCTCAACCATCCATCCTCAACGTGATAGTTGTTAGTTCGTTACATTTAGCCCAGCCAACAACCACTCCAACATCAGTGTTATGTCAGAGTTGACGCCGACGGGATTTTCATATAACTACATAAAGAAAAGACTTTTTCAGAGAATTGCCTTGCACGGGATTCGAACCCGCGACCCTCTGCTTGAGGAGTCTATGCATATACCACTACACCACGGCCACCCCTACGCTTTAGGGGACCTAACTTGTTATTTAAATAACAAATATAATATATTTTATTATTATCATTTATATTATTTGTAATAATGAATTGGCAAATCGGTGGATTTTCATTTCTTAACGGATGAAATAAGCAGAACGAACTTTTATATCAGTACCTTAAGCATCATAGGATAGGTGGGAGGCTTCTATCGGAGTTAATAATTTTGTAGTAGGGAGTATATGCCTGTCACGTATAATGTTTTTGGAAAGAAAGGCTGTCAGATTAAATACCCATAGTCCCTTATACAGTATGGCGTGTTTGCCTGCATCTGTAAGAATACGGCTTCAGCTATGAATATAGAAGAGAGATCTGGAAGTGAACCATGTTTAATTACTGAACCTTCAGTGGTTTCTACTGAAAAACTTGCGGATACTTTGCGAAAGACAAAATGCACGTTTTTGAATCAATGAACCATGGCGGGTAGTTGGAGGCTTGGCGAACTTTTCTTAGTTTTCTTAATTGGTACCAAATGCAGTCGATAGCAGGGAGGAACTTTTTACTTCACGAGGAGCGAATTGCGACAGCAATCGACTTATCAGGAAAAAAGCCTTTCGATGATCTAAGTTGAACTTTCTGAATCTATTAGGCATTCGAAAAAAAAATGATAAAGTGCCTACAGTATCAGCACCCCCTATATCAACGCCGAATTCCTTCAGTCTATTACGCCTAACAATGCTAATAAGCAGCCTGCAGTGTCTCAGCAGGAAGGCCGCTGATTTCTTAGAAAAGTCGGGAAGCATTCGTTTGGTCTCTCTGCAACCAGAAGAGTCATGCTGTCTCCAGTTGTGCTTATATGAAAAATAACTGAAAACAAGCTTACCTAACTCTCCTCCTTGTCTAGCAAGTACATTGGCGATTTTATTTATCGTGAGGCAAAGAAAAGTCTCAGAGAATTTAGCTCTCCGACTGCGTTTAGTAACGTCTTGACTTCTAAAAATATTTTGGAAGTGCTCTAAGCGCAGTTTGAATGTCGCTACAGATTCGAATATTTCGCCCTTTCCACCGGTTCTTCACAATATAGGTCGTTGCCATCAAGATTGTGTATATTTCCGTTTGAAAGACAAACGCAAGTTTTCGTAACGAGTAGTGAAATGTAACGATATCGTCCTCCAGAAAGACACGGGCCGCTTTCATTACCGGTGTTTGAGCCGTCCTTTCCTGGATCAGGAAAATTCGTTTTTTATTTTCTTATTTTTTCCGCAGCAGAAGTTCTTGTGTCATACGGCATAAGAAGAGAGTCAAAAGCCAACGGTGCATGTTGTACGAAATACCACTTTTTAAACCGAAGCAGTATTTTCGTGAGAAACAACCGACCTAGAGGATATAATTGGCTTTATCATAGCCATGTAAATATAAAGGACTCTTGTCGGCGGCAGCTCGATTGCACTGCCAGATGGTCAAAAACACCTTAGAACTATGAAACATGTTTAGTCCATTGAAGTTTGTTATTTAGGATGACATGCAAATACTTGGCTTCTTTGGAGAATTGGATGATGATGCCTTTAAGCACTAGCTGGGTCAGACCAGACAGCTTCCTCCTTCTCATAAAAGGACCAACCTGTGTTTTAAAAGGATTGACTGAAAGTCCATTTCTACTGCTTTATAATTGATCAGGAACAATATGTTTCAATGACATGTTTAATCATGATTGGACTTGATGTCCATTTACAGTTGATGCTGGTAAAATCGAGGGTCAATGCTATGTGCTGATGCTAAATCATTAGTTTTGCGATATCTTATTTTAGGAAACGATTATCTTAACTTGCATAGTTGATTGCGTTGAAGAGTGAGCTGATCATAGCAGACAACAGTCAGTATCCGTTATTCACCTATTCGCCAGGACTACTTTTATCCACAAAACAAGTGATTCGTCTACGTTGTCTGGCCGATTTACACATGCCGTTGCGTTGTCGAAAGCACCCTCAATGTCGAAATGTTCAGCGCGTATTATTTCTTTTCGAGTGCGTATTCAATTCTGCCTACCAGATTTTGAAACGAACTCTCGAAAAATCTTCCGCGTAGGTAAGCGCGTTGCATCGCAGACGGAAAATGCACTCGCAAAGCACTTTTGCCCACATGAATATCCACTATTCTTTAGATGTTCTTCAACATTAAGGAAGTCAAACTTTAAGGGCTGAAGGTCTTGGCGAACGTGTATATCTTGGTTAATAGGAGCTGGTTCCGATTAGGTTATTTGGGAAGTTAGTCTGAAGCATTAAACGGAGAGTCTCTATTTTCATAGAGAGGTCTCCAGTTCAGATTTTGGTTCGATCTATAATAACACCTTCCTGTTTACTGGTTTCTTTACAAAATCACTGAAAATCTGAATTTTACCAAGGACGGCGATCTGCAGGATTGCTTTTTAGCTGGACAGGTCAATTTAAAACACTTGGTGTGGATACATTTCAGGTTCTGAACAGCTTCCTCTTGTTTTTGTTTTGTCCTAAGCTTAGGGAGAGCACTTTTGGACTTGCCGAGCTGCTCCTTAATTCGCGTCTCGTTGGTTTTCTGCGGATTTATCATCTTCAACACGGTTTGGACCTGGCATCCGATCCTGAATTCGACGTATATATGGTGTGACATGGAGATCTAATAGAACTTTCCAGCCAGTAACCTCCTAAGCATACCTGTTGGATTAATTTAAGACGACTACCAACATTTTAACAACCAGGTCAGATGATAGTATGAAATCCAGGAAGTGACTCCCTATCACGTTGCATTTGCTATTGCTCCAAAAAGTATTCAGAGCATTAGCATCACCGCATATAATAAGTCTCATCTTCCTGGAATCACAGTATTCAATGAGTTCGGCTACCCCGACATCGGAATACAGTAGCAGACTTGGAATGTTGTAAGTTGATTTGAATACATAAAATAGGTGAGTACTGAGGTGGTCGTCTCTTATCTGCAGCCATTTGGAAACAAAGTGGAAATTACCCCTTCAAAGGTGCAGATAGGGACGTGAGCTATACCTAGATTTAATGACTCCGACTTTATTTAAGGCCACAGCAAGATTTCCCTCCTCCTCCTCCTTGTGTAAATGAGTACTGGGGTGATCGTCTCTTATCTGCACTCATTTGGAAACAAAGTGGAAATTACACCTTCCAAGGTGCAGATAGAGACGTGAGTTATACCTAGATTTAATGGCTTCGACTTTATCTTAAGCTAAGAAGAGCTGTTCTTGTTTCCCCAATTCTTTCCCTCCTTGTGGGAGTAGGTTTTCCACTTTTCAGTGTCGAACCCAGGGTTCTGGGTATGAAGATTTTCCTGATTTGCTCCGAAAACCAGAAGATGGTTCGCGTCAGTTTTGGTTGTCTGAAATCTCCGGGGGTGTGATTTTCGGCACACATTTGTTCATTTGCTGCGTGGAGCACTTCACTCTAAGAGTTCTGTTTTCTATATCATAGCCCTCTCTCACAATTGATCGACACAGTGTTTGCGTCGATCAGACGTTCAAACTGTTGTCGTTGCTAGTTTTCTCAATTCAGAGCGCCAGAGAGGATAAAGCGGTATCCTTATAAGTGCGCCGGTCTCGTTCCCTTTGGCGTTTTGAGATTTTCTTGAGGATTGGTTTTCCAGCAACTTCCAAGTTCCGTTCAAACGAGCTGCAACTAGCACTGGTTGTATTTGTATTATATTTGTTACTGAAGTTTAACCCCAATAGACGGATATTTAGCACGATTGTGAATTTCACCACCGATAGAGGTGAACCCTGGGAAGTTCATGTGACGATAGTTTATGTTAGATCAGAAAGTTAGATGATAAAGTTATACAGTACAGCCTCGCTGGTCCGGACATAGCCGAAATTTTATGTGTCCGGATAGCGAATTGTCCAGACTATAGAGGAAAACTAAAAACTTTTTTTCAGCTTCTTCGCGTAACCTCTTTAGGAGAAGAATATTAATTCGCGATGCATTATTTTTTTCAGCCCACTGAATGACCCTGACTAATATTGGATCAAAGTTTATTTCACCCTCTTAAGGATGAGATGGGGCATTGTCCAAAACCAAAAGCGCTTTTAATGTCTGTCAAAAACTTTTTCACATTTTGAATAAAATAAATCGTGAACCATTCCAAAAAACCATTATCGACATCTAGCCTTTTTTAGTAGATTTATATACTACTGGAAAATCAACGTTCTTAAATTCCCTTGGATTTACTGATGATCTGACTACTAAAAGGGGAAAACAGATTTTTCATTTGCGTGAACCCGCGTCGTTACTCGAAGAACTCTCCAAGAGGCAGCTGATTCATCAACATGCTGCTTCACAGCAGCAACGCCGTTGAAAACTTTTTCGCCACAACTTTTAAGATTTCGAATTCTATGCTGGCATTTAAATTTTTCCAACCAACCTGAACTTGCTGCAAAATCATCGTTTTCTGTCACTTCTTTGTAGAAAATGTTGGCTTTGGTTTAAATCATATCAGTTGAAATTTGCCCATGATGATTTCTTTGTTGAATAAACCATGTAATCAAAGCTTCTACAGCTGGATGTTCACCTTGCTTCATTATCTTTCTCTTTCCTGGAACCAATTGTTAAATGTCCATGAAAAGTAATGCCCATGTTCCTAGAACCCAAATTCTCAACTTACTTGATCATTGAATTGTATTAGATACAAATTTCCGAATTTTCATCTTGTTAGTTTTTATGTCGAAAACAGTTAATTTTGAGACTATAAATATCAGCTACTTGCCTTATTGATTTGCCAGCTTCAATTTTATCTAGTATCTTGCATTACTCTGAAAGTGTCAAAGTTATATTAGGTGCTTTCTTTTTTCTTTCCAGAAGACATGAACGATGTGAAACAAATAGGGTTACTGTCTTTGAGAAAATGTTCAGTAAGAAAGCCACACCACACAAAATACGTCCTATTCTTAAAAAAGCTTCCGTGGAATGCGAAAGAAAAACCAATAAATTTGTACTCGCATTGCAAAAATTGCAACGGTAAAAAAGCCTACTACATAACAAAAAAAAAAAAAAAAAACAATAGGGGAGTTCCCGTAATAGTGTGAACAGACATGTTTCCATTAAACAGTCGAATTATAACACATATATGTATGAATTGAATAATCTTCTCGGATAGTATGTAGAGGCAAATTTTGAAAATGTCCGAAATATAACAGTGTCCGGAGTACGGAAGTATCCGAGCTAGCGAATGCCTGGCCTAGCGAGGCTGAACTGTATAAATTTAGTCCTAAGTCTTTTTTTAAGACGATGTGAATTCCAATACTTTCTCGAAGTCTAGCTATAGATTAGTTACATCTTTTTTAGCAGATGTTTGTTGATATGAAGTGGTGGGGAAGCGATGCAGCCTGGATTATTCTTAACACATTTCAAGCAAGGGGTGCGAAACGCACCAGCTACTTTGGAGTTTTCCAGAGGCGAACTGGAAAATGATACCACCTTACACCAAAGTGCATATAAACCTTCGTCAGCGTTGCGTTATTTTTGGTTTATGTGGGTTCGCTCATTAACCTCGTCTGACGCGACGCGAGAGCATTTTCGCGAAAAGGAAAAAGTGATTGTCAAATAATCGCGGAAAATTAATGAAAAACCAAAAATGAAAATTATTTAAAAAAAAAAGTTACATATAGACGTATATGTGGAAAGCGATCCGCCATTTTGGGAAGTCAGTCGCTACGCCGCGACTTCGTCTGAACCGATATAAAATTTGTTTAAATGCGCACAGTGGCTTTGCGTGACACGTCTATTGAGCGAAAGCAGCAACGATGAAGAAATCGAAGACTCTACGGCAATGGTTCGCGATGCGGATTTAGTTTATTTTGTTCTGTTGCCAACACAAAGACGCGATCAGCGATGTTGAAGATATCAACGATGATGTGCAGGTCCCACGAGAAGCTGACGCTGACGGATAAATAGAACTCGTCTGTGAATTCAACGATGGAAATGCAAACATGCCGGCTCAGGACGATGATGAGAACGAAGCACAAATAATAAGTGAATCGAATGACGCGAAAAAGAAGAAACCGAAGCCAATTGTGTTCAAGCCAAAGTGGTCTAAGTTGAAGAATATATCCTTTTCGAAGCAGGCACTCAACATCCAGTCCGAACAATACGATCAGCTGTTGGAAAAATATGGTTTGTTTTTGTTTTTTATTCGTTGTGTTAACACATTTGGTATGCATTGACAAGATGATTGTCGCCCATTGAAATGTTCGATTTGTTCATTGATGAGCAGGTGCTTGAGTGGATTGTTGCATGTATCGTTGATTACGCAATTACCGATTGTAACGATGCACGATGTATTCGCGCACGAACTTTCCATTGATGAACAAATGATTGCGTATTATGGGAGACATTCTTGCAAGATATTCATCAAGGGGAGACCCATTCGTTCCTCGGAAGTTTATCTGCTTTCATTTATCCCATATGGCGGTGCAAATGCAATGAAAGATCTGGAATTAATCGAATCACGTTTGACAATTTCTTCACTTCGCATAAGCTTATGTGCCGCTTATCATTGCTCAAAACTATTCGTCACTATTCGTGAAAATCGTACAAACGAGGCCAGGCTTGTTGACTCATACAATGAAAAAAAGGCACGAGGACTTCGAATTTGACAACAACCATGAAATCGTTATGATAAGATGAAATTATAATTCGGTCGTCACGATTGCCTCAAACCATGAAGGGATTGAACCAATGCACCGTGTTAAGCGTTGGGACTGGAAAAAAAAGCAATCCATTGAAATGCCGGATGTTTTACAAAATAACAACAAACGGATGGGCGGTGTGAACTTGTTTGACAATGCGATAAATAATTATCATCGTGTGCGCGGGAAGAAATGGTACTGGCCTCTTTCGATGAACGCATTGGACGCAGCAATGGTCAATGCTTGGAAATTCCACTGTCTGATTCACAAACACAAACAGGCAAAACTAGCGTATTACGACAAATCGAAGCGAATGAAATCCAGTGTTATGCCACAGCTTGACTCCCGTGTATATGTGGCCGAGTGCTTATTGCGTCATGTCATAAGCACCAAAACAAATGCACAATTAAAAAAAAATAATAATAATAATAATGGGGTTGAATTATATACGTTCAGATAAGACCGGCCATTCAATTTTTCGCACTGTTAAACTGATATTCGTCTCATTTTCTCTATATAAAATGGTGCCTGATTCCGGGTGAAGTTCGAACGATTTTGGTCTACGAACGAAGGAGCCGCCTGAAATGGGTTAAAGGCCACTTGATGATGGAAAGACGTTGCTAACGATTTTCTTCAATATCTTGGATATGCAAGGCAGAAGGGAGATCGGCCTGTATCCTTTATTAGTTTTTGGTAGGAGTTTTCCAATTTGCACGCGACAACTTTCCGCCTTTTTGAAGGGTTTCCAGCACAATATTCTTATCAAAAAACTTGAGATTATGGGCATTTACTTAAATATTTTAAGATGTATAAGCAGTTATTTGGCTAATCGAGCTCAATATGTTAACCCTTAACCGCGTAATGTTCTATTACTTACCGATCTTCGATCAATATCTTAACTTGGCGACGTTATGTTGGTACAAATACATAACGTGACATTCCTAGGGACAGTGAGGATGATTTAAAGCTACAGCTTTAAATGATGAATTGATGGAGAATCTTCTTGGAGATAACAATATATTGGAAATTGAATGCCCTGTGATGAAACAGCCTTCCGATACTGCTTCATCAAATGATTTAGCCTTCAATGAAAATGAAGATTATGAGGCTATCAAAATTTCTCTTCATTGCTACACCGATTTGCCATCAAGTGTAGCACATCTTGAAACACCGTACGACTTTTTCCGATACTTTTTCGATGAAGAAATTGTAACAAATATTGAGAACAGACAAATTTCTATGCACGAACCAAAGCTATTGAGGACTGGTTTTTTGTTGCAAAATATAATATTTTAAAATATCTCGGAATTTTAATTCTTTCATCAGTTGCAAAGTATCCATATATTAGACTTTATTGTGATAGAGGCACTAAATTGCTTCGAAAAAATTCGTTCTGTGATACACTTCAACGATAACTCCAAAATGGTGACTGACAAAACTTTTTTACGTTTGATAAACTTTATAAAATTCTTTATAAAAAGTTCAAAAGGAAGTGTCTATCAATTTCGATGAACAAATTTGTGCATCAAAAGCCAAACATAATTTGAAGCAATACCTTCCACTGAAGCCTAATAAATGGGGATACAAAATTTTTGTTTTATGTGGTGTCTCTGGTTTTGCATACAATTTTGAAGTTTACACGGGACTAGAAAATAATGCTGCACAAATAATGTATCACACAAAGAGCCAGACTTGGGGTCAAGGAGCAATCTAGTTGTACGTTTATGTCGCGAAGTTCCTCAGGCATCTAACTACAAGATTTACTTTGATAATTTTTACACATCCCTTCAGCTTCAATATTATTTGGCAAAACTTGGAATGTTTATGCATTACCAAATTGGAAGTTACCAAGCGATGATGAAATCAAGAACGTAGCTGGGGGAACCTCAGAGAGATCTCAGCGAGATCCAATATAATAATAAAATATCCGGCTGTAATAAAAGAATATAATCGCCATATGGGAGGACTAGATTTGATGGACAGCTTTGTCGAAGATCTAAAATTTCAATGAAATCCGAAAAAAGTGTTATATGCGAATTTTCTATCACTTGGTTGATTTGGCTGTTATAAATTCATGGCTCCTCTATTAGCGAACTTCGGCTCACAAGCACATAAATTTGGTTTGCTTTCGAATCGAAGTAGCGAAGACGCTATGCAATATTGATGCCAGCTCATCGTCTTTGTTTAAACGTGGAAGTCCATCTGTTTCTTCACTTCAGGCTACAAAAAAGAAAAGAGTACCAGTTTCATCTATACCTTCAACAGATGTAAGATGGGATGAGATCAACCATATGCCGGTTTGGGGAACTGACCGTCAAAGGTGTAAATTTCCGTCCTGCAAATTGAAATCTTTCTTAACATGCCGCAAATGTGGTGTAGCACTATGTTTGAACAAAGCCAATAATTGTTTTCAGAAATTGCATTAAAGATAGATGTTTCTTATAAAATATGTACATACAAATGTTATTATTATGAACAAATAAAATAAAATTAAAGTTATTAATAACACTAAAACTTTTGTAAAACCAACTGTGTTCTTGTTCTAATTTTTTGGTTGCTTAATGCATGATGTGCCATATTTGGCACAAACTATATTTTAGCAAATAACATACAAATTGACAAAATCAAAAGTTATTGATGAGGAATTGTTTTTGAAGCAAACATTTAGTCAACAAATTTAGCAACTTTTTTGCATCCGCTGGAAAGAATTCTAATTTTACTAATCAGGATAATACTTGTAACTGTCGCATCGTAACAAGTATTGAAGAAATTTATAGCAATATAGCTTCTTTTTTTAGATAATCACATACCTTGAATTGTTTAAAACCATAAACTCTCTTAAAAACTCAAACTCAAGGGAATTGATGGAATTTCTAATTCGTTAATTAAGCGTATTGGTCCCACAATAGTTAATGTCCTGAGCTGTCTTTTTAATTCCAGTATTCTGATTGGTACTTTTCCAATATACTTGAAGTGTGCTTTGGTTATCCCCCTACATAACAATGGAATCAAGTCAGATATTTCTAATTATAAAATAATATTTCTTTTTTTCCAAAGTCTTCAAAATAGTAATCAAGACGAGAATGTTAGCATATCTAGACAGAATTAATTTTCTTAGTCCTATGCAGTTTGGCACTGGTCTTTCAACTGAGAATGCACTGTTGGAGTTTTGTTTCAGAAAGGCTTAGATGACAAAAATTGTTGTGTTGGCCGTTTTGTTAATATAAGGATAGCATTTGATTTGGTTAGCAACAAAATTCTTTAGGAAACCTTGGAGAAATCAGGTTTCAGAGGATTTATATACAAATGATTTGAGTCATAATTTCAGAATAGGAAAGTATGTGAATGTTGGTAACAAGGTTAGTAGTCCAAAAATTAGTAGCATTGGTTTTCCCCAAGGCTCAGTCCTTGGTCCTATTTTATTTCTCATCTTCATTAACTTGCTGTTTTTGCTTCCATTTTTGGGGAAAGTAAAAGCTTTCGCAGATGACCTTGGGATCTCTTACTGTTTTGGTAGCAAATTAAATCTTATTGCTGTGTTAAATCATGATGTCCACTTATTGAGATGTTGGTTTGCCGGACATAAACTATTTGTTAGCAGTAAGACTAAAGTAATGTTTTTCAGTCTATCAGGTAATGAGGATCCAGATTTAGATGTAATGTTACACTCGTTTGACTTGTTTGAATAGAATTACTTTCTAATAAATAGTAAGTGCAGAAAACACTGTGTAGAATTATTCAATAGGAACGCCGACTGTAATGTTAATTGTTTTAGGATTGAATGTGTCGACGAGTTTAAATACCTTGGTGTTACTATTGATAAAAACTTGAAGTGGTCCAAACACATTTTAAATCTAAAACAATATCTACTCTCCACTACCCGCTGTTTCTACAGGCTGCAAAAATACTGTATATATATGTTGAAAACAGTTTATTATAGTATTTTTCAATCGAAACTGCAGTACGGTCTTTGTTATCAGTTGCAACATCTTCTGGTAATCCAAAAAGCTGCGATCAGAAGAGTAAAACTAATCGTTATGCTCTCACAACAAAGCTGTTTAAAAACCTACGAATCCTACCAGTACGGCACTTATATTATTTCAAAGTGTTGAAAGAATTTTTTATTAGAGGAGGCTATTTGGAAAGCCCAACTTACAATGACAGAAACCTTTGAAGCAACTCCATGTTCGTTGTACTGTACCATCATTCCAGACTACAAGCTTCGGAAACTTTTACTCTATAGTTTTATGTAAATTGTTTAATTCACTTCCATCAAAATTTATATCGTAAGAAATTTGTACTCAATCTTAAGAAAAACTAAACATTGGCTTCTTGGCTTCAATCTACAACAAATTGGAAACCTACTCCACTATGTGATTTAGTTAAAATAATTTATAGCACAATATTAAAGCAAAATGTATGTTTAATCTGTATGCCCGTCATGCATTCTCCGACCTAAGAACGTTATTTTTTGTATGTACCTAGACATCGAGCTAATTATGGCCATAATGATCATAGCATGTGTAAACTACAAATTATAGAATAATTTAATATGAGTAGAATTTCTTGTAAAGCTGCTATCTTTAATTGTTAACCTTCAAAGAGTGTATTAACTTTATATATATACCAGCTAACCCGACAAACGTTGTATTTTCCGAACGTTTGTGTGGTTTCATGAAAATAAACGCTTCTTTTCTGTGGATGTACTGAATCATATGATGTATTGACTACGAGTAGCAGAGAAATGTGATGCCTTACAACATATGACATATAAATAATAGTAAACAAGGAAAAAACTACTTATTTTTATAACATTCATATTTTTATTAAATTAAAAAAACCTTAATGCTAAACAAAATTAAGTTACATATGCACAATGTTGTATATGTGTATAAATAAAAAAACTTGATGGTTTATCAACACGCAACATTTATTTGTCTATGTGAGGAGCACAGATTTTCTAGATCCAACCCACAAAAAGACATTGTTTGGCCTTGTGAGTTATTAATAGTCATTGCAAATGCCAAGCGAATTGGAAATTGGAGGCTTCTGAATAGGAGAACAGCTTCACCTTAAAACTTGCCGTTCAAAATTATAGCTTGAAGAACATTGCCCATGATTTTTTTATTATCAATCGCGTACGATTGCATAGTTTCGGTGCATATGAATTCCGAAGCAAATTAATTGGTGAAACAATTTTTAATCCCAAGTTACGTTATGTTATGTTAAGAATTCAACAGGATACTTGACTGCTACCTCAGGATCGACAGTAGTGTCGATCGATTTAAATGACATCTCATCGCCAGGCAATGACTTTTGTATTTTGAAATTAATATTTTTTACGGCCAAAATAGCTTGTTCATATAGATATGCATGATTACGAGTAATGTAAACAGCGAAAATTTAGGAATTGCGTACAATCAAAGCATCTTTTGTGGCTACCATGTTGCAAAAATTGTCTGGCAATTTTATGTGTTGTGTATTTTCGTGCAATGGAGTGTTACCATTGGCAATGTTGAGCAAATGTTCGGAAAATGACAGTGCCAATAGATGGTTTTGCAATTGAACACGCATATTTATGTTAAGGCGAAATGTTTTGAAATTTCGCCATAGGTATGATTGTTTCAAACACGTGTAAGTTTCGTCCGCATATGTTTCGAATGGGATATCCGGTAATGTTTGTCTAAAATAAACCGACAGCAGCAGTAGAGAACCACCGAAAAGTCTGGTATTATTGTTGAGATATTTCATTTTTTTTATCGAGAGCTTCATGGTGCATTCATCCCTGATAATAATTTTGAATTTTTTCAAAACTTTAGGCATACCGGAATGCTTTTTTATGTTGCAAATTACGTCTGGATTTGTGTGAAGATTCAATGGCAAATTGATTATTGAAAGTCGCTGCAAGATCTGATGAAGCAATTTTGTGATCAAATGTGCGCAAGCATTATTGAGATTAGGAATGTTTTGCCAGTGCTGCCTGGTACGTCCAAAAAAAGAGAATCCGCCTTGTTGTGCTGCAATTGACAAATTAATTTGATCGTATATATTCTTTTGTTCAGCAGTTAGCAGTTGCTAATTATTTTCAACAAAAGCAGTCAAAGAGACTACATCGAACTGATCGTATATATTCTTTTGTTCAGCAGTTAGCAGTTGCTAATTATTTTCAAAAGAAGTAGTCAAAGAGACTAAAGAGGAACTCAGTACATACTGCATCGTGGTACGTGTCGTACAAAATACCATTGACTGTTCGCAAGTATTGGTCCAGCAAATTTAACCAACAAAAAACGCAAGAAGAAGCATTCGCGCTGTCTTGGAATTAAAATTTATTTTTTGTCAAATGTTCCTTACAGACCGCAAAAATCGACACATAAAAACACGAAATTTATATTTTGATCTATGTATTTTTAGTATAAAGTAATATATATATATAAATTTCGTGGTTTGTGTTTTAAGTTGTCTATTTTTTGCGGTCTGTAAGGAATACTTATCAAAAATAAATCTTCATCCTATAACGACCACAAACGCGTTCAACCTTTAACGAATAAATGTTAACCCCGCCCCCTTCACTGTGTTTAATCGTCCTCTTTTTTGCTGGCGTGCTTTGCTTTCTCTGTTCCACGTGAAAAATCGTGGCACATCAATATATGTCTTTGCGAATTGATCGAAAATATCTAGTTGTTCGCATAGTTGAAAAAATTCATTTAGTGTTATTTTTGGGGCGGTTAAATCTCGCTGTAGAGCAGAGTCTTCTGTGAAATAAACTTAGTGTTAATTTTCAAGGTGCATTGCCAAATGTATAACAGCAGGCTCTCTTTCGTGAATGGGAAAGCTTAAATTGCGCCAAACTGCTTCATTGTCGATAATGTATCGGCCCATTTGATAACGTGTTATTCCGTCGTTAGTACTCACATTTTGAATGGCAAATATAGACATATCGCTGTCCTTATGAGCGTATGTTCAACTTATGTGTGCTTTGTAGGTTTTGCACAGCAATGCCAAATACGGAACCACCTAGCTCTCGTCAAAGTCTACCGTTACACCGTTTAACATACGCAATTGATATGATTGGCCACCATTGTCTGTGTCTCTACGACGATACAATGGATAACAATCGATATTATTGATAGTATCGTTTAACACTCTTTTGCAAAACGTTTCGTAACGTTTTCATTGTACATGCACGGCGCCGTCATGTTTAGAGAACCGCATGGATTATGGGTCTAGTTAGCAGTCACAATGTCAAACAACTATCTATATTCCGATCCAGAATTTCTGCTGAAATAAATTTATCAATTTCTTCAATCAAACCAAAACAAAATATGTGCATGTGGCAAACATCGTTTTTGCCATTCAATAGAATACAGCCAGCAACGCGTTTCGCCGAATGCAGAGTAATGTGTAATCAAGTTCATGATTTTAATTTTTGTTTGAAGACACGTGCAGTGATATCATGGCGATGCATTGCTGTCTGACCTGGCAATAACGAAAATTTAATTTCATCTAAATATTGATTGCACGTAAATGTAATAAATCTGGTCTTGAATGTATTCTCGCGTTTAACGTGGTGATTGCATAATTGCTGATAGAAGAATACCGATGTCGTTGATATTAGTTGTTTCATCTACGTTGCCGACAATAGCATCACGCAAATGAATCTACTCCTCAGAACGCAGCTTGGCGTGATGTACCGCAATCGCTCGCTTTCAATTTTCTCATACTATACATATCAAGGATGTATTGATGAAACAGCTAGCGGCATCGGAAAATGTCTTGGCACTAATCATCAACCGATATGTGTAGAAGTTCATCGCGCTCACTTTTTTGTTGGTTTCTGCACCTGCAAAGTAAATAATGTGCAGATTGTACCTGTCGCTGGATTTCTGTATTTGAATTGGTATTGAAATGATATCCATCTTCTCCTTCCCAAAATAACAATGGATATTGCAATGCGTCGTAAGAACGATGACTGTTTTGTGCACCGTGCTATCTCTACATTTGATCCGTATATCTCGATGTTCATATGCGTCACCAACCATAACAACTGCAAATTCATTAACGGCCAGCATGCTCTACAGATGGACTTTGTCAGCTTTGATGACATTCATGTAGTTGTCATTTCGCAGTCTGCTTGAAACGGTATTGAACAATTGGATCAATTGGTCGTGATTTTGCAGAAACAGTTACAAAGTCGCCACAATTTCTCTTTCTTCCTCCGCTCGATGTGATTATATTGGCGTACATGTACATGTACAACTATTCCAGACGCGCAGCAGAATCCAGTGGATTATTTAAATTCATGGCAGTGTTGGCATTCTTTGTCCATAGTGTCGATGACAATTTTTGAATGTGACGAACAGTCAATGTCCGACTCATATTCGAAAGCAAGATGGAAGTTTCAATGTGTAATGTACACTCAAGCGATGTCGTTCATGTCTCGAGGCTCGAAGGTTCGTTGTTTTACTCTTGACCTTCATTAGCACGTGTGTTTGCAGCCTGGTAACCAATGAAACTAAAAAAGTTTCAGGTTAGATTGATTGTCATTGAATGCAAAACGGCTGAAAAGTCCGTGCCGTGTCAAAAGTCGATGAAAATGATGGCAAAATTGAATGAATTCTGCTACGAATTTCTTCCCCACCCACCGTATTATCCAGATTTGGCCCCCAGCGACTATTTCCTGTTCGCAGAATTCTCGCCGGAAAGAGATTTAAGACCGATGAAGAAGTAATCGTCGAAACAGAGGCCTATTTTGAGGCTAAACTGAAATCGTACTACAAAATTGGTATCGGAAGATTGAAAAATCGTTTTAATCAGCGTATGGCCCTTGAAGGCAACTATATTAATAAATAAAGTTGAATTTTGCAAAAATTTTGTGTTTTACTATAAAACGGCACTGAATTTTCAACCCATGTGTTATATAATTGAAATATATTGCAAATGTAAGGTTTTCACTTTAACACTACACCTTACATATTTGCATAATGTATGTATTTAAGTACACTTCATTTATAATTTAAAACGTTATTTCAATATGTTTTGTTGGTGAATAATACTTTCAATATTCAATATCGAAACACAGCAAACAAAAACTGAAATGTAAAAATAACGCCAAGCTACGACCCAAGTAACTTCATGAATTGATTCTTAACAAAGTTTGTAACTATTATAAGTAGTCTAAAATAAGATTTTTCTTGTAAGACGAAATAAGTAAATTCATATTTGTATAAGTAAATAAATTCGGAGTATGATACCGAAACAAAGGATGCTGTTATAGAGTTAGAGCAGCTTGAATTTGGCTTGTTGTGCCAAAAGTGCCTAAAGTTTTTCTTGAACAAAGTTAAGGTGAAAGCTATTATTATTCGAGCTGGTTTCCAAAAGTACTTACTAATTTCGTCGAATGTAACAGAAGAATCAGAGTTTGATTGGATACAGTTTATACCACTTTGTATATTTCATACTGTCGTAGAGAGACCCTTGTCTATTTTAATTTTAGCCAAAAGTCTGAGACGGAGAAATTTCTTCTTCAGTTTTTAATTGCCTTCTAAGAGTGGTGATGTTTTACTCTATAGGTTATAAGGTTTTCGAGTGATAGGTTCTTCCTAAACTTGCCATCTTGATCCTAATTAAATTATTGAATTTAGGCGGCTCTTTCCTTTTGCATAAAGAGAAAAAGAAAGAATGTCAAGAAGTAAGAGAATTTGGATGAAGTGGTTAAAAAAAGGAATCAATCAGAAATGTTGTTGAATGATTTGAAAATATCTGCACGGGATGATTATAAAAATTTATATACAATATTTTCTGGTCACAACCGCTTTTTGTGCATCAGGATATTTTTCTCTTCATTATTCCAGCAAAAGCTCATATTCTTAATTTTTTTTAGTTCGGTCTTCAACATCCCTCATTTTTTCGACATGTTTCCTCTTCCACAACACAAAACACAATAAAGTAATTACGTCAATGCAACCCTTACACACATCAACCAGCATGGCACTCATCATGCAAAATGACATCCTTTGATGTTCGCCAAACAGACATCATCAAATGTGTGTGACACAAAGAGAAGCATTTTTAAAAATGCATGTGAAATCAAACGATTGATTTTGGGTGCAGATTGTTGAAAACTGAAATGTCCGATTTTATAGTAAAAATTTAAAAACCAATAGGTCAACGAGGTCAAATATTTCGTAGAAGTGCTGACTTTTTGAGGCAATGAAATCTTCAAAGGCTTTTATGACCTTCGCTCGGTTCCGGAAGACCTTCTGCCAGCAAAATGAATTCAGATTGCGGAAAAAATGGTAGTCCGTTGGGGAAATATCAGGAAAGTGGATGCGGAAGAATTTAAAATTTCAACTGCAATAGTTTTTGCACCGTTACTTGTGAGGTATGGGGTCTAGCAGTGTCATTGACAAAACGCAGTTTGCTTTTCATGCCAATTTGGCATGCAATATGTCGATTTCCTCAAAATATTTGATAGCGTTTATCGTTTCTCCTGGTTAAAGAAATGAAAAATGGATTGCTCCTTCCGATGCCCACCAAAATGTCACTATAAGCTTTTCTGGGTGCAGATCGGGCTAGGGGGTGTGTTTTGGATTTCAGTGGATCATACTGTATCCACTTGTGTATCACAGGTGTCTATTCGGTGCAAAAACGGTTCGGGTTTCTCACATTGATGTACTGTTGTAGCTTGCAACCTAGTATCTTTTTTTTTTCACTTTTGTTTAGTGACAGTGAATCGAGGACAACTTTAGAATATGTAATGAGAGGTGCTATTAAGATAAGTACCAACTTACGTCACAATTTGGTTAGATAGCCGTAGATCCGACCAATAGCTGCAGCAATCCATTCGCTGCGGACCAGATAGAAATGTGGAAAGGAACTTTATTGATCTGGTCAGCAAGTTCATCAAGCTTGTTATGCTAAATGAAGTTGTACGTCATTTGCATAAAGGTGGACAGAACTATAGGTACAGATCGATGGAAGATCGTTAATAAACATACAGAAAAGAATAGGTCCCAGAATTGAAACATGTGGAACTCCTTTAACTAAGGCCCTAAGTAGGGAAGATATGAAGAAGAGATAACTTTCTGGAATCTCGGAGAGATAGCTGCCAATAAGATGGGTAGCCCTACGGCTAAAACCAAACAACTTTTTGAGCTTCCGTCTTAGAATGTTGTAATCTATCCTATCGAAAGCCTTCGAGAAGTTAAGTAGGCAAAGGATATATTATTACCCTTGTCATAATCTTGCCTTATTTCATCTAGTTAATTTAAAACTGGGTAATATGCTAATAGGTCTAAAGTCAGAAGGGGCATCGCTGTTTGTTTTCTTTGCTACTGGAAGAAATCTAGCTATTTTCCATGAACTTCAAAATCATCCAGCCTATGCGCAGATGTGGCCGATCTGTCGAATGTCTTTACCTTTCCTATGAGAAAAAGATCTCGACTTATTTTCATCGAGGGATACTCTCCCGAACGGAAATTTCGTTCGTATAGTGTATTCGTTTACCGCTGCATCCTCAAATGCGTCATTAATGTTTTTCATTGCCAATGTCGCATTATGTCAAATTTTAAATTCGTAAGAGAAGTTTGTTCGAATTTGAACTGCCGACAGCATGGTTAATAATTCCTAGAAAAAAATAACGGTATTTGTAACTTTTGAACCTTAAATTCTCACACGTCAAACAGGCGTACCACTTTATTTTATAAAACAGATGTTCACTCGAGAACTTCTTAACGGACTCCGTAAACGGACATTTCATGTGGTACAACCCAAGATGTGTGTTATCATCATCACAATCGGATATTGGGAAATGTTATTCTTGTGTTATGCCAAGGGCTTAGGTGATGTTTGATATAAATGAGATGACAGTTGAAACCGTTGTATTCTTACATTAAGAAGTGAGAAGTGAACGAAGAGAATTTGAATTGGTGAATGAATTGAAATTAGTTGTCTAATTAAGTCAATATGGTCCGTGAACTGAGTATTTTTTTATACTATGTTTTTGAGAGGAGAAATTCAATGCTTGCGTTGTTGTTGATAATGTTGGTTTATTTTGATTTAAGTTAGATTCAGAAATTAAAGTTGCAGTTAGAGGATTGGTTTTGATTTGGTTACGTTGGGAGATAAAATTGGTTTCTTTGCGTAGATTTGAAGATTTTTTTTTTTTTGATAGGTCTTACGAAGACTAATCGGAGATTCATAAATTAAAAAAAAAAAAAATCGAAATATGAGGTAGTCTGAAATGAACCCCTTCTGAGCATATTTATAATTCATGTACGTATGGTAACAAATGGGCTATCATTAAAGTCACAATTGTAAGTGCTTTAATTGTTTCAAATTATTTGTTTAAACTTAAAATTTTAATTTTGTCAAAATTTTTCCGAAAAAATAAATATTTTAATAACGCTTACTTTTTGCAACCTTGAAATCAGCACCTCTTATTTGCAATAAAAAAAAAATCAAATTTAGTCTCAAGTCAGTAGTTTCCCAGATACGACCCAAATATTTTTTAACACTTACAACAGCCCTAAAATTAACTATGGTATACCCTGTTCAACAAAAATGTGTAGTACAGGAAAGATAGGAATATTTGCCGTTCACTGTGGTTACAATGAAATGCATAACCATTTCGCTCTTAAAGATCTCATAGGGATACCATCATAGGGATACATATCTTCCGTCAAGAATTTTTGATGATGCTCTTTGCCTGCATGCAGTCGGCACTGTTTTGATGGAGACCAAACTTTACAAGTTTTCAAAAATGTTCATACTAGGTGAAAAGTAACCTCTTTGGAAATGAAAACAATTTTTTATTTTAAATGTTTTTTTTTATTTTATTTAATATAGTTCCCATTTAGTTTGATACACTTATTCCAGCGATTTACCAACTCCTTGATCCCGTCCGAAAAGTAATTTTACGGAAGGTCTGCAAAATACTCCTTTCCTGTGAAGCCGTTTTGAATCGATTTGGCTCCAATAATGCGCAGTAATACTCGCTGTTGATGATTTTCCCTTTTTCGAGGTAGTACACGAAGCCATGACAATCCCAGAAAACCGACGCCATAACCTTTCTGAGCCATCGAGTCTCCCTCGGCCGCTTCGGAGCACTCGTGCCGACTTCAGTCCATTGCCGGGCACTCATTCTGTTCTCTGGTGTTCAATTGTTACCAATCGATTTCGCATCAGCAAGTCCAAACACTTTCGAAGTGCCCTCGCGTTCGTGTTTTTGGTCAATAATAATTTTTGTGGTAATAATATGGGGTGCGCGAGCTACCTGCCGCTGCGGACTTGATCGGTAGTGGAGTTGCGGCCACCACGAAACTCTCGAAACCAATATTTGACGATGTAATCTGACGGAGCATTAGCCCCATAATATTTATCCAACTTTTCTTTTGTTTCCTTCGCCGGTTTGTCTCTCAAAAAATAATGTTTTATGAGAGAACGAAAATTGTTTTTGTCCATACTCAACATAATGCCAAACACTTCAACAACAATCAACTGTCAAAATAAAACTAAAGACAGACAAAAAATTTGGCCTAAGGCAGACTTCAGGGCACCAGAACCTTTTTTTGCGATAACGAATTAGCATTCACAACATAAGCAGCAAGCAAGTATATGGAAAACTACAAATTGTACATACAGTAACATCAACATTCCATTCAGTAACCAACGGTCAAGTTGAACGTACATAGCACTCTAATCGAACTCACTAGAGTCCTAACACAAGAAAATAATTCTTCACCAGGAGAGGAAATTTTTAACGTGGTACGACAGTACAATAAAACCATCCATTCAGTGACAGAAGAAAAACCCGAGGACGTGTTTTTTAATCGAGGATGGTATAGTGACATCAAACAAAAACTAGAAAAAAAACCAAAATAAGGTACATACGAAAAAGGAGGCATTGTTTACTCCAAAACACAACGTCGAAACAAAAACGTGCCGAATTACGTCAAACACATTGTAAACGAAGATAGGGGTAATACTATTCTTACAAACCACGGTACAATTTTACATAAGGATAAGGATAGCAAAATTCGCAATAAAAGATTCAAGAGAACAAATATTAATAAACGCAATAGAAATGCTTAAATCACAATTACTCCCAAACATCATTAGAACTATACGATCACTTAACTCTCTAGGATTAGTTCTTGAGTTTATAACAGGTACACCCGATCACGATGACTTAATTGAAATAAAGACAAAATTAAATATGTTAATAGGAAATATTAATAAACAAAAGATAATAAATTCACAATTTGGGAAAATACCAGAAACTCTATCCTAAACAACGACAACATGTTATAACAATCAAAAACAGTAACTTGTTATTCGAAAACACTTATCCAACAATAACATGCTTCATTATCTTGCAATACTGAAAACATACTTTAACACAATAATCCGAGGCGTTTGCATTATCGACATAAACAACAATACGATAACAACCGCATTCTAGTTAGTATAAATAACAGTAAGATCGAATTATGTAATCAGTCTTAAGAATATAAATAAACTGCGAAGCAAAAAAAACTCTGTTAACTGCTTTTTTTTTACAATTCCTGGCACTCTAGCTAAAAGTTTTTTACTTGTTGCCTGTGGTATATTGCTCCAGCAATCCAATATGCGATTTAAATTCTTTGGGAAGGGTGATGAATGCAGAATGTAGTAGTTTTTCAGTAGATACTTTATCTAACACCAAATTGAAGTCCGCGGAGAAGACATAAACCTTTTGCTTTTCACAGAACTTTAAGTGTACGATAGCAGATAGATTATAAACGTCTACGGTGCAGTATCTTTTCCTGAAGTCAGCTCGGTACTTTGTAAGAATATTGTATTTTTCGACCCAAGGCGATATCCGTTCATTTAGTATTTTAGTATTCCCATAATGACCTATACAATGCAGTTTAGAAATGATATCCCCCGATAGTTGCTTAGTAGATTGCTGCACCCTTTTTTGGAAATTGGAAATACCATATAACACGTTTCGTTAGATTGACCCCTCTGAACTATCTGGCTATATGATTGCGTTAACGAGACCAAAAACAAGTCCGTGGCATTCTTAAGGAACTCGTAAAGAATCTTATCGTCACCCTGAGCTTTATTTAACCTTGCCTTTGCTGGAACCTTTTTTTATCTCTCCATTTGTTATAGCTGCATTTAATCGTATATGTGCGTCCTCTCGAAACATTGCTGCATACAGAATATCTTTGCATTTTGCCGAGAGTTTAGAAGCTGGTGAAAGTGGGTTCTGATATTCCTGAAGCAGTGTTCTCGTTTCTTGTTTTATTATCTCCTTAGCGTTCTTCCACCATTCCTTGCTTGCTATCTTTCACCAGATTTATTTTCTGCTCAAGGGATTTGTAATACTCAGCTTTCTTTTTCTCACAAATATTTTTATACACTTTATTTGCCTTGATAGAATTCTCTCTAACTATTGAACTTTTATATATATATATATATATATATATTGGGTATATATTTTAATTCGTGCGGTTTTTTTTCTTCAAAATTTTAACGTTTATTTAAAAAAAAAACATGTACAATAGTATTATTCAAAGTATTGTCCATCTGAAGCTGTGACTTTTTCCCATCTTTCTGACAATTTGTTAACCGAAATAGCAACGTGAGCCGAGCGTTGTCATGATGGAAAATTATTGCCTCGTGTCTGGTCGCATATTCCGGGCGTTTTTCGGCTACTGCTCCCTTCAAACGGATTAATTGTGTTCGGTAGCTTTGTCCACTGATGGTTTCACCCAGTTTTAACAGCTCATAATACAGCACACCCATCTGATAACACCAAATACAGAGCATTACATTTGGTTTCACATATAATTTTTTGCGCTTGGGGTTGTCATAATGGATCCATTTTTCATCACCAGTAACAATCCGATGCAAAAATGACTTCCTTTTGTAGCGTTCCAGAAGCATATGTTCTAAAACATATGTAGCCTTAGGAAGAACAACACACATATAATACGAAAATGTAACTATTTATTTTTCTAAATTAAATACTGTTAAATTAAATTCAAATAAAATAAATTCATTTTTAAGGCAGAATCTTTTCATCTTTTATTTCTCATCGTTACTAAAAACTGCTAAAAACGTAGCGTAATAATTTTGATACCTCGAATGGCGGGCGATATATAAGTATTTGACGTTTTATTTCAGAAAAACATGTACATGTACATGTAAAAACATGTATTGCCCATCTGAAGCTATGACTTTTTCCCATCTTTCTGGAAATTTGTGTATCCCATCCCAAAAGAACTGCGCCGGCTTGGCAGCTAAGAATGAATCAAGCTAATTTTTGATATTCTGCTCTGATGTGAACCGTATTTCAGTGAGGGCGTTCTGCATCGACCGGAACAAATGGTAGTCAGAAGGGGCAAAGTCTGGGCTATAAGGCGGGTGGGGTAAGACTTCCCAACCACTATCTTCCAAATAGTTCTTAACCGGAATAGCAACGTGAGGCCGAGCGTTGTCATGATGGAAAATTATTGCCTTGTGTTTGGTCGCATTTTCCGGGAGTTTTTCGACTACTGCTCTCTTCAAACGGATTAATTGTGTTCGGTAGCGTTGTCCATCGATGGTTTCACGCAGTTTTAGCAGCTCATAATACAGCACACCCATCTGATCCCACCCAATACAGAGCATTATCTTCGCGCCACGGATATTCGGCTTTGCCGTGGATTTGGCTGGTTGACCGGGTTTCACATATGATTTTTTGCGCTTGGGGTTGTCGTAATGGATCCATTTTTCACCACCAGTAACAATCCGATGCAAAAATGATTTCCTTTTGTGGCGTTCTAGCAGTATTTCGGACATACAAAACCGACTTTCGACGTCTCTCGGCTTGAGTTAATGTGGAACCCAATTTCCTTGCTTTTGAATATATTCAGCTGCTTTGAAACGTTTTGAAATGGCTGCTTGAGTGACACCCAAAGATTCTGCGAGCTCTTGTGTTTGGCAACAATCTTCATAGAATAATGCTTCCAGTTCTTCATCGTCAAACTTTTTTGGCTGCCCAGGACGTTCATCGTCTTCCAAGCCAAAATCACAACTTTTAAATCGTGCAAACCACGTTTGGCACGTTCGCTCAGCTAGCGCATGTTCTCCATAAACTTCCACCAAAATACGATGACTTTCGGCAGCAGTTTTCTTCATATTAAAGTAATGAAGAAGAACTCCTCGCAAAGACACTTTCAGGCACAAAGTTCGACATATTTGAGTGAAAAAAAATTATTGCTTACGCTTCAAATGAATGACATATACTGAAATGACGTACAATTACAGTAGCTTTCTAACGCATCTTCTAATGTAATAATACAAGTTACGCCATCTCTTAGCAAACCGCACCCAATATATAAATAGCTTTAAGGGCTTAAACGACTTCCTTTTCGGTACGAAGATAACTAAAATCACATTCGATGATGTCTTTATTATATCAGCTAAATCCTTAAGCTCTAAGATGTCATTTTCCTATTTACTTTTAATAATGTTGTAATATATATTTGTTGCTGATATATTATTATATAGTATAGTCCTATATATAGATATAGTTCTTTCTTGTTTTCTCTCCAATTGACCTTACCTTATAACGTTAGGTTAACGATAATTGAATTGGCATATGGTCCGGTCCACTACTGAGAAGGTTTTTATGTGGGTAAGTAACTTTTGTGCTACTGCACGTATATCGTTGACATAATTTCCAACGCTGCTTACATATTCGAAATTTTCAATTTCGTTTCCATTTGTTAGTCCATTAGTTACTACTAATCCATATTCACTACAAAAATCTATAAATTGTTTGCGTTTCTTATTTATGATCAAATCAGTAGATTTCCTTATGCTTGAACCTGCTTCAAAAGTATTTCGATTATTGTCTTCTACCACTTCATATATACAATATATGATATTCAAATAACCAATAACTATAGGATTGACTACGTTTTGTATTTTAACAAACCGTTTTACCTTTGTAAAGTCCTCATCTCAATTAGCATCTTTAAGTACAAAGGAATAATTTTAAAAATTTAATCGTCCCCTATGTTTTGTCAAATATAGGGTGATTCATCGTGAGGTTTGATTTATAATGTAAAACAAAACACATAAATTTGAAAATGTACCTAAAATTTTTATTATCGGTGAAAATTATATGTAAATGTTGGCCACGACAACGTCTGAGGTGGTCCATTCGGAAGGTCCAATTTTGGGCGACTCGTTCGAACATAGCTACTGGTATCTCGCGGATAACATGAGTAATGTTGGTTTCCAAAGCGTCAATCGCAGCTGGCTTATTCCTGAAGACCTGAGACTTTACATATCGGTGTAAAGTGATATCGCACGATCTAGGCGGCCAATTTACCGTAGCAAAACGTGAAATTTAGTGCTCACCAAAACGATTTCTCAACAAGTCCATTGTTTCATGCGCTCTATGGCTCATAGCGCCGTCTTGTTGAAAGCAGAGCTCACCGAAACCATGTGCTTGAATTTCAGGAAGCACATACTCTGTTAACATGGCGCGATAGCGGTTATCATTGACGGTGACATTCTGATTTGCATATTTTTTTAAGAAATATGGTCCAGTGATTCCACACCATACCGTTGTTTTTAAAGGATGTAATGGTAGCTCTTGGTACTCTTCGGGTTGCTCATCAGTCCAAATACGGCAATTTTTTCTATTAACGTATCCACTGAGCCAGAAATGGGCTTCATTACTGAATTAAATTTCACGATAAAACACCGGATTTTCATTGAGTTTTTCCTAGAACCCATTCACTGAAAATATGACGCAAATTCAAGTCCCTGGTTTCGATTCTTGCACAAGTTAAATTTTGTACGCTTTTAGGCCGAGATCCTGAGAACGACGACGAATCGATTTATGACAGTCTTCGCGTACACTCTTACAGCTGCTATATTCTCTTCACTACGTGCTGGATGTAGTCTAATCGGTCGATTATCATCCACTAATGTACTCTGGGATTCAAATTTACGAATGATATTGGCAATAGTGGTTTAAGTAGGTCGATTATGCGTACCGTAAGTTCCTCGATTCGCACGAAAAACATTTCTCACAAAAATGTAATACAGCTGAACAATTTGGAGACGCTGTTGTGGTGTGAGTCTTTCCATGATGACTTGCCAAACGATACTGAACAAAAATGACAAGGAAGTTTGATCGGAGTCATGCGTGATCTGTCAAAAAAGCCTATTTAAAATCAAACCTCACGATGAATCACCCTATACCTGATGTATGCCGCGGTCACAGACTTCATACATATATCCACCTATCGCTCTTTTATAATTATTGTACCATATATTACTGCTAGTTTCCAAAACATTACAAAATCTTTAAAATACTACTTATGGTTTTCAATTTTGCTTTCAATTATGCTTTCCAGTTTTATTAAGTAATAAAACAACATCATAGGAGTTAACATACTTAAAGAATTCATTATACAAGGTGTCCCCTAATTTGTCAAGGATAATTTGCGAAATGATTCTTGGGTATGTTCTAGAAAAAAATCGTTCTAAAATTAGGGTCTATTGCATCTATTGGAAGGGCGTTCTTTTCCACCATGACAGCGCCATAGCACACAGCTTTGGTGAGAAAACAAAAGCTTAATTAATTTGGCTGAGAAGTTATGCATCACCCACCGTACTCTTCAGCTTTGGTGCCTTCTGACTACCATCTGCTCCGCTCTCTCCAAAAGACTGAAGGATTCAATTCCAAAGATGAGATCTAAACGTACCTGGAAAACTTTTACCCATTAGTCTGTTGACTTTTACAAAAGAGACATAAAAAGGTGTGTTCAGAAAATAATGTAAATTTTAGTTTCTTGAAAAAAAAAAAAATTATTTATTCGTCTACATTAACGTTGTCGCCTTCAAAATAGTCCCCGTTAGATATTATGCACTTGTGCCAGCTTTTTTTCCAATTCTCGAACTCGATCTTTAGGATAGCTCATTTAGCGATGCGCTTTTCATGTCATCTATCTAGGATAAAGTAACACGGAACCGTTTCACAATTTTCAGATTTTGCATCGTCGTTGATTTTATTTTGTGACACCATAGGCCTTTGTTAACACTTTGTTACACTTTATTTAATTTTTTACGCAAAATTTGTTACAAATTCTTTGATCCATTTCTTTTAACAAACGAAAATCGCCGAGTTCATAAAAACACGTCTTACCTTAGCGGTTGCCACATACAAAGTAAACAATGAATACAACTGAAAATGTTATACTTCAAGGGCATGTACTAGAGTATGTCCTTGGTAATAAAGTTTTTTTTTTTTAGTCTGATATACTTATTCCAGCAATTTTCCAACTTTTTGATCCCGTCCCAAAAGTAATTTTCCAAAAGGTCTGCAAAATACTCCTCGCGTGAAGTCAATTTTTTAATAATGAGTCGTCTTTTGAGGTTTGGGAAGAGATAATAGTCCGATGGAGCCAAATCAGACTACTTCTGCTGTTACGACAGCAATTGGAGCCGTAAGTCATTGATTTTAGCAGTAGTTGAGATGCTCTTGTGCGCCGGTGCATTGTATTGCAAAAACAATGCTTTGTGCTCCAATAATGCACAGTAATACTCGCTGTTGTTGGTTTTTCCTTTTTCGAGGTAATCCACGAAGAGTATGCCATGACAATCCCAGAAAACCGATGCCATAACCTTTCCGACCCATCAGCCTCATCCGGTCGCTTCGGAGCACCCGTGTCGGCTTCAGTAAATTGCCGGGCACTCATTCTGTTCTCTAGTGTGTAACAGTGGACCTAAGTTTCATCAACACTTTCGAAGTTCTCTCGCGTTCGTGTTTTTGGTCAAGAGTGAGTATGCGCGGCACCCAGCGGCAGGATAACTTTTTCATATGCAGAATATTGCCCAAAATATGGCGTGTGCGCTCAGTACTAATCTTTGTGGTATCTGCTAGCTCGCGCACCTTCACTTTCCGGTCAGCCAACACCATTTCATGTATTTTTTTGACATTGTCCTCTGTAACCGCTTTGGAGGGCCGCTTTGCGGCCACCACGAAACTCTCGAAACCAATATTTGACGGTATAATCTGACGGAGCATTAGCCCCATAATACTTATCTAACTGTTTTATGAGTGAACGAAAATCGTTTTTGTCCATACTCAACATGATGCCAAACACGTCAACAACAATCAGCTGTCAAAACAAAACTAAAGACAGTATCGCACTGAAATTTGGCATGTCTGCCTAAATATGAACTTCAAGGCACCATAACCTTTTTTGCAGTAGCAGCGCATTCTGGCGGTCAAGGAGGTTACTTTTCACCCCACCTACAATAGTATAACAACATAAAATGTTCACCTTCCAACTCTCTCAACACGCAAAATTTAAAAAAATTCCCATTATTTTCTGAACACACCTCGTATGTCTCTTCCATAACATTGGAAAAAAGTAATACACCATGATAGACAATATCTGACGGATTATTATTATTATTATAATTTATTAACATATACATAGAAATGAATACTCGCTGCAGAGACCTTCGGCTCTATAGTATTTAGTTATAAACTAAAATATTATGGGTTAGTTAATATACTTAAATGTGTAAATTCAATTTATTTGCAAAGTTATTAATTTTGACAAATTTTGACAATATTCTCGTGGTTGGGTTTACTCGTAAGGTGATTGTTGGTTTGTTGGTAGGCACTTACGATATTCACCTTTTCCTAGGATGTGACTGATGTTGATTTGGGAGTGACAGGATTGGTAAGATGGCGGAGATTCCCTTTTGAGGAGATGTTGGTGGGTGAAGGCTGTGTGTCTCAAACGCATCCTCACGAATGTAGTGTTCATGCCTTTTGAAGTTGTGGTAGGGAAGGTTGGCTGCGATGTATTCGTGTTGGTGGTTGAATAATGTTGATAGTAGTTACGCCAAGCCAAGCCTAGATCTAATCTTTTTGTTGATGGATCTGAACATGTCAGATCTAGTGTGAATTGCAAATTTGTGCACTGGAGCGCTGTGTGCAAAATTGGCAGCTATGATGGCGTGTTCGTGACCTTTAATCTAGATGTCTAGGGATCCACATTAGCTTCAGCAGTCCCTAACCTGGATGACACTCTCCGAATTCTGATTAGGATTCTTAACTGCATTGAGAACTGATAAGCTATCAGAGCATATCACATGTTTACCACGCATCTTGTTGGCTATTGATGTGGTTTTTTGAATAGCTAAAGCCTCAGAGTAAAAACAGATGCACTTTTAGGTAGTAACCATATGCTGAACAATGATCCGTCTTCGTAAGTAGCTACGAAGGATGTTCTGTCACTGTTTTTGGAGCCGTCAGTAAATATAAGTTTCCAACCACTGGATTTTAATTCCAAAGTAATGCCAAAAAATAAAGCGTGATATATGTTTTTGTTGGTGTCATTTTTGTTATGTTTTGCTAAGTCCATGATGAAAGATGTTTGATTTATGAACCACGGAGAATATAACGGGCGATATACAGAGATCCTGTTTACCGGAGGTTCAAATTCTTTGGAGCAGGTCAATGCACGGAAGATAGCGGATGGAAAGCGCTTTGCAGTTTTCGTTTTTCTAGCGGAGGCAATGTCTTTATCAATAATGAATCCGTTCGTGAACAACAGCTTAATGTACAACTTGGCTCTGGTTACGTCTATGCGATGATCTATTGTAGGTAGACCGGATTCAACAACAAGTGTTGAGGTTGGCGTTGGATTTTTTGAAAGTAATTAAGTTATAGTTGTTGGGGTATTTTTTAAAAATTTGCCAGGCTTTTATCTTTTCCTGTCTTAGAGCTCTCAACTCACACAATGGAGTGGGTATGAGATTGAGTGAGTGGGTTTGAGTCTAGAGTGGTTTGGGTTGTGATTGTTGGTGTGGTTAGTTAGGTTGCTAGCTTGAGTGAGTGGTTTGTTTGAAATTGTTCCGTTGTTGTTAACTTTGAAAGTATAAGTTTTCTTTGAATTTGTAGTTGTCAATTCTTTTACTAGTTGAGACTGTGGGTGTGTTGGTTGAGACTGGGAGGTTATGTGATCTTTTTTTTGTGCATTTTGGTTACTAGACTTGAGTTATATTTCCGAAATGGTTAGTGATTGAGACGGATTTTGTTGATTATAAATGCGTTTGGCTTCAGCCATGGTACATTTTTTATTTTTTTTTTTATAGTTATTATCTCCTTTTCGTGTTTATATCTGTTACATACTCTCTATGATAATGGATGAGACAGAGAACAGTTTGAGCACATGACGTGAATACAGTCTACTGGGGTGTGATTTGGTAGATTGCATGTTGATGGGAAGGGGTGATGGGAAATTCTATATTTTTAGGGGAGATGAGAACAAATCTGGGATTTTTGTAATTTGTTTTTGTAGGTATGTCAGGGTAATTGTATAGTGGTATAAAGTTAAAAGGTAAAAAGCCGGCGCAGTTCAAATTTTGAAAAAAAAAAACCGCACGATATAAAATATATACCCAATAGTTATTGTAATTTAAAAAAGATAGCGTTAAAAATCTCAAGGAAATTTACCTTGTGTCGGTGCGAACTTTTGAAAATCTTGACTTATAGATGGTGCATCAGAAGTAGTTAAACGGTATAAGCACTTAAAGGATATATTATTTACTTCTTATGAAAAGGCAAATCTGCAGAACCTGTGGCAACCAAGACACGGTTCGGCTGGACAGTATTCGGACCATAAAGTTTTAGATGTCAATTGTATGTTTGTGAGTGTAATTGATCTGATGACGTGCTCTTTGAGTTACAGCCTTCTAAAGAGTAGCCGCTCAGCGGTCAGAAAGTTACATCTACCAGAGTTATTTTTCGGGCTCTGTCATTGTAAACCTTCAGGAATGCAGAAATGCACGAATAGATCTACTCTTTAGGAATTTTTCGTTTATAACTACGTCACATGTTTTCGGAGCCAGACACATCTAGTTTTACTGTGACCTTTATACTGAGCACTTCGTAAGTTATCCTATTAGAAATGAGTGATCAACCTCTGTATTTAAACCAAAAAGGTACTCACGATATTGTCAGGTGGAGATCAGTTTCAAGAAAACTCAAGTTTACGGGAAGTCAATATGCAATCGAGCAATGTATTGCGAATAACAGTACGTCCGCTGAAAAACTGTCACAAAATATTGATAATAATATTGTGATTGATTCAACTCATGGATATAGCATTATTCACTTTTTTTCGGTTTTTTATGCAATTAGCATTTTAGTAATGTGTAAAACTTGTAAACAAATTTGACTTTCAAGCAAGTCCGCGAGGTTTAGATTCAAAATTGCTGTCATGTGTGAATGCGGTGTTTCGTACATCAATTTTAGGTCTATGATTGAAAAGAAATAAATAAACAAGTTAAGTGACTGTGATGCGTCTTTTGGGTATCGAAATAAACGGAATTAATCTTTTTTGCATTGGATGTTTCACGTATTTATGGATAGCAGCAGAATCAATTTGTGAAATTAGTATGGAAAGAGCTGTTGAAGAAGAGAAAGAAAATTCAGAGACAAACTTAACAGTTTCATGAGATGGCGCGTGGAAAAACGTGACCATACTTCACGTTTTGGTGTAGTAACACTGTCAGGAAAATATTGTAAAATCATCGCCGATTCGTGTGTAAAATCTACTTACTAAATCATAAAGGATCGGCTTCAAAAATGGGAGTCGAAAGTGTAAAATACATGTCGCTCGATTAGTAAATACGGGGAGAAATATTCGCGGTATATTCCTGTAGAAAAACTAGAGCGCTATCTACATGTTAAAAAAGAATGAGATCACGATGCCGTGGTTTGAAAAAAAGCCGATAAGAGCTAAATTAACTGTCAACTTATTTAATAAGTATTGTGAGACATAAAGATAATATGGATGAAATGTATGAAGCAATCTAGGCTACACTGATAAGAATCCAAACATTAGAAACAGTCCAGAAGGCGCAGTGACTTCGCTCTTATCGCTGCGCGGAAGCTGAAGGAATGAGCTTTACTAAATTCAAGCACGATTATCTCCCACTTGATCCAAATTTTCAAAAAGCTCTGAAGCCAGTATACAGACTTGTCTCGGCGTGAATTGCTTGATAGATGTAATACAATAGTTTACTTTGGAACCTCCACAGTAGTCTCAAAACTATTGAATTATCAAATTAATTTGCGACTTATGTTATACATCTATTTTAAAAATATTTTATGCGATGGGAGTGATAGTTGGCCCTGCAGAAAGAGATTACATATGTCGCTAGCAAAAATCGCCAACAGGCTGCCTCGAAAGAGGGCCGGTCATCTCAAAGAAGAGCTTCAACAGCCCAACAGGCGCTTTTTGAAGAAAAAGAATGTGAATTATATGGGCCTGGAATAGCAGATTAGCTTTAAGTATGATTTTTATCTATTGGGTCATATAAAAAGTTTACGCGGTTTTTTTTTTTTTGGTTTATTTTTGAAAAAAAAATTTCTTTATTCAAAATCAATTTCAATGAAATACATTTTGGACATTATTCTCTATGACCTTTTGCCATTTTCTGGGTAGTTTCATTATTCCGTCGGTGTAGAACTTCTGTGGCTTATCAGCGAAAAACTTGGCCAAGAGAGTTTTGCAAAGACCGAAACAAATGGTAGTCGGAGGGTGCAAGGTCCGGGCTATACGGTGGATGCATCAAAACTTCCCAACCAAGCTCCGTCAATTTGTTCCGGGTCATCAAAGATGTGTGCGGCCCAGCATTGTCATGATGGAACACAACTCCCTTTCTGTTGGCTAATTCTCTGGTCGCTCTTTCTTGATAGCTTCATTCAAACGGTCGAGATGTACACAGTAGTGGATCGAATTGACCGTTTCGCCACGTTCTAGCACCTCATAATAGACAATTCCCTTTCAATCCCACCAAACACTCAGCATAACCTTGTTTACCGTCAATCCAGGCTTGGAAGTCGTTTGTGGTCACTCACCGGCCTTTGACTATGATCGTTTGCATTGGATATTCTCGTATTTAATCCATTTTTCATCGCCCGTAATGAGTCGCTTCAAAAATGGTTCCATTACGTTTCAGCAGGGTTTCACTGATGGTTGTTCGGTCAACTAAATTTCTTTGGGTTAATTCATGTGGCCTGCTCGTTTTAGACGATTCCAAACTGTCATACGGTTGATGTTTAGTGTCTCTGCTATCTCCAGAAAAGCTTCCGTGCCGGTCTTGCTCCATCAGTTTCAAAATTTCATCGACTTTTTCAGTGACAGGCCGATCAGTGCGAAGTGCAACTTTTACATCGAAATTTTCGGAACGGAATCGAACAAACCACTAATGGTCCGGCGTTCACTCACACCATTCTCACCGTAAACTGCACAAATTTGACGGCATGTTTTTGCAGCGTTTTCCCCTTTTTTATAAAAAAAAAAAAAGAAACATCACATAGCGTATTTCTTAAGATATTTCACTCATATTCAAATTAGTATAACTCTTAACACGAGCAACGAATTGCACACCTTTCAAAAACGTGTTCGTTTGACACAATCACATAAGTGTTTCCAGATAAATGGACACCGACACCATCTAGTGACAAAGAACCGCGGTGACTTTTTGTATGAACCAGTATCGTATTTATAACAATGAAATCAATCATTTTATCTTTAAATGTGTTTTTCTCGAAACTCCATTTTTCAAATTTGCTGCAGTATAACTCGAAGACAAATCATCCGACCACTTTGATTTTTTTTTTTTTTTTTCCTTAGGACCTCAAAAGTGATATCCCAAATGTACTAAAATCACTTAAATTTTGGTTTTGGGAGATTCATGCAAAATGGCATTGAAGTGGTTTTTTTTTTTTTTTTTTTTTTTTTTTAACTTGGAACAAAGATTCGCCATTCATTCAGGAATATATATCTGGGTCAAATGGAGCAAATACAGGAATAATACATTGGAAAAACGTATTACCTTCCACATCATAGTGATAAAAAATAACAGCCACAGTTCTGAGGGTGGTATTTGACGCGTTGGCGAAAACTACATCTGGGAAATCATTGAATAGCACTTTAAAAGGACCTGTTTTTCCCTGTGCCAGTTGGCTGAGGATGAAAGGCAGAGGTATTCACGGGCGAGCAAAACAATGTTTGAAGGATTCCCTGTGCCAGTTGGCTGAGGATGAAAGGCAGAGGTATTCACGGGCGAGCAAAACAATGTTTGAAGGATTCTATGTCGATGACTGTCTTGGAGGTTCAATAAAGGAGTGTCGAGACCTTCAACAAGAATTGACGCAACTACTTTATTTAGGTTGATTCAATCTAAGAATCAAGAATCAAATAGTTCCGAATTTATAAAGGCAATGCCGAGAGAAATAATTGAAATGGAGCCAGAACATGACTTTGATACTGACACTACATTTAAAATCTTGGGAATAAAATGGTGCCCGAAAACATATGACTTTCAGTTTAACGTAAATTCTTCGTCATTCAGCACAAAGGTTACCAAACGATGGAGTTTGGTAAGCTATATCATTACGCATGTAAATCTCGAGACCGCAATGAGAAAAGAATAGTTCGTAGCCAGATAGCATCAGAGTGTGTTTCTGAGTTTCACTAAGTGCCAAAACAGCTGGTCTGTGTCTGAGAAGTTATTACTCTTTCGCACGCGTATGTTAGCTACGTCCATCCTGAATTCCATAGTCAAACAAACATACACATATACCGACGATGCTAACAGGGTTGCAATGTGAGAGTTTTGATGTTGGTTGACCGAATCAAATTGCTGTAGATGTTATGCCTTACTGCACTCTTTTGTTTTTGCTTTTTCAATTACTTACATTTCAAAAACGCAATCATATTATGTTTCTGTGTCGTGCGGCAATGGCTTATACATAAGTTGCTACTTAAGTTTTGAAGTTTTGTAAAGTTTGTCTTTATTAAATCAATTAAATCGTGTAAATTTTCGTGCGATGATTTTTTACGATTTTCGATGTGACCGTATATCGTTTATTTTCAATCATGGTCATTATTCGGTCCAGAAAAAATTTCGTTAAGGCTGTCCAAAATCCCTTTTTGTGGAAGGAAACATGTGCGGGAACCGATATTGTAAGATCGTGGTTGCGCATCTATTCCACATACATTTAGTATTGCACAAACATTTCGCTGTCAAAATTAAATCTTAGCGTTGGATACCGCATAATTTGACGCCGAACATGGCTCATTGCCCACTACGGCAATGCGAACTCTCACAGGTCGTCTCAAACAATTTTTGAGTACTCAAAAAATCGAATTAATGATTCATCCACCCTACTCACTTCGCACGACTTCTTTTTATTCCCACACATCAAAAATAAATTACGAGGTCAACGTTTTTCGACGCCTGAAGAAACGATTGATGCGTTTAAGACGCATATTTAACAGTCACCTCGTTCGGAGTGGAAAAAGTTTGTCGAAAATTGGATCAAATGCAGCAAAAATGTATATCTATATGAAGATTATTTTGAAAAATAATGAAGCCATTCGATGGTACGGGCACGTTGGGAAATCGAATTTTGAATATAAAGGTTTCCCTGTTTTCGAAACAAGAAACGTAGCAAGAGAAAATATACTAAGATAATGTTGATCGCCCGGCCTTACTATACCAAATGCAAAATATAAAGAACAGCAATAACGGTACGTACGGTAATTACGTACTGCAGTTTTTAAAGTCACAAGGAAAAAAGGCTACAAGCGTTAAATTTGCGAGAATGGCTCCAAAGTTCCATAAATCAATAAGGAAAACAGCACATAAATAGTGCGGAAACTCAGTTTTTTATTTCAAAAGGCCGACTTCACATAAATAAAGAAACGTGGTGATGGAACCATGAAACGAAAATGGCGGTAAAGAACAAAAGACAATAATGAAACTAATAAAATCCGTCTTGAGTTACACTATGAACGTTACAAAAAATAGACAAAAAAGCAGTAGAAAGAGTACGTTGGACAGTAGTGGAGGCTGTCGCGCTCGAAGAGCAAACGATAAATTTTACGAAAGATTAAGTTGGCAAAGAATAAACTTCAAAAAAGATCTCTGTGTACTCCGTCGAACTCTTTCTAAAAAACGGATTTAATAATGAGATAATGAGAGATAGCGGAGAACTTGAACATTGCCTATGGATTAGTCCAAGACATTTTGGTTAATGATTTGGGTTTCCCTCGTGTAGCAGAAAAGTTGGTGCCAAAAAACCTCAATTTCATGCAAAAAAGAGACCGTGTTGACGTCGCAAAAGAGATGATTTGCGTTCACCAAATGTACCGGGACCAAAAAAACCACGTCGTTTTCAGTTAGAAAATAAGGCAATGCTCACGATTTTCATGGATTACAACGGTGTAGTGCATCATGAGTTTTTGCCAGAAGGCGAGACAATAAACAAAGAGTATTATTTGGGGGTTATGAGACGTTATGAGACCAGAATTGTGGACAGAAAACTCGTGGATCTTGCACCATTATAACGCACCGTCGCACATTGCCATAATCGTAATTTTTTGACGAAAAATGCAGCAAATACTAAATACCAAATACCATTCGGTGGCTGTTGAATTCACCTGATTTGGCTCCCTGTGACTTCTTTCTGTTCAATCGAGTTAAAAACGGGGAACGCGTTTCAGAAGCCGAGAGGATGTAATGAAAAAATCACAGGAAGCACTGATGAACATACCGAAAACGGAATATAAAAAATGTTTCGAGGATTGGATCAAGCGCTGGCATAAGTGAGTTGCAGTCGATGGGGATTACTTTGAAGGGGAAAATTTAGATTTAGAAGAATAAACTTGTATTTTTACCTGATTAAATTCCAAGGTGGTATATGGTATTCTATTAATATTTTATCCGTTTTATTTTTATATTTTTTAACTATTAGGTATGTAATAAGTAAGCTATGAGATGGCGTAGTTTGTATTGTTCCATTGGAACATGCGTTGGAAGGCTACTGTCATTGTACATCATTTCAGTATATGTCATTCATTTGAATAATTTTTTTTCACTCAAATATGTCGAACTTTGTGCCTGAAAAAGTGTTTTTGCGGGGAGTTCTTCTTCATTACTTTAATATGAAGAAAACTGCTGCCGAAAGTCATCGTGTCTTGGTAGAAGTTTATGGTGAACATGCGCTAGCTGAGCGAACGTGCCAAAAATGGTTTGCACGATTTAAAAGTGGTGATTTTGGCTTGGAAGACGATGAACGTCCTGGGCAGCCAAAAAAGTTTAAAGATGAAGAACTGGAAGCATTACTCTATGAAGATTGTTGCCAAACACAGGAATCTTTATGTGTCACTCAAGCAGCCATTTCAAAACGTTTAAAAGCAGCTGGATATATTCAAAAGCAAGGAAATTGGGTTCCACATGAACTCAAGACGAGAGACGTCGAAAGTCGGTTTTGTATGTCCGAAATACTGCTAGAACGCCACAAAAGGAAGTCATTTTTGCATCGGATTGTTACTGGTGGTGAAAAATGGATCCATTACGACAACCCCAAGCGCAAAAAATCATATGTGAAACCCAAATCAACGGCAAAGCCGAATATCCATAGCGCGAAGGTAGTGTTCTGTATTTGGTAGGATCAGATGGGGTGCTGTATTATGAGCTGCTAAAACCCTGTGAAACCGGCCCCAAATATGCGGGGCAATAATTTTCCATCATGACAACGCTCGGCCCCACGTTGCTATTCCGGTTAAGAACTATTTGGAAAACAGTGGATGGGAAGTTTTACCCCACCCGCCTTATAGCTCAGACCTTGCCCCTTCTGACTACCATTTTCTTCGGTTGATGCAGAACGCCCTCACTGAAATATGGTTCACATCAGAGTAGAATATCAAAAAGTGCCTTGATTCATTCTTGGCTGCCAAGCCGGTGCAGTACTTTTGGGATGGGATCCACAAATTGCCAGAAAGATGGGAAAAAGTCATAGCTTTAGATGGGCAATACTTTGAATAATACTATTGCGCATGTTTTTCGTATATAAACGTTCAAATTTTGAAAATAATTATATACCCAATAATATTATTTTATTAATTTATTAAAAATTATTTAAACTATGCTTAGACAAGTGTCACTCAAATTTGTTATGTTATTGTATAGTACATATGTACAAATAAATAAATTAAATGTGTAATTCCAACTATTGCAAAAACTAAACTTCGCTTTTTTAGTTTTATATTAACGTGAAACATTAAACACTGCTCTCAATTTCGAAAAAAAATAATATATGTATACACGTCTATGGAAAGGGTATCCCAAATTTCACCCAATAGAAACCAAAGGTTTTCTATTAATGACATTTTTTTACAGTGACACTTTGTGGATGCATTTGTTTCTCGTGGATTTTGTGAACAGCAAATTACGCAATTTTGGCGATTAACAAAACCATCAAGATGAAAATGAGCCTCATCGCTAAGGATGATTTTGTTTGAAAAAAGCTTCATTATTTTTAAAATATTGGTCAACAATAAAAACGTGTTGTTCTTTCGTGTAGCGCTTCATATTTAATAATCCTAATTTGTCAGCTGTCACGCTGTCTGTGTTTTCGTTGTCAACTTTTTGCACAAAATTCAAATCTTACATTAACCCGTAATTTGAGACATCCTTCACAAACACACGTATGTTTTTAATTTTTTATTTGTTTATTTATTTATTTTTTTTGTATAGCAGCTGCTTCCAATATGTTACAATATTATATATTTTCTGTTTTTAGGCTGGTCGCCACTTCATGAAGCTTGTAATCACGGCCACTACAATATTGCCTTTGCACTTGTTAAAGCTGGAGCAAACGTAAATGCTAAAGGATGTGATGACGACACACCTCTTCATGATGCTGCACTTTTAGGAAATTTAAAGTTGGTAAAGTTGCTCATAGAAAAAGGTGCAGATATATTTGCTAAAAATAAGAAAGGCAAAACCCCTTTGGATGTAGCTAGTTCTGTCGTATCTTCGTATTTATGTTCTATAAGAGGTAATAAAATTAGTTGATATGTTTTCCATATTATAATCTTAATAATTTAGATAATAATCAAATAAATACAAAACCTTCACAATCCATGAAGAGAGCTATACTATCAGAACAAAAAATTGATGAAAGCGACGTAAATAATATGGATGACAGCATAAGCAATGAGGAAGTCAATGTGGGTATATTTAAAAAATCTTCGAAGGATGTTCATAATAATGAAGATGAAAAAAATGAAGGACGTATGAAAATCGATAAATCGTTAACATTCATTCAGTTGGACGAAACTTATATTGAAGAAGATATAAAACTGACAAATTTAAACATTCCATTAAAACGAAACCATTCAGATGCAGAAATAGATGAGTGTTTAGATGCAGAAGATTCAAAAAAAAAAAAAAAAAAGGAACAAGAAAATATGAAAGATAATTTAAAAAATACCCTAAATACCAAAGTGCCCGCAAGGCATGAAAAAATTTTGAAGCAAGCAACTGTTATGGCTAAAACAAGTACGGTGTCAGTAAAATTAAATACAGAGAGAAGAAGCCCCTGTGTAAGTCCTAAACTGTCTTTATCAAAAACGAATGAAATTGATCTTGATCCAGATGATTCAAAAGTAATGGAGTCAAGTTGCGGCGGACCAAAAGTACCACCTCTAAAAATTGTTATTCCACAGCAAAATTGCGCTGTTGATCTTGATTGTGGATCAAGAAATGGAAAAACTAGTTCAACCCGAAATCACCCTGCATTGCCATACGTAGTTTCCTCATCTAATAGCAACGACTCTGTATCAACAGAAAAAGAAACCAATATATCCCGTTGTGACAGTCCAGCAGATGTTTCGCACAAAAATAACATAGGTAATGCAGTTTTCTTAGAAGAAAAAAACCTAAAACTAAGCACTGAAGACAAGGGACAGCAGAGAATACTAAGAAGCTCTCACCGCTCAGTGGGTCATAATATTGATAGAAGCTCCAACAACTCTTCCCCACAACTACAGAGCAATTCTCCTTCCCCTGCTATATTAACGGATGGAAATGATAAAAATTTAAACATGACTACTAGTTCATGTGTAGTAAGTCCACAGTTACAACCACATTCATCGGAAGTAGATACGAATGGAAACGCTCCGAGTCCTTCAACGTCTTCAACATCCTCCATTAAGGAAATACATTCTAACTCGGTAGAATTACACCCACGTAAAAGAAAAATCCGTGCGAAACAAGAAGAAAGTTTTGGCAAAGCTACATCATTATCAGCTGGATCTGACACTAGCAATTGTGTAAACGATATTCATCCACATGATCATCCTTTTACAAATTGTTACCATATGTATTTAAATATACGAAAGCAAGTAGAAAAAAGACATAGGAGCCTGTATCCTATTCAACCAAGGCCTCCACAAGGATTTGCTGACTACTTAATGAATCGACGTTCATACCTCTTGGCAAACAAAAATGCGCCAGAGTTTTATATTAATATACCTCCAAATTTGCCCTCAAATATGATTGAGTTATTTACTTCACAAGAAAGGGCTCGTTTCAAGTTAAAATTAAGACATATAGTTGAAAAAGAAAAACTTGGCTTGTCCGTTGAACAAGAAATTTTAAGAGTTCATGGAAAAGCCGCACGGAGTTCAGCTTGTCAATCATCGCCTTTTTCAGTTTGTACTTTACTAAAAGATGAAGAAATATACAATTTAATTACACCAGAACAAGAGGAAAAGGATAGAAATGCACGTTCTCGCTACAATGGACGGTTATTTCTTAGTTGGTTACAGGACGTAGATGATAAATGGGAAAAGATTAAGGTAAGTTGCCCAGATGTGAGATGATTATGATGCCAAAAATGTATGGGGTCTATAACTTATTCGTGCGGTTTGCTAAGAGATGGCGTAACTTGAATTATTCCATTGTTGTTATTTCATTGGAACATGCGTTGGAAAGCTACTTTCATTCCACGTCATTTCAGTATATGTCATTCATTTGAAGCGTAAACAACAATAATTTTTTTTCACTCAAATATGTCGAGTGAAATAGCGGGGAGTTCTTCTACATTACTTTAATATGAAGAAAACTGCTGTCGAAAGTCATCGTGTTTTGGTGGAAGTTTATGGTGAACATGCGCTAGCTGAGCAACGTGCCAAAAGTGGTTTGCACGATTTAAAAATGGTGATTTTGGCTTGGAAGACGATGAACGTCCTGGGCAGCCAAAAAAGTTTGAAGATGAAGAACTGGAAGCATTACTCTATGAAGATTATTGACAAACACAAGCAGCCATTTCAAAACGTTTAAAAGCAACTGGATATATTCAAAAGCAAGGAAATTGAGTTCCACATGAACTCAAGCCGAGAGACGTCGAAAGGCGGTTTTACATGTCCGAAATGCTGTTGGAACGCCACAAAAGGAAGTCATTTTTGCATCGGATTGTTACTGGTGATGAAAAATGGATCCATTACGACAACCCCAAGCGCAAAAATCATATGAGAAACCCGGCCAACCCGGCTCTGTATTTGGTGGGATCAGATGGGTGCGCTGTATTATGAGCTGCTAAAACCGGGTGAAACCATCAATGGACAACGCTACCGAACACAATTAATCCGTTTGAAGAGAGCAGTAGCCGGAAAACGCCCGGAATATGCGACCAGACACGAGGCAATAATTTTCCATCATGACAACGCTTGGCCGTTGTTATTCCGGTGAAGAACTATTTGGAAAACAGAGGATGGGAAGTCTTACCCCACCCGCCTTATAGCCCAGACCTTGCCCCTTCTGACTACCATTTGTTCTGGTCGATGCAGAACGCCCTCACTGAAATACGGTTCACATCAGAGCAGAATATCAAAAATTGGCTTGATTCATTCTTAGCTGCAAAGCCGGCTCAGTTCTTTTGGGATGGGATCCATAAATTGCCAGAAAGATGGGAAAAAGTCTGAAGCTATGACTATGGGCAATACTTTGAATAATACTATTGTACATATTTTTCTTAAATAAACCTTCAAATTTTGAAAAAAAAAACCGCACGAATTAAAATATATACCCAATAACCATGTACAATAGGTATAAATACGGTTTTTTTTATATTATATTACCCTTTTGTTTAAACATTTTTGGTGTTATTTCATTGAAAATTAAGAGATGTCGAGAGGTAAGATATGTAACATTACTGAGCAGGGTAAAATTAAAGTGCACATTGCAGACTGTCAAATAGCTAAAAAAAAGCCATAAGACGATTTGCAGACGATTCGGAAGAACTATCATTGCTATCTGGTCACCCGTTATAATGATCTTCCAACCTCTATTTTTCTATTTCTGTTATTGTTTCCGTTTTTTTTAGTGCAATTATTTGATTTTTGTCCAAACTCATTGCATGCAAAACACTTTGGTTGCGTATCTTTGCAATTTCTATTTTTATGGTCCATTTCTCCACAATTGTAACATCGCTCCTTGTTTTATCACTATTTTGACCTGCTTTATTAGCTCTCAAATTTTCATCACGACGTCGATTGTACCCTGGTTCACGTCTGGCTAGATTCTTTTTAAACTATCATGCAATTGACTCCAAAGAGCAGAATCTTGTTGTTGGACTTTTTTTCTATCTTCTGCTCAAGCTGACCTCTCGCCCTTAGTCTTGCAGTGTTTCATCTTTATTCTACATGTGGTTGATGATCGCTTGTGTATGTCTTTGGACTGCATTATAAGTAAGCACATCATATCATATATAGATATCACTCAGACAATGGATCCTATCGCCATTTTCACCACTTTAAACTTTTAGCCATAAAACCCGTCTCGCTATGAATGCTCATCAGTAAAGTCGTATCCCGAATGATCGTATCTTGTATACCACTTTCTCATACATTTCATCGAATTCGTTCCTAAATCTACAAAAAAGTATTTAAAAAACTAGCAAAGGTAATTCATTTATTAAGTAATAAGCTCTACTAACTACTTGTAACACTATTTACATTGCAACTTTATTAAAAAAAGTCATCTATTTCGGACATTCTGTAGCATGTTACGTCTTTTTGAATAGCATCGCATACCTTGCTACTTCTTTCCACGTCATTGTCTTGGATTTTGATGAGCTGTATAAGTTGTTCGTTTTTTTCTAAAATTAAGTTCATATTTTGCAAACTTAAATCCGTAGAATTTGCTGCGTCAGTTCCTGCGTTTTCATCGTCGTGATCGTTGTTTGTTTCTACAATTGCTTTAAATAGCTTTTCATTGGTAAGCTCGCCTTCATGTTCTGCAATGAGTTAGTCGACATCTACAGCGTCTATTTGAAGGTTCAGCTGCCTACCTAACTGCATAACATCGTTGTTGATATCATCAGCCGGTCCCTTAGTTATAAGCTTTGGAGAAAGCTTTCGCCATGATTTGTTAATGGTTGATGCCTTAACCTCTGCCCAAGATTCTCCGACATATGTTGAAATTTTTCCAGAACTCCTGGAGTGTTGGCCCAGCCTCGGTATCAGTTATGGCGATAGCGTGTGTCATTAATCTGCGAGTGTAATAGCTCTTAAAAGTTGCAATGACAGTTTGGTCCATCGATTGTAGTTACAAGGTTGTATTTGGGGGCAGTAAAATGAAAAAAATGTTACCAACCGATCGTGGATGACCAGGAGCAAGACCAAGACGAATTCCATTGCCAAATTGTTTTGGTTTCCGTACTCCGCCGCTGGGACAAAGTGGTTCGTAAACCAGTCTTGAAAAATGGCACCGGTAACCCAGGCTTTCTTATTAGAACGCAATATTACAGGTAGTAGAGTTTTCTCCTAAATAGATATAAAAGATATGACCAAGACATTTCTCCATATCTTCAATAATTGATTTATTGTGGCCGATTGCATAGACCCCGCGTTTTTCACACAGTCCATAGTCTTTTGTCTATTTTTTGCTATTGTTGAGACAGTAGATCTTGTTAAATTCAGTGTCTGTAAAATGTCTAATTTCACATCAAATGTGAGTTTTATGAATTTATTTATTTATTTATTTATTTATTATTATTATTATTATATTTTTTTGACATTTTTTCAGATAAAACAAAACACTCAGAATAAAATGTTAACCACTCACTAATTAGCAGTCACTGTTTATCCTCAACACAAATATGCACACTGCAACTGAAAACAATATTGAAAAATCTTATGGCAAGAGGATAAAGCGCACACGACTAACTAAAGGCAGACAAAATAACGGTTGTAAAAAAAATTGATTGGTGTAAGCGACGGTAATGCCAGAACGACAATAATATTGCAGATACGTTATCTCCCAGTTTCTTCGTATCTACTTTCTCTCTCATTTTCTTCCTCCCCTAGGTAGCTGACCGATTTAGGTCCAGCACTCCTAGAGAGCTCTGCGGTGGTGCTTCATCTCTTCTGTTCTCTTGAATTTGTTGGCTTAGATTTTGATCGGGTTTTTTTTACAAATCGTATTAACAAATTTTCTTTGTTCTGACCGTCTTTTCTTCTTAGTTTCATTATTTTTTTCAGATTTTTCTTATTATTCTTTTTTTCGATTTATTTTGATGCAGCTAAAAATAAAATCAGTCGGTGTCAGCTAAATGTGTTGTTGCCAACCCCACATACTCGTACACATATTTTTAGGCAGTCATTTCATTCGGTTTTAAACGAATAATTTATTTACCATATACGTTTTGCATATATTTATTTATTGCAAAGAAAATAATTTAGCGTTTGATAATATTTTGGAGATCGGATAGTGATTTTGATTATATAAGTGATGAGGAAATAATTACGAGACTGAGGAGACAAAATAGGATTCGATGGAGGACAAATCAGTTCAACTATTCGGACGAAGTTGAGTTTTTTGATAGATTTCTTATTTCGAAGCATTCTGATTACATTGTTCTGCGGCAAATTCGATCTAAAATGTAGAATAAAAAGGAAAAATAAACAACAATAAAATAGCAAATTTTTACGAAATCAAAGTTTTATGACTTGTGGTATTTCAAAATCATTTGCAAACAGGATTTGTAGAATTATATCCCACCACTTTACCACTTTACCTTCCTAAGAGATAAGTACGACAAATGAGGGAAAACCACAGAATGTTAACGAATTTCAATATTTCGTACATTCATCTATTTAGTCTCCAGGTAATACATATTAGCTGCAAACAGACATAACACATGGGCTGAAAAGTCAGTGCCGATTTTCCAATCTTTCGATACCAGTTTTGTAGTACGATTTCGGTTTAGCCTCAAAATAGGCCTCTGTTTCGGCGATTACTTCTTAATCGGTCTTAAATCTCTTTCCGGCGAGTATTCTTTTGAGGTCTGCGAACAGGAAATAGTCGCTGGGGGCCAAATCTGGAGAATACGGTGGGTGGGGAAGAAATTCGTAGCCGAATTCATTCAATTTTGCCATCATTTTCTAGACTTTTGACACGGTGCATTGTCTTGATGAAACAGCACTTTCTTTTTCTTCAAATGCAGCCGTTTTTCTGCGATTTCGTCTTTCAAACGCTCCAACAACGCAATGTAATAGTCGCTGTTGATAGTCTGCCCCTTTTGGAGATAGTCGATGAAAATTATTCCATGTGTATCCCAAAATACGGATGCCATAACCTTGCCAGCCGACTGTTGAGTTTTTGGTCGTTTTGGGCGAAGTACGTCGCCTGCTCGCCACTCAGCTGACTGCCGACTTGACTCTGGTGTAAAGTGATGGAGCCAAGTTTCATCCATTGTCACATACCGGCGCAAAAATTCGGCTTTATTGCGGTTGAAGAGCTTTAAATACTCCTCTGAAACATCAACACGCTGTTGTTTTTGGTCGACTGTGAGCAAACGGGGCACAAACTTTGAACAGAACTTTCGCATATGATATATCCAACACGCTCTTTTGATATCTTCAGAGCCTCAGCTATCTCGATCAACTTCACTTTACGGTCATTTGTAATAATTTTTTGGACTTTTTTGATGTTTTCATCTGAAACAGCCTCTTTTGGTGCTGTCGAACTAATCGTCCGACAGATGTCAAATTTATACACGTATCTTGAAGGTTGGTACTAACTGAAAATGGTATGGATTTAATTCAAGTGGTGGCCTCTATTAGAAACGGCACGGACTTTTCAGCACATTCAGTATTATATATAGCTGCGGTCAAAAAAATAGCACCAAGAGTGTGTTATTAGTATCTATGAGCTTAATTTTATATTTAGTTTTTTTTTTTCCAAACTTGACAATAAAATCTATTAATTGAAGTATGGTCTGTAACATTTTAATTAAAAACGTTCACAATTATAGCGGTTATTTTTATTATATACAATTTTCGAACAACAACGCCGTGTGTGTGCAGTCAAAAAAATAGCACCACCAACAATATTCCAGGCAAATAAGAACACCAAGGACTTCTAAAGTAAAAATTTATTTCTTTTTGTCTCTGTAATTAAGTAATAAATATGGTTATTGAATATTCAATAGTTTGTTGCATATCTTTTATTGCAAATAACTGTATTACAGCGTCGCGGCATGGAATCGACCAATGACTGACACCTCTGCAAGGGTATGGCATACCAGCAACGTTGAATTGTTGACCAAGGGTCGTTAATGTTACTAGGTTGTTGCTCCGAAACTTTTTTTTTTACATCGGCCTATAAATTTTCCAGTGGATTTAAGTCTGGAGACTGAGGTGGCCATTCCGTAACATTGACCTGTTTTTCTTCGAACCACCTTTTAGCTGTTTTGCTGGTATGTTTGGGTCGTTGTCGTGCTGGAAGACCCACCTCAACGGCATTTCCTCAGAAGCAAATGGTAACATAACTTTCTCCCTAATTTTTACATAAAGGTGTTGGCCAAACAAAGACTTGATCCAATATATTGGACCAACACCATGGTAGGAAAAACATACCCAAACCGTTATCTTGCAACCGCCGTGTTTTACTGTTTTTAAGGTATAAGCTGGGTTGAATTCCTTGTTTATGGGGCCTTGTGAAGTGAACTGGATTCACTTTTTAGCTGCACAGTTGATTTGAAGGGCTCCTTTTTAGCGAGTCTTACTATGAGTTTTATTTCATGAGGCGAAATTGCTGACTTTCTACCACGTGTTTCTTCCTTCGGTTGGTGTAAAATCGCATTCCGAATCATTTTATTCAAACATTCAACAATTTTCCGAATTTCCTTGTAGGTTTTACCTTCAGAAAGTAATTTGTTTTATTATAGCCCTTTTGACTTCGGTGTAGTGTTTTCCATGGCCCATGTCTGCAAAATTAATGGCTGTTTTCTTTTCTTTTTTTGAAGAAACATATGTATCACTTAATAAATTTACCGAATCAAATTGATTTGCAAGTTATTTTATAAAATTGTACTATTTCTTAGCCGACATCCTTTGATGGTGCTATTATTTTACCGTTACCATTGTATATAATTTTCAGTAAAATAGCAAAGAGCACATTTCCTATAACGGGGTTCAACAGTGAGATCAAGAGAAATATTGCTCATAAAAATTTTAATGCGATTATGGTGCAATTTTTTTTGCCGCAGCTGTATGTTTAATATTTCAGTTGAATATACCAACATGTACAAATGTTCACACGTACTTTTTCTTTCGAATGCCTTGTGATTCATTCGTCGATAGAATCCGACAAATAAAGCTGTCTATCGCAAATGCATGCATGCATTTTATAGTTGTAATCCAAGCAATTAGATTAAAATGTCTACTAATTTGCCTTAGACTGGAATTTAAATGGTTCCTAACGTAATGTAAAACGGCTTATCTTAAAGGAGGACGTGGGTCTTTCGACCATTTCTACGTTGTTTCTGTTTTCCAAAACCTGTAAAATCTTTTAATAATTATCTTATTAACCACACTGTTGGTGTGTTCTCTTGCAACGGAATCGGTAGAATCATTTTATGTTAGGAATTATTTTTTTTTATATTTGTTTATTTTGCGAATAAATCGATTCGATCTCATAACAGACGACCGAGAAATTTCAGGAAGCATCTAGCGGATTAAATCCACCTTCTTGTTTATTATTTAATAAAAAATAATCGTCAAATCATATCACCATTCTGGTAATTGTTGTTATAGTACTACGATGTTATTTGCAGTTGGAAACTCGTATGTAAATTTATTTCTGATATTAAAAATATCAGAATTTCAGTCAAATAAATAAATATTTATGTTCTTAAGGAGGTTATTTACCTTTTAATATGAGGTATTTGATGAACTGAGTTCGACCTCGACCTTAGTATTGGTCCACCAGAAAGGGTTTTTAAGAAATTTTAACCTTAAAACACAAAAAAAAAAAAAAAAAATAAAAAATCGAGCTCCTTCCGATCTAGTTTTCCCTCTCCGATATACAGAGCAATTTCCGTTAACATTGGTCGGAGTACATCAAAGTAAGCCTTTTCTTGAATCCTCGAAAAACGATGTCAACATTGGAGAACGATTTTTTCTTAGAATATACCCCAGAATGATTTTCCAAATTATCCTTGACGAATTAGGGGACACCCTGTATATCTTTAGTCTAAATCTATAAGTTTGACGTAAAAGGTGCGTTTCTTTTAGACGGATTTGCCCAAACTTTAAAATACACTTCGGTTTCGGCGATTACGTTTTCATTTGGGTCAATCTCTTCCCCGCGAGCATTGCGGAAAAAGGTAATATTTAATAACAATATCTATGTTTCATTGTCACATACGACATGAACCAATTATTTTCGCTAAAACAGTCCCAAACAGCGCTGTTGTTTTTTTTTTTTTTATAAGCGATACCTCTGTACACGGTCTATTGATATCTTTACGATGTCAGGTTCTCCTAAAAACTATGGCAAATCAAAGTGATTTTGTGTTGTTTTTTTGTATCTTATTTCGGCGTAATTGCCTCATTTTGGCGCCCAAAACATACAGAATCATTTGTGCGAGAGCGTTTGAATTCATGTAACCAGCGACAAATAGTTGCTTTCGACAAAATAGATTTTTTATAACACTTTTCAAGCCCTTTTTGAGTTTTATCCCCGCGTCACCAAAACTTTTCCTTTGACACTTTTGATTTGACACGTATCGCTTGAAAGTTGGGTCTAACTAAAAATCGTATAGATATGTCATCTATGTTTCAGTTTCGAACCACCTGTTATTATTGGATATTCGTCCAACGTTCACGTTTCGCGACTATAGTTAACCATCGTCAATATGATGGCATATATATGTTGAAGAAATTGTCAAATAATAATTGTGAACAGACAATAAAATAAATAAATATTCATTAAGAACTTACATACAATATATTTATTTAAATTTTATTTACATTCATATTTTTAAATATATATATATATATACTTTTTATAGGAAGCAATGATTTTACGACATCATAATGAAGCAGAAAGCTTACACGCAATACAACGAATGGGCTGGGAGGAAGCTCTAAAGGAATATGATTTGTGGGATAATAAATCGCAACCTTACATTTTGGAAGACTACGTCCCAATTGTGCAAGTTAGTGATGACTTTGATTTACTTCCTGCATAATGCATACATTTATTTTATTGAATTGATATATTTTAAGATAAAGATATTGTGAATATACTAAAATATGATATGTTACTGTATGTATAACAAAAAAAAAAAAAAAATAATAATAATAAAAAATAAAAAAAAATAATAAAAAATAAAAAAAAATAATAAAAAATAAAAAAAAATAAAATAGGTTGTGTGAAAAATGTGTATTTTTTGGCTGACTTAATTTTTTTGCTTTCGATTTTCCAAGAATAACATAAACAATTCAATCGTTTTTACACGTTTACGTTTAATAGAAACAAACTTATTGACTCTTATTTTTCAAATAAAAAAAACAAGCTATTCAGGGTATTCCAGTTGTTAAATAGAATCTGATAGGTAGTAGATGCAGTGCAATGAAGATTTTCAAATAAAAAGAAAGCTGTAATTTCAGCCATCAATTCTTTAAATAAATCCAATCTACTTACTATACACTTCCCAGTGAGATTAACGCTTCCATGTTTCTGCCCACACTTAAGCGTGTCACTTTCACTGTACACTTTCGCTGTACTATTGTGGAGTACTCAAAAATTCCAATAAACACAAATCGCCTGTTGCAGGTAAGATATCTTGCGATATTTTTCAGCGGTATTTTTTTCAGCAAGCAAAACGGCATGCTTTTTCATCAATCTTAACCTTTAGGACTCTTCGAGCAAATGAGAACCAGCTTTTGTCCAGCCCGTTTCTAAAAAAAGGCGAATTTCTTGAAATGATTCCATATCTTAAAATGATTCCAAATCGTGTTTTCTATAAAGCGATGTTTTCGTTGGAGGGTTGCTGCATTATCCTGTCTGAACCACCATCCTCCACATTGATGTCGGGGAACGAATAGTCATTTCTCTCCTCTCTATGCTGATGTTTCTGCTCTATCGGCTCTATCTTTATAGAGAATATCATGCTTTCATGAGGTAAGAAAATATATCTTTAAATGCAAATACAAAAAAACTAATAACCGTTTGTACTTTTTTTTTTTATATAAACAGTGATCTGGATAATGTATCGAAAATTTTAAGGGGAGATTCCTTGACATGTTTTGAGAAAATAATGATTAAGGGTAAGAGCGTCGGAAATGCATGCCTTCCGAAATACGAAAATTTTAAGTTTTGACTCCTATTTTAAATGTATGCGTGTAAGCTTACAGATGGGGTATCGTTTTATGAGTTCTTTAAATGTTTTACAGTACACGTTGTCCTAAAAAAATTTGTCAGAAGTTATTGAGGATCGGAAGGAATTTGTTTTTCTTTTTTTTAACAACTTAAAATTTTGACTTCTTTTTCATTATTTTATTAATTCCACTTTTTACAAAAAAAAAAAAAAAAAAAAAAAAAATGTCGGGTCTTTTCATTTCATTTTTGGATTTTTTTTTAGGGTAAAATCAATATTTATAATTAATTATCTCTTTATTTGTTCTTTGATTTTTTTTATTTGTTTAATTTTTTAGCATGTAAGCCCATGGCTTTAAAATAAAACATACCAATTATATCTCATAACGGGCAACCCAGAAATTTAAGGAAACAATTAGGGGATTAAATACCCTCGTTTGTTATTTAATGTCAAATACTCACATGATCTTCAAGTCATATCGCCATTCGAGGTATCAAAATTGTTATGCTACGTTTTCAGTAGTCATAAAATAAGATTGCGGTGGGAATTTCTAATAAAAAATAAAAAATTCTGCCTTACAAATGAACTTATTTTATTTGAATTTGATTTAAAAATGTATTTAATTTGGAAAAATATGTACATAGTTACATTTCCGTATTATATTTGTGTTTTTCTCCCTAAGACCTCATGTGTCTAAATGGTTTCATATGTCTATTGCATATGTAAAAGTATCGAATTACTATATGTTACTCGTTTTGGTTAACGATTTGGGTTTCTGTCGTGTAACAGCAAATTTGGTGCCAAAAGACTTCAATTTCATGCAAAAAAGAGACCGTGTTGACGTCGCAAAACATATTATTTGCGAGGCTGAATCCGATCCCACATTCATCAAAAGGATCATTACTGGAGACGAGACGTGGGTTTATGAGTACGACACGCAATCCAGACATCAGGTAAGTGTATGGCGTTCACCAAATGAGCCGAGATCAAAAAAACCACGTCGTTTTCAGTAAAAACAGAAGGCAATGCTCACGGTTTTCATGGATTATAACGGTGTAGTGCATCATGAATTTTTGCCAAAAGGCCAGACAGTAAACAAAGTATTATTTGGGCGTTATGAGACGTTTGCGTGAAGCAATTCGCCGAAAGAGACAAGAATTGTGAGCTGAAAACTCGTGCCATCATTATTCGTAATTTTTTGACGAAAAATGCAACAAATACCATTCAACAGCTCCCTGTGACTTCCTTTTGTTCAATCGAGTTAAAAAACCACTACGGGGAACGCGTTTCAGCAGCCCCGCAGGAAGCACTGATTGACATACCGAAAACCGAATATAAAAAAAGTTTTCGAGGATTGGATCAAGCGCTGGCAGAAGTGATTTGCAGTCGATGGGGATTACTTTGAAGGGGACATTATAGATTTAGATGAATCAAGGTAGTATATTTCACTAAATCAATATACCATATCTTCAGATAACAAGTGTATGTATTGTGAAAATACTAATAACATACTGTGTGTATTCCGAAAAAAGAATAATAAAATAATGTTTTGTGTGAAACGGCACAACGTATTTAAAAATCTGTCTTTGCTGATATACCTTAACCCGAATTATCCCCGTCTTGCTAATGGCAATACGGCTTGCGTATACCTTTACATAAAAAGTTATAACGCATTCATAGACGGTAAATTTCCAGCTTTGTGTTTTTAATACTTGACAGATAGTATTAGCTTGAGAAAAATGTTTCAATTGTGTGTACGGTTTGCCAAAAAAATTAATTATGAAAAAATTTGATGGCGTATATGGAAAAGTAAATGCGTTGTTACAGTATATCTTTAACTAAATATTTGTTCTAAATTGTTTAGTATTTGTGATGATAAAGAAGCATGTTTGTTTGTTTTACTAAAATAATATATGTATATTGGTTTTTTTTTGTGTTTTTTGTCCGTGTTGCCATATGTACACACGGGGACATCCTCAAGAAAATTGTGAAAATTGTTTTGTGATGTATTTGTTCGTTATAGTAATATAAAATACACATTCCTTTATATGTAAGTGGTTTTGTGGTTTTTTTTTTTTTTTTAGTTACAATATGAAATGCATATATGTATTACATTGTTTTTTTATAATAATTGTTTCTTTACGATCAGGGAAACTAACGCTTAAAGAGGTTCTAGATTACCTCTAAACCGCCTATTTAAACGACGACGAATATGATAACGTACGCGAGGTTCATTGAACCTCCCGAAAATGATGGACATATCAGCGGAAAAGATGATACAAGTGATGAGTTCGCAGGCATTCCTGATGATGTTTGCCCTGGTCAGGCTAGTAAGAGAAAAAAGCTTATGAAAACAACACACCACCAGTGCAAAATGTAAACAAGTCGTACATAAGTCAGGGTTAACGTGGAATGTGTGTGACAAATTAGGACCCACGATTCTCATATTTCCTGAGGCAAGTTTCGTAGACTGTCGTAACCTGCAGCCACATGAGCAGTTTGAAAAAATTTTTGATGAGTTGTTGCTTCATATTAGTGATGTATCTGCAAAATATGGTATGCAATTTTTCGTGAAAAAAATAATCCGAAATTTACTATTGCTGAGATTCGCACTTTTATTGGAATTCTTTTGATCAGCGGTTACAACTATCATACAAGTCTACGTAATATGTGGAGCAACGAGAAGATTTACTTAAAAATCTAGTATGCGACAGGATACGAAAGAATCGATTGCAATTCTTACACTTTGCAGAAAGCTCAGGATCAAGGGAAACTACAAATCCGGACAAAATGTGGAAACTTAGGCCACTGCCACTGACTGATCGCTTGAAGGCTAAAATGTTCAAGCACTTTCACCCAGAACAGAATTTATCTTATGATGAAAGTATGATCGGTTACTACGGCTGCAAACAATTTATAAAAGGTAAGCCATTGCGATTTGGACACAAAGTATGGTGTCTGTGTACTCCATCAGGGTATTTGGTCAACTTTGAGATATATTAAGGTAAAAACCCTCGCTCGGTATCCGAATATCAATCTATGTTTGAAAAATGTGCTGATCTACTAATAAGTATGATTGATGATTTTTCACAAGACATTCAGTCCCTACCGTTATCCTTTTATTTTGATAACCTGTTCACTGGGTTTTCAATGGCACCAAGACCATTCTCCAGAACCGCATTCCAAATAACTATCCACTTCCACTGAAAAAAGAGCTAGAGAGAATGAAACGTGGCCATTGCGTGTCGGCAACAACAAATGAAAGGAATAGTCGCCTTACAAAATGGATTGATAATAACATAGTTACTATAGTGTAGCATCAACTGTTTTTGATCAACATCCAATGACAAATACATCACGGTACTGTAGGGAAAAAAAAGTGAAGGTATTTGTTCCTTGTCCTTTTGCAATCACCAATTACAACAAAAATATGTGTGGAGTTGATCAGTTATAGCAAAATGTATTCCTGTACAGGGTGGCATGTAAGGAAAAAAAATGGTGGAACTCCATTTTTTCGGGGATGGTGGATGTATGTATGCAGAATGTATGGCAACTACATCGCTAGGGACAGTCAAATATTTCACAGCTGGAATTTTGAAGACAAGTAGCTGTATATTACTACAGGCACTTTGGTCAGAAACCACAGCGACCCGGTCCTTCTGTAAATCCTAGGCGTAAAGTAGACGAAAGCTCCTTGCAAACAACTTTACGTTACGACGGCATGGGTCATTATGTCATGCCTATTGAGAAAAAGAGGCGTTGAACTGGCGATTTATGTAAATCAATTGGTCGTACAGGTTGTGCAAAATGTAATGTCGGTTTTTGTGTAAAATGTTTTATTCAATACTACAAAAGAAATTAATAAATTAAAGAAACAAAAATAACACAATTGTTTAAATAAGTAGTTTTAATATTTTTTTGTAATAAAAATTAAGATGATAATTTCTCAAAATGTACCACTCAAAAACTGCTGAAATAAACTGAGTATTAATATTCGAAATAGATATTTTGTCATTGTATGTTTAACTAGAATCGTCTATACGACTTAAACTAAGAGAACACACAAAAAATGTTCTGGGACAATTCGGGTTAAGTATTGTATTTCCTTTCCAATTTTCATTATTCTTGTAAATTTGATAACATTTGTTCTGCTGTTGTAAAACAAACTTATTGATTTTTTTATATAGACGTGAAACATACATGTTGGTAAAAAAAAAAAAAATTAAGTTAATTTACTTGAACTGTTACAAGCCATATGACAATAAAATATAAGAAACAAAAAGATGTTTACAGATGCTACAGCATTTCTCATTCATTAATAATCCTACTTTTTGCAACCTTTACAAAAAGGTCGGTTCATATTTTTCATTCAAAATCAGTTTGTATAATTAATTATTCTTTTTAGATTTTTTTTGTTTGTTTTGTTTTTCGTTTTATTTGAGTATGTGAGCCTATGGCTCATGTAACATACCAATCATATCCCATGACAGGCTACCCAGAAATTTAAGGAAACAATTGGGGAATTAAATCCAATTTCTTGTTTATTATTGGGTCTATAACTTAATTCGGTTTTCTCAGAGATGGCGTAACTTGTATTATTCCATTGGAAAGCTATTGTCATTTACGTCATTTCAGTATATGTCATTCATTTCAAGCGTAAACAGCAATAATTTTTTTTTACTCAAATATGTCGAACTTTGTGCCTGAAAAAGTGTTTTTGCGGGGAGTTCTTCTTCATTACTTTAATATGAAGAACACTGCTGCCGAAAGTCATAGAACGTGCCAAAAGTGGTTTGCACGATATAAAAGTGGTGATTTTGGCTTGGAAGACGATGAACGTCCTGGGCAGCCAAAAAAGTTTGAAGATGAAGAACTGGAAGCATTACTCTATGAAGATTGTTGCTAAACACAAGAAAAGCTCGCAGAATCTTTGGGTTCCACATGAACTCAAGCCGAGAGACGTCGAAAGTCGGTTTTGTATGTCCGAAATACTGCTAGAACGCCACAAAAGGAAATCATTTTTGCATCGGATTGTTACTGGTGGTGAAAAATGGATCCATTACGACAACCCCAAGCGCAAAAAATCATATGTGAAACCCGGTCAACCAGCCAAATCCACGGCAAAGCCGAATATCCGTGGCGCGAAGATAATGCTCTGTATTGGGTGGGATCAGATGGGTGTGCTGTATTATGAGCTGCTAAAACTGCGTGAAACCATCGATGGACAACGCTACCGAACACAATTAATCCGTTTGAAGAGAGCAGTAGTCGAAAAACTCCCGGAAAATGCGACCAAACACAAGGCAATAATTTTCCATCATGACAACGCTCGGCCTCACGTTGCTATTCCGGTTAAGAACTATTTGGAAGATAGTGGTTGGGAAGTCTTACCCCACCCGCCTTATAGCCCAGACTTTGCCCCTTCTGACTACCATTTGTTCCGGTCGATGCAGAACGCCCTCACTGAAATACGGTTCACATCAGAGCAGAATATCAAAAATTAGCTTGATTCATTCTTAGCTGCCAAGCCGGCGCAGTTCTTTTGGGATGGGATACACAAATTTCCAGAAAGATGGGAAAAAGTCATAGCTTCAGATGGGCAATACATGTTTTTATATGTACATGTACATGTTTTTCTGAAATAAAACGTCAAATACTTATATATCGCCCGCCATTCGAGGTATCAAAATTATTACGCTACGTTTTTAGCAGTTTTTAGTAACGATGAGAAATAAAAGATGAAAAGATTCTGCCGGTTATACACATATATTATTGATAATATAGAAGTTTGTAAATTTTTGTGATTTTGAGAAAAAATATTGACAAAAACATCGAAGATTGATAATTGTTAAGATATCAATTATATATAGGATATATGGTAAAATATATGATTATTATATATAATGCAGAATATGAGTACTATAGTCATTTCGGTCAAATTTATTTATGTTGAGGAATATGTTAGGTTAGTCAATAGATGGCTCCAGCAGTAAGTGCAGGTCGATGTTGACATATCCAAAACGTCGTGAACGAAGCTTAGACATATGGTCAACAAACCGTTTTGACACATTAGTAATTTGGCTTTTGGTTGTATGAAAACGTCTGATTTTATGCCAAATAATAGTCACTTGCGGGAAGTGTTGATTTTCTTCTTTCATTCGAAGAAAACGGTGCCTGAAGCGTATCGGTGATGCTGATCTAAGAGAACCAACGTCCTGTGATTGGTTCCGTCGCTTCAAAGATGGTCATTCTGATTTCGACGGACAACCGTCCGTGTAAAGAAAGGGCAAAATCCTTCGAAGACGCTGAATTGAAGACATTGCTCGAAAAGGATCCGTGCCAAACGCAAGAAGAGCTTGCTTCAGTATGAGGATTTATCTCCAAACCATTTCCAAGCGATTGCATGCGTTGGGAATTATTTAAAAGCAAGGAACTTGGTTCCCTTATAATTTGAAACCAAAAAACGTTGAGTGTCATTTTTACGAACAACTGAGCAAAAGAAAGGCAAAGAGAAAAAAGTCATGGGGACTGCCCGGTCATGCTTCTACGTCGACAGCTCGGCCAAATATTCACGCTGCGAAGGTTATGCTGTGTATTTGGTGGACTAAACCATCACTGAGGAACGATATCAACTTCAATTGATTCGATTGCGCCGGGTACTCTGTGAAATACCGCTACAATAAGGGAAAAGTGATTCTTCAGCATGACAACGCTCGGCTTCACGTTGCCAAACCCTTTAAAACCTACCTGGAAATGATCAAATAGGAAGTCCTGACCCATCTGCCATATTCCCCAGATATGGGGTCTGGCTTCAATTTTGATGTGGAAAATATATATAAATTTGGAAGTTTAGGGATCGAATTTCAAAAAATTTATTAATTTTGGTCAGATTCTGTTACGTTGATAAATTCTGAGGATGTTAGTGATATGTAGAATATATGGTTACGTATAATAAAAAATTTGAGAGCTGTAGTGAATTCAATCAAATTCATTTATGTTGAGGAAAATACATATTTTTGAACATTTTAAACATTTTAAGAAAATCCTGTTATATTAATGAGAATATTAAATTTTCTGAACTTGAGGGGTCGAATTTCAAGAAATTTATTAATTTTTATCAGATTCGGTTAGGCTGACAAATTTTGAGGATGTTGGTAATATATACCATATATATAGGTATATACGTATATGGTTATATGTAATGCAGAATTGGAGAACTTTGGAGATCTGGTCAAATTCATTTAAATTAAGGAAAATATATAATTTGAAGCATTTTAATGATTTTGAGAAAACCCGGATATGTAAATGAGAATATAAAATTTTGAGAATTCTAGTGATTTTGAAAAAATTTGGTTCTATTGACAAAAAAATTTAACTTCTAGAAAAATTGATTAATTTTGGTCAGATTCGGTTATGTTGATAAATTTTGAGGATGTGAGTGACGTAGAATATGGGTATATGTACAAGATAAAAGGAAATAAATTGAATTTCTAGTTTCCTCCTGCAATTCATTAAATGACGCAATTTTCGTTCAATTCACCTAGCAGACAAAAATGTTTTCGACAAAACACCTGAATAAGCAATTAAGCCGAATACAGAGCCTTTGCTGACTGTAGCTATAATAATCAACAAATGTATGTGGAGTATTGAATTGCCTTTAGCTTACGGTAAATAATAAAGACCACGCAATCTGTCTGAAAAAAAAATTTTTAAAGAGACAAATTGTATTTTCATTAACTGATTTTCTCATTCGACGTTCCCAAAAACATAGTTATCGACAGCGAGGTAGCATTTAATTCAGCAAGTATTATATCCATGGTTGTAGATGGCATTCATAAAACGCCACCCCAGGAAAGTGGAGTAAAGGGGCAGATTGAGCGGTTTCATTCCATTCTTTCTGGGTTAATGCGATGCATTAAAACCGAAATGACTCCTCGCTTTTTCGAAAAGCTGCTCGAAACTGCAACTTAACAGTCCACTCAACAAGCTTAAAAAGTCGGTTGCTTGTCCGATTACCAATAATTACTCTCGAAGAATTCGAAAACAATCGCCAACAAAATATAAAATTTATTGTATATAAAAACAACAAAAAGACATTAAGTATCACAATAAAAATCGAAAACCACTGAATACTTGCAATCCAGGAGATGTTATATACGTGAGCACAACAATAGACTAGGTTCAAAATTAACGTTAAGGTGCAGACAGAAGATAGTCAAAGAAAACAAAAAAAAAAAAAAAAACAGTAGTAATACATAATCAGGAGCAATTCTACACAAAAGCTTTATTAGAAATTGGCTGACAATCCTACACCTTTTTTTTCATATTTCACATATCTACTTTATATTGCAACAGGCGAAAATTCAATTTTGGATTTCTCTAACTCACAGTTTGTTTCACATCACATCGGACAGGTAAAAATACAAAACGGAAACTTTAAACTGATCCATGAAGTTGATCTTGACCAATACGAGCAATTCCTGAACAATATTACTCCAACTCTAGAACAAAATGAAATGATCCCCTATTTCCCTACCTTTCACAGAATACCGGCAAAAACAAAATTTAATCCATAACCTTAAACCATAAAAAACCAAAAGATCATTAAACTTCATAGGCTCCGTGTGCCAGCAATCCCGACCACGACGATTACGTGACAATCAAAAGTAAATGAATAATTTACTTGTTAATTCCTATAACCAAATTATAATAAGCTATTTATTGGGCAAAATTAGGTATTGTCAATTCACTCATCGAAGTAAGAAAACTTCGATTAAAACTTCGACATTAAAACATTCCTATTCCTTTTTCTACTATGGACGTGGCATTAAATTTCGTTGAAATTAAAATAATAACTTATTCAGTTTAAATTTAGTATATTTTCAATATTCCAATAACAGACTTTAATATTTATGAACAAATTTTACTTAATCCCGTCAAAAGAAACGTAATAGCAATATAAATTAACCATGTTAATGTTTGAATTATATTTCAATCTGTAAAAAACAATATCTTGTAAACATTAATTAGTTACTAGAAGCTGAATGCAAATCACAGGCGTTCATCAGGAATTATCTTTTTAAACCTCACGTTTTATAAAATCTTAAATAGAAGAGAAAATACAAACGTTATTATTCATTAACTACAAATAAAGGACATTTAAATTCCTCCGCAATTAAAAAGGTCACTAGCAACAGATGATCCTATCACTCTCCGAACAAGGTTCAACGATCTCCCATACTTTTAAGCTATTAAGGACCATTGTATTTATGGTAGAGGGGAAGAGTTAATATAAATAGATCAATTTTCTGAATTGCACCCGCAATTCAATTCAAATCCGTTTCTAATTTTGAAATATCTTAAATGGTTTGCCTCTTATTTAAAAAAAAAAAAAAGTTGTCAAGTCGTTATTATTGTGAAAGAGTGCGTTCACAAATTAAATTCAAAGTTGTCAAGTCCTTATTGGAAAACCCTATATATGTAACCATATATTCTTAATATTACTAAATTCTTCAACATATATATATATTTTACACAACATAAATTAATATGACAAATACCTAAAAAACTCAAATTCTGCATTATATAAAGGGTGATTCATCGTGAGGTTTGATTTATAATGTAAAATAAATGACATAAATTTGAAAGTGAACTTGTTAATATTGGCTACAACTGTGTCTGAGGTGGTTTGGAAAGTTCAATTTTGAGCCACTCGTTCGAGCATAGCGTCCGAATGGATAACACGAGTAATGTTGACTTCTAAAGCATCAATCGTAGCTGGCTTATTCCTTAAGACCTGAGACTTTACATGCCCCCAGAGAAAATAGTCCAAAGGTGTGAAATCGCATGATCTAGGCGGCCAATTTACCGTAGCAAAACGTGAAACTAAGAGTTCACCAAAATGATTTCTCAACAAGTCCATTGTTTCACGCGAATTAATTAACCTCTTGTGGTTAATTGGAATAATTTTATAATCTTTGATGGTACTGTTTAGTTATTTGAATAACTAATCACTGTACGACTTCACTGTACAGCCCACAGCACAACTGAATAAAAAAATACAATTTACTTTTATAATTTTGTATTCTTCTCGGCTACACATCTGACTATGCATTAGACACTTGTTCTTAATTTTATCCTGTTTTTATACCACTTTCTTATCAGTCTACTTATAATTAACATTTCGTCTTATCTCGTCTTATCTCTATTGGTACTTATATTCTTATCTGAATATTGACAAAGGCATGTACATATATTTTAAACTGAATGTCAATATGCATGAATTATTTATTTTTCTAATAATAATGTGTACATATATTTTTCTTACATTTTAACTCTCCTCATCTTCAAATAAAAGTGTCTTCACATTTTCTTATTTATCTAAATAAACTTTACTATTATACAAATGGTCTGCATTATTGTCTTTTAGAACTTGAAAGTACACTTTACCTAATTTTTGTCTTTCTTTTAAATCTTTATAATCATTAAATCTTTTTCATAACATAGAATACAAAGTTATAGTTATAGGTTTTTCTTCTATTGGAAATAAGAGTTTACTTAAAGATTGAATATTTGAAAATGTATATTCTTCAGTTTCAAAAATGTCTAATATTTTGACATGATTTTGTTGTTCTTCATAATTTGTATATAATTATTCATCAATAATTACTGAATTAGTAAAAGTTATAGAGTGAGTACCTTCAAATGATACATTATTAATTTTATGAATGCCACTAACTATAATAGTACCAGCATTTATACGATTTATAGGTCGGTTATTTTGTTGTAGGTATAATATTACAATGAGCTGGATATCCCTTAATAAGTTCGATTGTACAATTATTTTTTGATCGAGTTATACAGATGTTCTTATTTAGGTAATTCTTACAATTTTCTAATAAAATATAATTTTCGTGTATAAAACCTACTTGTGGGGTTACTACATATTTTCCATATTATCTTAAAATAATTCATTTTTTATGTTATCATATATAATATATAATCTTTTATTTTTATAACATGTATTTTTGCATATTTTTTCATTTTGAATAATTTTATGAGTTTCTTCAAAGTTTAATATTATAGAAAGAAAGTTATTTGAACGTTTGCTTCTACTAAATTCTTTTAACCAATATATATTCATTTAATAAAACACTATAATGAATTTCAATATTTTGCAATGCTTTGATTTTTTCGTCAAATTTATTATTTATTACGAGTTGTTTTTCATTATTATCTATTATTTTCTATTATTATCTATCAATCAATCTATCGCGCTTTTTATTTTAATCATGTTATCATGATCAGGGTTTGCAGTTATAAAATTTATTATCGTAAAATTTAAGGATCTCCTTTCTCTCTCGTGGTCGTTCAGTTGTGTTATTAAATTCTCGATTTTATCAATAGTATGGATGTCTATCTTATCTGGGTAATTTTTCGTTTTGTGATATTTGTGATATGTGATATGTGGTATAAGAGTTCAAATTTTTCAAACGTATATACATCGTCTTCCTTTATTAGGATGAATTATCTCCTAAGTTCGTGATATTTATTTCGACATTTATCTGTTGTAGCCCCACAAGACGTCACTTGATTTCTTCTTGTGGGGCTACCTAAGAAGTGAGGTTTACAGAAAAAAGCTAACAACACGTGAGGACATGAAAAGACGAATAACTGAAGCTTGCCGGAAGATTACGCCAGAAATACCTCTCAGTTCTGTTGGTTCATTTAGAGCGCGAATAGACAAGTGTATTGAAGTGAATGGTCACATTTTCGAACATTTGTTGAAATAGTCTCGGGAAATAAACGTCGAAATGGGAAGAATTCAATGATTCGACAGTGGGTGGCAAGGGGACACTTATTAATCACCCCGAAGGAAACAAAATACTGCTACGTCCACGTCGTTGTTTCTGGGTTATGCTAAACGCAGTATGTAAAAACAAATGACAAGCCTAGGAGCAATACGACTGAGCAATGAAAATCTGGAATTATCATTTGAAAAATCATAAGTGACCTTCGTTTGACGGTGAACATGGGTCTCAAGGTCAAACTCGTGGTCAACATCTTATGTCCCCTTCAGAACCCTGTGACTTTTATCTGAAACGTTTTTCGCGATATTTCGTACTTTTCGAGTAATTTTGATGTCTTAAGTTTCATGGCGCCGTCTGACGGGAAAAGAACGCATTTTTGAAAAAAGTGTTTCATGTAAAAGAATTGTAATTTTTCACGCAGATTACGAATCTGTCAAAAAAAAATAGGCGTTTTCATTAAAAAAAACCAAGTGACCTTCATTTGACCTTGAAAATGGGGGTCAAGGTCAAACTCGTGGTCACCATCTTATGTCCCCTTCAGAACCTTGTGACTTTTGCCTGAAACATTTTTCGCGATATCGCGTATTTTTCGAGTAATTTGTATGTCTCAAGTTAAAAAACTCACCCTGTATATTTCTTGAATTTCGGGCTTGTTTTATTCCTTCTTCTTTGTCTAGCGAATATTTTGGTTCCTACCTGAAATGTTTTGTACATTCGTTTCTTAATTTCGTTTTTTAAAGTATTTTGTTGTGATAATTCTAACTTATTTCCGACATAAGAAAATTTATTTTGATTGAAGTAAATATCTGTAGGTTTCTCATTTATTAAGGAATGAATTATGTTATGTATTGGTATTCTGCATTATAAATCTCTTCTAATGGTGTCGTTTTATTTTGTTCAGATAATACTTGTGTTTATTCAATTTAAGTTATTGTAGTTGAATGGAGTCGTTCTACTTGACCATTTGTAATAGAATGGTTTATCGGTGTGAGATAATGTTCTGTATTCAAATTTCGTAATAACATTCCTACCATTTGGCTTTTAAATATGCTTTCGTTATCAGTAGTCAAATTTTTACATTTCGGAAATATGGTTGTTGCGATACATTTGGCAACACTGCCAGCAGCACCACGATCGGCAACACTTACATAAGTTAGTTTGACATTTACATTACTTTTATTTTTCTTTTTCTTTTGAAACTTGTGAAACAACGGGCGGTGCTCGGGCATTATTGTAAGTACCCGATTATTATATTAAGTTTTGAATTATAATGTTATTTGAAATAAGGATTTTAGTTCATCAAGGATTTAGAATACTCAAAATAAGTGTTTTAATCACGCACCCGGATTCGTCGACTTTCCCGAGCATATTTCTCAATCCGACAAAATATCAGGAATCATTACGCCTGCAACTGTGTGGATAGCAAAAAGACAAAGGTTTTATCTTGAAATACGTCCAATATTACACACTTTCAATATTTTTCTACGTAACCTCACATTTGTTTTGCACATGTCACAATCACAAATTTGTGCACGTCAAGTGATAACTAAAGAATTACCCAGCTTTTCCGGCAAACCTGAAGAATGGCCTCTTTTCATTACGAACTACTTGCGGATTCACCGACCAAGAAAATTTGCTACGTATTCAAAAATGTCTGAAAGGAGCGGCCTTAGAAGCAGTACGAGGTAAACTCATGATGCCAAGCACTGTCTCCTCTGCAATAGAAACATTAAGAAAGCTTTTTGGTTGTCCTGATGTCATATACGAGCCAATGCAGCGCAAGCTAAGACAGGAGCCAGCTGTAACGAGTTTCGCGATCTTTCTACCCAGGAACGATGGCAGTTTGTACGTGACAAAAATCTCTGCCTCTGTTGCTTCAAAAAACACTCGCTGAAATGCAAGACGACAATGTGGAGTAGACAACTGTAAAATGCCTCGCAATTTCTTATTACATAGCAATACCCAGGAACAACATCGCCGTCAGATTAGCCAAGTCGGAAGTATCCAGGCGAAATATAATCAAGCCAAAAACGCAGCACCGGATCCGTCTATACTCTTCCGTTTCAAGAATCAAAAGACTATGTACGTTCCTGTGAGGCTGTACGGCTTTGGCAAGACATTGGATACGTACGCACTCGTCGACGAAGGATCTTCATGTACCCTTATGGAAAAAAGCATCACTTCAGAGTTGGGTCTCGCTGGTCCGTCGATTGAATTATGCTTAAAATAGACTGGTAAAATTACTCACAATGAGTAAGATTCTAAGGTGGTAAGATTAATCATTTCATCACGTGAAGCCAATGCACCACGATTTAATCTACGAAACGTGCGCACCATATCAAATATGGATTTACCACTGCATTCACTTGATGCAACAGTGCTACAGAAACAACGTCATTTGCAGGAACTCCCTATTCGCCCATACAAGGATGTTCAACCCCGAATTATAATTGGCCTGGATAACGCCAAAATTGGTTTGCCTTTGGAGACTCGAGAAGCAGATGGTTATGATCGGATTGCTAGCAGGAACAGATTAGGATGGGCTGTCTACGGCAAAAGTAACGACTCAAGTGCGGTACCACAGCGTCTGTTGCACATATGTCCTTGCAGTTCTGTAAGTAACATGGATGAGATGTTTAAGTAGTATTTTTGCTTAGAATCTGTTGGTATCCAAGAAACATCCTCTGCTAAGCAATCCAAAGATGATGAGAGACCGCTACGTATAATGGAAACGAAATCAAAATACTTGCCCGGCGAGAAGAGGTGGGAGACAGGTTTGTTATGGAGATATGATTTTGTTGATTTACCGAATTCTTTTGCAATGGCGAAACGTAGACTTGAGTGCCTTGAAACTAAAATGAAACGCGATCCAGAATTTGACGGAAATCATCAGAAGCTACGAAGGCAAGGGCTACATAAAAAAACTGAAAAAAAAGGAAATAACAGCTGATGGAAAGTCGTGTTATATCCTTATATTCACTGTGACAAATGCAAATAAGAACAAAAAGAGGCTTGTTTGGGATGCTGCCGCCAAAGTAAACGACATTTCGCTAAACACAGTTCTGATGAAAGGACCGGATCTTCTAGGATCTTTAGTTAGCATACTTCTTCGCTTCAGAGAGAGACCTATGGCAATCTGTGGTGACATACGATAGATGTTTCACCAAATTCGTGTCTGCCAAGAAGATCATGCTGCTCAGAAGTTTTTGTGCCGTAACGATGTTTCTTTCAAGGAGCCTGGCGTTTTCCTGATGAGAGTTATGACCTTGGGAGCATCGTGTTCTCCCACGTTAGCAAACTACATTGAGAATAGAAATGCAAATAGATGGGCCGTGGTCCATCCGAAGGCAGTTAGTGCTATAATCCAAAATACTTACGTCGATGACTGGCTGCAAAGTGTGGAAAATGAGAATGAGATGATAGAACTAGCTGGTACGGTGAAGCGTATTCATTGCGAAGGTGGTTTCGAAATGAGGAATTGGTCATCTAATTTAAGAACAGTCCTGGAAACTTTAACGGGTTGAACTAAATAGAATGACAAAGGAATAGAGGAGTTTAACGCTGGTAATGAGAAGGTCCTAGGTCTGTGGTGGAGTCCTGGTACTGATGAACTAACCTTTGTCCAGAAACTCGACAAGTCAGTTTTGGACGAAAACACTTCTCCCAGTAAACGTCAATATTTAACCCACTAGGCCTATTGGGTTTTTATGTCATTCGTGCCAAAATCATTCTACAAAACATTTGGCGTTCAGGTGTCAGCTGGGAATGGTTGGAATGGATTCGATACATCAACACAATTCAACTTCCACGCTGTTATCCACTTGTAAGGATTAGTAATAATCTGCAATTACACATCTTTGTAGATGCAAGCATCAACGCATATGCCGCTGTGGCTTATTTACGTTATGTTCGTTAGTAGCATCGAAAACTTGAGTTGCACCTTTAAAACCTGTATCGATTCCAAGGCTGGAGCTGATGGCTGCAATTTTGGGACTGAGGCTCGCAAAATTTACCATTGGACTGATTGGACTGATTCCAAAAACGTTCTGTTTTGGATTAGATCTGATGCAAGGAAGTTTCAACAATTCGTCGCGCTAAGGACTGGTAGTATTTTGGAAGGATCAAACGTCAACGAATGGAGGTAGGTGCCCACAGCCCTTAACATGGCTGATGATGGAACCAAATGGACGAAACATACAGAATTTGACTCGCACTCACGGTGGTTTTGCGGACCAAAATTCCTTGTCTCGTCAGAAAGTGAATGGCCAGAAACTGTTCTGGGCGATAAGGTTGAATCAGAAGGAGAAGCCGTTTTTTACTTGGAAATAGAAACTGTCAAAACCACAGACTTGACTGTTATTGTATCAGGTACAGATGGGTCGCTTTAGCAGATGGGAGAAGTTGCACAATGCTCAACGATATGTGCTGAAGTTTCTACAGATGCTTATTAGATCAACACCGAAGTCACAATTCATAAATGAGTTAGTTAATATGCGGGAATATGACGCAGCTGAGGCAATTATAATTCGAGCCTGTTAGAAGCATTCTCAGAGGAATTAAAGAATCTTCGTTCACAAACAGCGGTAAGTCGTAAAAGTTTAATCTCTAAATGCTCTCCGTATTTAGATCAACTAGGTCTGCTTAGAGTAAGAGGTCGCTTGGTTCCGACGACAAGTTTGCCGATGTATGTCAAGCGCCCAATTATTATGTCACGTAAGCAAAAAATTACACGACTAATCACGGATTTTTACCATCGCAATTTTCACCATCATCACAACGAAATTGTGGTAAATGAAATACAACAAAGCTTTTATATCACAGGTCTTCGGGTTTTGGTCCGATCTATCTCCAAAGACTGTCGTGTGTGTCGGTGTCGCAATTATCGAGCTCAACCTGTCGCTCGGAGGACCTGCTTCTGGAACGACTGACTCCGTTTACACAGCCATTTACTTACACAGGAGTGGATTATTTTGGACCCATGAACATAATGATTGGACGTCGACGGGAAAAGCGATGGGGTGTACTATTCACCTGCCTTACTACCCGCGCTGTACACTTAGAACTTACACCATCTTTGTTAACAGAAGCGTTTTTACTTGTGCTTTAGCAGTTTGTAAGTCTTATTGGCGTACCGAAAAGGATCCTGTCAGACAACGGCACAAATTTTGGAAGTGCGAGTCTCGCACTGGTGACGAACTGGAGAAGATATCCTACCAAGAGCTAGAGCAAAAATTTCCTGCGGTCGAATGGTCATTCATTCCCCCAGCCGCCCCTCATATGGGTGGAGCCTGGGAGAGGATGATACGCTCAGTGAAATCGATATTAAAGGATATCCTACACGAGACAAATTTGCGAGAAGACGTTTTGAGGGCAACTTTAGCCGATATCGAGCACATTCTAAATTCCCGACCTTTAACATACGTTCCGCTAGACTCACCTGAGAGTGAAGCACTGACTCCGAACCACTTCCTGGTGGGAAGCTCAAATGGAATCAAAAAACGCAGTAGCGAGCACGTCTCCGGATTGACTCTGCGTAGAAATTGGACTATCCAACTAACTAGCGAACCAATTTTGGAAGCGTTGAGTGCGTGAGTATTTACCTTGCATAACAAGGCGCAGTAAATGGTTTACCCACCGTTGGAAACACTAAAAGTAGGCGACGTGGTGATTATTGTAGAAGAAAATAGCGAGTGAAACACCTGGGCAAAAGGAATGATTGTTGATCTACATCAGTCAAGAGTTGGAGAAGCTCGAAGTGCAATTGTAAAAACAGCAAATGGGTTTGTGACGCGACCGGTGGTTACGCTGGCTAGACTGGTCGTGAGAAGGGTAAATATTATAGCAGATAACGCCGAACATATACGAAGGGGGGAATGTTGCGATACATTTGGCAACACTGCCAGCAGCACCAAGATCGGCAACACTTACGTAAGTTACTTTGATATTTACATTACTTTCACTTTTCTTTTTTTTTTTAAACTTGTGAAACAACGGGCGGTGCTCAGGCACAATAGTAAGTACCCGATTATTATATAAAGTTTTGAATTAGAATGTTATTTGAAATAAAGATTTTAGTTCATCAAGGATTTGGAATACTCAAAATAAGTGTTTTAATCACGCACCCGGCCCCAATTTCAACAATGATTCTTAAAATGTGTTCGATATGCTGTTGCACATTTGTTTTTTCTGTAATAAAATGTAAGTATGTTTGATATATGTCAATATAGATGTCCATATGTATGTATATTTGTTCCTGCAGTATCGGGTATAGTAGTTTGTTTTAAGATTTGTTTCTTTGGGTTCCTGTCATATTTATCCTTTAGACAGTTCTCACATGTTTCTGCATATTTTTGGGTTTGTTTAGGCAAATCAGGCCAATAATATTGTGTTCGTAGTTCTTGTAGATTATTTTTCCAGTCTCTATGGTCTCTATTATGGTTTCCATTATAAGATGTAATTGTTTATCCGTATCTTTAATATCTTCTAAATTATTTTGTGTGAATACCATCTTGTAATTACTACAATATAATGTTTTATAATTTCTTTACTTCTTTACTTTCATAATTCTAGATTACAATGGAATGCTATTGTTCTCTTAGGATCCGTAATAGTTTTTAATTGTTTAAATATGTAGTTTATATCTACTGAATTTATACTGTATTTTGTATAGTTTGGAAATGCATTTTCAATACGTATTTTATTCAATGACTTTTCAACTATGTGTGTTTGTGTCTTGAACGCCCTTAAAGGTTGATTTAGTGTCTTTTTTGCTTCTTGATAAGAGCTTTCCTCTGAATGATCACTGTGATCAGTGGAAGTATTATTTTTTTGTTGCCTTGATAATCCATCAGCTACTACATTCTGATGTACTGGTTTGTACTTTAATTCCTTTTTGAGGTTTTTCCAACGTTTGAGCTTGATATAAATACAATTGGATTTCTTGACTGACTCAGCACTGCGACCATGGCTGTGTTACGTGCATCCGTCGTTAGTTCAAAAGGTTTATTATAATTTGGTCGATATAATTCAACTTGCTCTTGTAATTTAGCTTTTAATATATTTATCGCCTTGATAGCTCCTTCATATAAATTTATCTGTACATTTTTGCTCTTATTCTTATTTATTCCACCATTTTCTCCTCTAAAATTAACTGTTAAAGGTTTTGTTAAACTTTCAAAATTTCTTATAAATTTCCTGTAATATGAAGTTAATCCCAAAAAAGATCTTAGTTCTTTTAGATTTGTAGGAGTTGGGTATTCTTGAAAAGTTTGGATTTTAATTGTTATTAACTGTTATTCGGACATTTTTAATAATATGTACCAAATATTCAACTTCTGGTTTAAAAAAATATGACTTTTTAAGTGACAATTTCATATTTGTCTTATGTAAAGCTTTAGTTATAATTTTGATGTGGTTAATATGTTCTTCTAGTGTTTTAGAAAATATTAATACATCATCAATGTATACGTCCGCAAATTTGCGAATGTATTCTCGAAGTACAATATATCATCCACACATCTCTGAAATATGCTGGGTGCATTCTTTAGTCCGAACGACATTCGTAGAAATTCGTACTTTGCTCCATTTATAGAGAAAGCTGATTTCTCTGTATCATATTCTTTTATTTTTATATGATGAAATCCTGATTCTAAATCAATTGTGGGAAATATTCTAGCTTGTCCCAAATTTTGGATAGTCATATTTATATCTCTCACTGTTCGTTTGTGAATTTAATTTCTGAAAATCAATGACCATTCTACGCTTATTATCGGTGCCTTTTTTCGGTACAGTCCATACTGGAGAATTTATGGGCTTCTACTCGGTCTAATAATACACTTATTTAAGAGAACTTGTATCTCTTTGTTCACAAAATCATTGTCGCTATATGGAAATGGATATTGTTTAGTCCATATGGGATTCTTATCTGTATTTCGTATCGTACCTTCTATTGTAGTTGTGAAAGAAAGTGAGTCATTTACATTATTATATTTAAATATTTCGTCCATTTCTTTTCTATATTTTTCATTATCAATAGTATAATTTATTCTTTGTGGATTTACGTAATTTTTTATATTACATCTTTTATAAGTTATTTTATTTGATTTAAGACCATTGTATACTTTTAATTTAGATAGTCCGTCTACACATCATGTTCTTTAAATTCATTTATAACAAATAATACTAAATCGTGACCAAAACCATTGATCGTTTAAACTTTATTACTGAGATGCCATGCATCGTTTGAGTTGATATTGTTTTTGCTAATACTACATTTTTTCCTATAGTAGAATTATTACTAATGTAATTATTAGTGCTACTACTATCAATCAACATATTTAGGTTGGACTTGCCATCCGAAGTTTTGAGGTTTAACATCGGCAAGCCCTTCGAAAATCTAAAAAAGCCGCCGCTGTATGTTCTGAGTTTTGTTCTTCATTTTCTAATACATTAACTTTAATTGATTCATTATCTGCATCCTCAACTTGATTTATCTTTTGATTTTGTTGTATTATTATTTATCAAAACTTCTGAAGCTGGTCCCGATATCTTACTTTCCAGAATTACTAATGTTTCTGTAAAGATATAATGATCTTCAAAATTCTTTAACATTTTGAATGCTCTTACTACAATCCGTCTCCATGAACGGTATTCTTTTGCATTACCAGAAAAATGTGGCAAACTTTTGAATTCTTCCAGTTTAATTTCTTTAATATATCTTGTTTCACGATCTGTATAAGTTTCTATTTGTATTGGAGTTTTTATTATACTCAATTTCGTCTGTAACGCCTTTACCTGTTGGCTTAATACTTCTATTTGTGCCATCATTGTTGCTTCCATTTTGTCAGGTTTTAATTTTAATCCGTAAATTTTTTTAATAACTTCTTAAATTTTGTATTTGTATAAGCTATCTCGACTATCTGATAGAACGGTAGAAGGGAATTCTCGTAAAATTCTTCTTGTAGCCTTGCAATACTACTTGATTAAATGAGTTATTATTATTTTCTTAACAGCTCTAGATTACTTATTTTAACTGTAAAAACTTTTCTGCAATTCTATGTTGCTTCTTGAAGTGTGATCTTCGATTTTCCGTCTTGAAGATGATGATAGACTTTGGCTGTTTTTCGCAGCCTTCAGATGATCGATCTGCTTGGATTCGCTTCGATGCTTGCTCCTTGGATCGATGTTTTCAGCTAACGTTGTCCAGGGTTCGGCGTGGATAGAATAAAAAAATACAATTTACTTTTATAATTTTGTTTTCTTCCAATACAACGATTCCACCAGCAAATAAACCACACCATACCGTTGTTTTTAATGGATGTAATGGTAGCTTAATCAGCCCAAATACGGAAATTGCGCATTGCATCTATTGCGCCAGAAATGGGCTTCATCACTGAAAAAAATTTCACGATAAAACACCGGATTTTTATTTAGATTTTCCAGAGCCCATTCACTGAAAATATGACGCAAATTCAAATCGCCTGGCTTCAATTCTTGCACAAGTTGAATTTTGTACGCTTTAAAGCCGAGATTCTACGATCGTCACATAAAATACGCCAAGCCAAGCTGCTGATAACGACGACGAATCGATTCGTCACGGTCTTCGCGTACATTTTCAGCTACAGCTGCTATAGTATCTTCACTACGTGCTGGATGTGATCTAACTTGTCGAGTATCATCCACTCATGTAAACTGGAAGTCAAATTTGCGAATGGTATTGGCGTTATTGTTTTTAGTAGGTTGATTATGCGCACCGTAATTTCCTCGAATCGCACATTTTTCACAGAACAATGATTTTCGTAATACAGCTGAACAATTTGGAGACGCAGTATAAGTCTTTCCAGAATGCCTTGCCAAACGATACTGAACAAAATGGCGAAGCAGTTTGATAGGAGTCACGCATGATCTGTCATTAAAAGCCTATTGAAAATCAAACCTCACGATGAATCACTCCAAACAAATTCCATTTTCACGAACCACATCTTTTAGCGGGTGTTTCCATTACACCTGATTCATTGTATTTCGACTGCACTGAAGATAATTTGAGTTCACCGAATGAAGATTTCAGTTGCAACAGTGTCATCTGGCTTCACCTGTACCGGGAATCGTACGTGACGATATGTGCTAATGTCAACAAGAAAAATTTTATTTAAGCTATTAAAATTTTGTTAGATTGTTCAGTTTTGTACTTGTTGTGAAGGCGTTACTATGCACATTTGAGAAAATATTTTTTTTTTTTTAATTCAAATTTACAAATGTAACTATCGCCCAAGCAGGGACCCGAAACGCGCAGTTTTTTTCCGAACAGAGTTAAAGTAACTAGAATTCTAACACATAAACCTGATATCTTTGAAAGTAGACCACCTTACACCAAATCAAAAAACAATGCTAGATTCACAAGTAAGCAAATACCCCAACCTGTTTACAGAGCCAGAAGAAAGACTGACATACACTACGAAAGTTGTAGCAGAAATAAGAGCTACTGCTGACGAACCCAATGTCCTTAAAGTCCGAAGTTGAAAGACAAATAGAAAAGTTGCTTGAGGATGGCATTATAAGACCATCTCGTTCATCGTAGAATTTACCAATGTGGATTGTTAACAAAAAACCAGACTCGGCAGGATCCAATCAGTTTAGGATGGTCATTGATTACCGAAAATTAAATTCGGTAACCATTGCTGATCAATACCCTATTCCAGATATAAATGAAGTCATTGCACAACTGGGAAAAAATAAGTTATCTACGGTGTTGGATCTAAGAAGTGGCTTCCACAAATACCGTTGAAGGATGCCGACATTGAGAAGACAGTCTTCTCAATAAATTATGGAAAGTATGAGTTCACAAGGCTTCCGTTTGGATTAAAAATCGCCCCATCGATTTTTCAACGGGCCTTCGATGACATACTGCGTGAATATACTGGCAAATCATGTTACGTATATATAGATGATATAATCATCTTCAGCAGTGACGAACAACAGCACGCTGAACATATGGAACAAATTTTTAAAATCTTAAATAACGCAAACATAAAGGTACATTTGGAAAAATGCAACTTCTTCAACTCCCAAGTTGAATTCGTTGGTTTCCTAATTTCGTCTGACGGCGTTAAAACAAACCCATCTAAAGTCGAGTCAATTTTAAATTTCCCAGTTCCCAAAACTCTCAAAGAATTAAGATCCTTCCTTGGACTCTTGGGATATTACCGTCGATTCGTCCATCCCTATCGTGAATAGTTTTCCAAAGAAATTTCTCCTTAGTTCGAGAAAAGGGATCCTGAACACATTTCGCAAAAAATGGTATCGTGAATAATTTTCCCGACGGAGATTATCGCTTATTTTCTGGGAGATTTCTCCTTGTCATTGTGTTCATGGAACTGCGGAGAGAACAACAGAATTCAACATATCCTTTGATGTTTTTGAATTTATTTTATTTAGACAAATTTAACTAATAAAAAGCAACTGGAAATGCTTTAGAATTTATGGAAAGACATCCGAATAAAGCCAACGGATTTACAAAAAAAAAAAAGGTAAAAAAGATGTTACCAAGTTTTGGAAGTCAGTTGAAATGGAATTGAATAGTGTTGGTCCTCGACTTTTGAATGGAGAAAAGTAAACAGTTGTATTTTGATCAATTTAATTTTGATTATTATTGTTGTTTTTTTTTTTTTTTTTTTTTTTTGTTACTATTAGTTTTGGTCAGATAAAAAAAAACACATGCGTCAAGAAAAAATTATCCGACAATAAAAAAAAAAAAAAAGTGCAACAGGTGGAGAACCAGATAAAGAGTACACATTTTCAATACTGGAGGAAACAATAGTACAATTGTGCGCAATGAATAATTCTGTTGAAGGTATCCAAAATTCCAGAAGTTTCGGCTTGCCTTCATATTCTCCAATAGATAGAAAACAAAGAAAATATTGAAGTCATAGAAGAAAATGCAATTCCTATCAATAAAGATAACAATATTGCTACCCCGAAAAAAACGCATATGGGAAAAAAACAAGGTGAAGAAATCGGTAGATATTTTAGAAAAAGAACTGGCGCTTCAAGAGGAATTGTCAGAGGTGGCTAATGCAGTTAATGCTATGAAAACACACCAAACTGCGATGGAAACTAACGTTAGGAAAATATATACATAGAATAATTAATTAGATCTACGATCAACAAAAATATATGCTCGAGGAAATTAAACGACACAATAGTGAAATGGAATATCTGCGGCAATATAAGATTCAGACAAAAATCAAACTAAAAAAGCTGATAAGTATTGAAAGAAAAAAGTTAGAAAAATTAAATTAAAAATCTAAAAAATTTTAATATAATTCTATTACATGTAAATATCTGTGCACTCTATTGTATATGTATATACATACATATAACACTTATTAATAATTTTGCTGAATAAATAATTTATGTTTTAATAAAATTAAATTAAATTACGAGTATGTTGAATTAAAATGAATTATGTTGAATCATATTGAATTAAAATTAATTATGATTTATTAAAATAAATTATGTTGAATATAAACAGGAACAATATAAACTTTACATTGTCAGAGAAATATTTCTTCTTATTTCTTGCGCTTCGCCATAAAACTCGGATTCTCTCGTTTCAACTACATCGGTTATCTCACTAGTTTCACTTAACGCGGAAATTGATGTTGATAGGTTATCAGCAATTGTTATATCGGCTTTGAAATGGATGCAAATATTGTGCAACATGCAGCAAACGTTGACAATTTGTATGGCCTTTTTAGGGGCATAATGCAGTTCCCTGGCACCCAGCACCAACATTTCAAATCGAGAAGTCGTGAGAAGCTCCAGGATGTGTTTCATCCACATACTGAATTCGCATCTTGCTATCACAAACCTAAAAAATATGAAAAAATCTTAAAATAAAAAAAACGAAACTAGGGAAAATATACTTACAATCAACACATTAAGGCTATAAAAGCCTTTTCTATTATAAAAAAGATGTTTATTGTGTTGCGGTGCGATGATTCTTACGTGAGTCCCATCTATGCAGCCGATTATTCCCGGAATACCACACTTCTCATAAAAATTTATCCGAGTTGTAGACTTTTCTTTATTCGTCATATTCATGTTAATCCAGGTAGCACAGAGCTCTGCTTCAAAGTATTTCTGAAAAGGCGACTGTGCAAGGCCAATGTCATGTTTCCGTCCAACTTCTGTCCTCCCTCTGCACAAAAACGTAAAAACGCGGCAAGTTTACCTACTGGTGAAATAGCAAAGAATTTCTTAGCTTCGTGCAAACTATTTGATACTATTTCCAGCAAATATAGGATGATTCAGTGTGAGGTTTAATTTTCAATATGTTTTTTTTAACAGATCACGCGTGACTCCTATCAAACAGTTTTGTCATTTTTGTTCAGTATCGTTTGGCAAGTCATCATAGAAAGACTCATACCACAACAGCGTCTCCAAATTGTTAAGCTGTATTACGAAAATCAGCGTTCTGTGAGAAATGTTTTTCGTGCGATTCGAGGAAATTACGGTGCGCATAATCGACCTACTGAAAACAATATTGCCAATACCATTCGCAAATTTGACTCCCAGTTTACATTAGTGGATGATGCTTGACCGGTTAGACCACATCCAGCACATAGTGAAAATACTATAGCAGCTGTAGCTGAAAATGTACTCAAAGACCGTGACGACTCGATTCGTCGTCGTAATCAGCAGCTTGGGTTGACGTATTTTATGTGAGGATCGTGAGGATCTCGGCCTAAAAGCCGAGAATGAAACTCAATGAAAATCCGGTGTTTTATATTTGCTACGGTAAATTGGCCGCCTAGATCGTGCGATATCACACTTTTGGACTATTTTCTCTGGGGATATGTAAAGTCTCAGGTCTTCAAAAATAAGCCCCCGTACTCGAGTTCATTGAATGGTCAAGTAGAACGTTTTCATTCAACTCTAATTGAAATAATGAGATGCTTGAAAAGAGAAGGCCAACATCGTTCCTTCACGGAACTTATAGCGCGAGCCGTCTACGAGCATTATATTTCTAACCATCCAACCACTGGGAAAAAACCGATTGAAGCCCTTTTCGGACGGAGTTTTGCCTTCGATCCAAATTCACTTGAAAAATCTAGGATAGAAACAGCGAAATAAATTCAGTCAAAACAAGAGGCTGACCTCTAACTTTATAATAAGAAAAGACACCCAGTCAAGGAATATCACTCAAGTCAAACAATGTATAATACCTTAGGCAAAATAAGCGAGTAGGGTCCAAATTAAAAAATAAGGGCACAAATGTAATAACGCAATCAGGTGAAGAGGTGCACAAGTCGCTAAGTAAAAATTATTGAAATTTCCTTTTAGAATCCTTTTTGCTTCCGTACATGCTGAGGTGAGAATGCTCGACTACACAAGTTTTTAACTTATACATATAAGCTCTGGAACAGCTAAGCCACAAACGGGTACCATTAAACTTATCCACATAATAGGTATGGAACAGTCATTAATCCCCTTAAAAAAAATTGAAAGAAGTCATTACTAAAACCCATCCTTTGTATCCCTTCCTGTCCCATGGAATCCAACAGGTAAAAGTACACCTCAACACCAATCCCAATCCAAACGATCATAAGATTTCCCTGGCGCAGTATGGAAATGGATCGCTGGAACCCCCGAGGGACAAGATTTCAAAATCATTGACGCAAAGATAAATAACGCACTCGATAATAATAATGGTCAAGTTATAGTAATTGAACTATTGTACTTTTAGCAAAAATTAATGAAATACGTAATGTAACGAACAAATTAGTTAAGGAATTTAATACGAAAAGTAATAAATATGATTACCTTTTAGATATAAAGTTTAAATTAGAATTACTTAAAGATGAAATAATAAATATAGATTTTAGTATTCACCTCAAATGTCTCCACATAAAAACACCGAACAAATTCTAACACCAGACAAATTCATTCCCACCAACAACATCTTTTAGCGAATATTTCCACTACATCTGATTTATCGTATTTCGACTGCGCTGAAGATAATTTGAGTTCATCGTATGAAGATTTAAGTTGCAACAGTGTTTTCCGATTTCAACTGTGCCGGGATATGTGATGATGTCAACAACAAAGATAATATTTTAACTATTAAAATTTTGTTAGATAGTTCAGATTTGTACTTGATTTTAAGTGGTTACTATAACCATTTGAGAAAATAAAATTTTTTTTAGTTCAAATTTACAAATGTTAATTTAACTTATATAACCATATATTCCATATATCACTGACATCCTTAAAATTTATCAAGCCAACCAGATCTGACCACAATTAATAAACTTCTTGAAATTCCATCCCTAAACTTCACAAAATTTTATATTCTTATTGATACAACCGAATCTTCTCAAATCATTAAAATTTTAAAAAATATATATTTTCCTCAACATAAATGATTTTGACCAAATTCACTAAAGTTCTCAAATTCTGTATTATATGTAACCATATATATGTAACCTTTATATATTTATTACATAACATAAACGAATTTCACCAATTTCGCTAAAATACTCAAGTTACGCATTATATATAACCATATGTTCCATATGTAACTAACATCCTCAAAATTAATAAACTTCTTCGATCGCTAAAATTTACAAAATTTTATGTTTTTATTAATATAACCGGATTTTCTTAAAATCATTAATATATTCAAAAATATATAAATTCGTCAACATGAATGAATTTGACCAAACTCACTAATGTTCTCAATTATATATTATATGTAACCATATATTCTTAATATTACTTACATCTTCAAAATTTATAAATATTTTACTCAACATAAATAAATTTCATCAAGTGAACTAAAATACCCCAATTCTGCATTATATATAACTACATACATATATATTCCATATTTCACTAACAGCCTCAAAATTTATCACTCCAACCGAATCATACCAAGATTAATAAACTTCTTGAAATTCAAATTTAAATTCGGTTATGTTAAGGAAAATTATATACATTTTGAGAATGTTAAAGATATTAAAATTATAGTTTTGTTCAAATTCATTTCTGTTGAGGAATGCATATAGAATTTTTGGGAAAATTAGTGATATGAAGTTCACAAAATTCAGATAAATTTGACCAAATTCACTTATGTTCTCAAATTCTGTATAATGTGTTACCGTAAATTCATAATGTCACTAACATCTTTAAAATTTATATATATTTTACACAACATAAATTAATTTGACCAAATTCACTACAGATCTCAAATTCTGTATTATATGTAACCATATTTTCTTAATATCACTAACATCTTAAATATTTATAGATATTGTACACAACATTAAAGAATTTGACTAAGGTCACTAAACTACTCGAATTATGCATTCTGTAAAATATAATCATATATTCCATATATCACTAGAATCTTTCAAATTGATTATTTTAACCGAGTCTGAAAAAAATTAGTACAGCCCTTGAAATTCGATACGATTCTCAATATAACCAGATTTTCTCAAAATTTCTCGAAAATTTGTATATTTTCCTCAACATAACTGAATTTGAATAAAATCAAAAAGTTCTCAAATTCTGCATTATACATATATAACCATATATAATATATATCCAAATATTTTTTATATCACTTACTTCTTTAAAATTTATCAACATATATTAACTTATTGAGACCCAAATTGATACATTTTTTGAAATTCGATCCCTGAAACTCACAGAATTTTATATTGTCATTAATATAACCGGTTTTTCTGAAAATCATTAAAATGTCCAAAGCCATATATTGTATATTCCTCAACATAAATGAATTTCACCAAATTTACTAACGTTCTCAAATTCTGTATTATATGTAACCATATCATATGCATTAAGCTAACTAACATCACTAACATCTTCAAAATATTTTACTAAATAAATGAATTTCTCCATAATCACTGAAATATTTAGTATTTAGTATTTATTTATTAGATCTAAGATAGAGGTGCAACAGATCAAGAAACAAAAAATTAAGTATACATATATAAAATACAAAAAATATGAATTATGTAAATGCTAACAATGCGAGTTCCTTAAATCTAGTTCTGGGTAATACAATTTCGGGTTGATCATATATACAAGAATAAATAATCTACAGCAAAACGTGACAGGCTCATTTGAACCTATGAAGTGGTGTGATGAACTTCAAATAACAACGGTCTGGCCCTAAGAATCCTTTGGGGGTATAAATGCATATTAAGGAATGCAAGTTATCACAGTCAATGGAAAAACATAGTAAATCTCTAACGAACGTAACACAATGCATTTTACGACGAACTTCGAGGTAGTCAAAACCCAATAGCAAACATTTAGAAAAAGAATAGTGGACATTGTCATTCACAAATAAACAGCGTAATGCAAAACGCAAGAAGTTTTTTTTATGAACTTTTTCTATTCTATTAATGTTTTTCAATGAAAACGGGTTTAAAACATTACTACAATATTCCAGACATGGACGAACTATGCTTACATAAATGGCCTTAAGAATTTCGTTTCAGAAATCCTAGAGAAGGGTTAGCTTTTGACATTTATTTGTTAACATGGGGAGCAAAATTGAGTTTACTATCAAAAACGACACCAAGGTCTTTAAATTCAACTACAACATTCATTGATTGGTCTCCAAGACGATAAGCGATTATTTTGTGTTCCATTACATGACATGGTGGCACATTTATCAATATTGAGATGCAGATCGTTCAGTTTACACCATTCAAAAAATAATCCAAATTTCTCTGGAAAAGAAAACAGTCACTGAAATTAGAAATAATCAAAAAATCCGCACACAAAAGACAATGACAAAATTTTAGAATTCTCGGCAAATCATTGATAAAAATGAAAAAAAAAAAAGAGATTGACCCAAGATGGCTTCCTTCGGGGACACCAGACACAACGTTTATTTTAACCGAAAATAAATGCCCGATAGAAACAAATTGTTTTCTACCAAACAGACAAGGCTTAAACTATGAAAGTAATGGGCCGAATAATCCTTAACACTCAAGCTTTTTTAGAAGGATATGCAAGTTAATTCTACTAAAGGCTTTTAGGAAATCAGTATAAACTACGTGCAATTGCTTGTGATTCTCAATGGAATTAAGCAATGATTGGTAAACTGAACTAGGTTAGAGTAAGTCAAACGACACTTCCAAAATTCATGTTGAGAATCACTAATAAATCTTCTTAAGATCAATATCATCCGTTCCTTCACTAGGCGATCCAAAAGTTTAGGTATAGGAGACAGTTTAGAAACTGGTCTATAATTCGAAATTTGGTTTTTTTTACCACTCTTATAAATTGGAGTTATCAGCAAATATTCGACAATAAATATCCTACTAGCCAATGACTGATTGAAAATATAGAGTAGGGGGTAGCTAAGAGAATCAGCAGAATATTTTAAGACAACCGGGTAAAAACCTAAGAAATCTGGATTTTCACTCTACCTTAGATCCTGTAATGCCAACAATAATTCGGATCTAGTAAGTACCAGTACCTTGTAAAATCATACAAGGAACCGAAATAATCCTCATTAAAAGAAGTAAGGCTGGATGAGTCATTAATGATTAAAAAAAAAACGACGCGAACAATGAACTTGTTCAAAATATCTATGGGATATTACTAAATGACTTACCTAAAAAATTCATAGTTGACGGAAAACCGATACTAGCCCGATTAGAATTTATGTACGCCCAAAAGCACCTTGGGTTGGATTTCAGATTCTTCGCGTTCAATGTATTTGTTGGAGAGAAACCTAGAAAGAAAAATAAACTCTTTTCTAACCGAGCAAATAATTCGTAGATATAGATAGAGATTTCCTCCTTTTAAAGTTCTTATGATCTCTGTTTTTGACATATTTGAGATTAAGTAACCATTGGTTATACCATGGTGGATGAGAGTTTACTTGTTTTCGAAATCTTCGAAAAAGCGTTAAAATTTTCAGCAACTAAGTTATACCGAGTTCATCATCCCAGTTCACTGACGCAAACTGATTACTCATTAATTTCAGATTGGAACTATTAAATTTTAAAACGAATCTATAAACAATCTTTGATTATTATAGCCGTAAGTCTTAATCGAAATAATAATAGCGTTATGAGACACAGAATTTCTTAACAAAAGTAGGCAAGAATCAACAGAAACTTTCATATCTTCAAATACAAAAACAAGATCTAACAAATTATTAAAAGAATTACGAACATTACTAAATGGACAGAGATCCAGAAATCCAGTGTAGTCTTTTCAACTTCCGGAGAAAAACGATACTTTATTTCACCAACAAATTATGCATGGACGTAATCTTTATGAGTTGCTTAATGAGACAGCCACTACTTTCTCCCACCAAAAAAATTTGCATTTTTTAACGACGATCCCAAAGAAATGGTCTTTCATCAGCAAATTATACATGTACGTAATCTGTATGAACTACTTAATGAGACAGACAGCCCACCAAAAAAAATTTAAATTGGCAACATATTTTACTCGCCTGAAAAACGGCTTTCTAAACACAAAAGTAATGGTCTTTCATCAACAAATTATGCATGTGCGTAATATGTATGACTTGCTTAATGAGACAGGACCCTTTTAGCACACCAAAACAATTCAAGTTTTTTGCTGACGATCACCCTGGGATCAAAAATATTAATTTCAAACATATCTCACTCGACCGAAAAACAGACTTCTACACCAAAGTAATGGCTTTTCAACACCAAATTATGCATGTACATATTCTGTGTGAGCTACATAATAAAACAGGTAGCTTTAAGCACACCAAAAAAATACGCTTTTCACAGACGGCTCCAGGGTTATCAAAAATATTAATTTCAGACGTATAAACGGATTTTCACACCACAGTAATGGTCCTTCACCAACAAGTTATGCATCTATTTAATCTGTATGATCTGCTTAGTGATACGGTCAGCCGACGACCCCGGAGTCACCAAAAATATTAATTGAAAACATATCTCACTCACCCGAAAAAAGGGTTTCTACCCGAAGGTAATGGTGTACGTTTTCTGTATGACATACCTAATGAGACAGGCAGCCTTTTACTCCACCAAAAAATTACTCTTATATAAACTATGTAAACCTTATATCACTAACATCCTCGAAATATTTCAATTCAACCCAGTCTGACCAAAATTAATTAACCTTTTGAACTTCCATGAATTTCCAGATCAGTGAAATACTCAAGTTCTGCATTACGAGGACGGTCCCAGAAGTACCCGACCCAACAAAGAAAACACAAAAATTTTGGAAAAAAAAAAAATATTTATTTTTCAATATAATCACCTTTCAGCTCTATAGACTCACACCGATATGTTCAAAAAGTTCGTTACTCTTTTTATAATAAGAACTGTCTTGCTGCTCAAAATAGCCATTAACTGCCGACATCACTTCTTCATCGTTGGAAAATCTTTGACAACTGAGCCATATTTTCAAGTTTGGGAACAAAAAATAATCCGAGGGGGTTAATTCTGGCGAATAGGGTGCATGAGGTAGCGACTCAAACTTTAATTCAATAATTTTGGCCATTGCAATAACGGATTTGTGAGCTGGTCCATTGTCTTGATGAAACAGAACTTTCTTCTTAGCCAAACGCGGCCGTCATGCTTGATTTCTTCGCTCAAAAGTTGCAATAAGTTTGCATAATTGAATTTTTTCCTTTTTCAAGATAGTCAATGAAAATTATCCGACGCGCATCCCAAGAAATCGATGCCATGACCTTGCCTGCAGATGAAACGGTCTTCTCCTTCTTTGGAGCCGGTTCTCCCTTTCGAATCTATTGTTTTGATTGTTCTTTTGTCTCGGGTGTAAAGTGATCGACCCATGTTTCATCCATTGTTATGAAACGGCGCAAAAATTCTGCTTTGTTGCTGTACACATCTTGCACACGGCTTTCTCATGTCCAAATTTTCAAATAATATCCGATGTACCGCACTTTTTGAAATGCAAACAATGTTTGCTAGCGCGCGCACTTTTAGTTGACGATCATTAAGTACCGCTTGTGAATTTTCTTCACCATTTCTGGAGTCTTCATCTCATTTGGTCGACCACTGCGATGCTCGTCTTGGCAGCTCGTATATTGCTTGGGTTGAGGCATTTCAAATAAAAGTATTATATCACATAACGATGACCTATTTTTTTCATTTTCACAAATTCCCTGACAACGTTCACTATTGATGGCTGCCAAACAAATACTAATCAACGTTGTGCCTTCAAACTTGAAACATATGCTTTGTAGACTGCGTACTTTCCAATACAGTGATATTTTCAAACAAATACCGCCATGTCTTGGTCAGGCCAGGTACTTCTGGGACCGCCATCGTACATATATGTACCATATGTTATTTTAGTATTATATTACATTACTAACATCTTCAAAATTTATAAACATTTTACTCAACGTAAGTGAATTTAAAAAAATTCACATAAAATTCTCTAATTCTGTCTTATATGTAAGAATATATTCCCAATATTACTAACATCTTCAAAATGTATAAAGATTTTAGTCATTATAAATGAATTTGACCAATATCACTAAAATTCTGAAGTTCTACATTGTATCACTTACATCTTCAAAATGTCAATATCAGAATTTAATATAAATGAATTTGACCAAGATCACTAAAATACTCAAGTTCTCCATTATATTTACCATCTTTATCCATTATATCTTTATCAAATTATTCTTTAGAACTTCTTGATACTTTTCACAATTGCTAATATGTTTTACACATTAATCGTTAATTGTTTTTACCATTTGCCTTATATTTTCTATGTATTCGTTTAAATTCCTAACTGTTAGCTGTTGTTAACTAACCTTACTTCCTATTTCTCTGACGGGTCCTTTAAGGTTAAAATATAATCCGCTATTATCGGTAAGTTTCCTTATTTCGATGTTCCTGGCTGTTGTCCCGAAGGACCAGGTGATCCTGTAAAGTAAGGTCGAATGTTGGATTTATTGTGTTTTTGTTCTTTATTTCCTAACTTGCCAAATTTCTGATATTTTAAACGGTCCCTTAAAATCACTTTCTAACTTACTTTTTACCGAATTTTTTTACTAAAACCTGTTGTCCTACTCTATACTCTACCGGTTTCCCTATGTGCTTATCATATCGTAGTTTTGCCTTTTGTTTTGCGTTCAAAGTCCTATTTCTAGCTTTTAATGATTTGGTTAAGAGATTCGCTTTTAACTCATTTTAGTAGTCGAATGTACTCTTCTCATAATTCTTGTCTAACTCACTAGGTTTGTTTGTCAAATTACCATACACGAGTTCATACGGAGTGTATCCGGTTGTGGTATGCACTGTTGTGTTATAGCAGAAACTTGCGTAAGGCATTCGTTCATGCCAATCTTGCATGTTGTTTAGTTCCTTTCCTGCAGCCTTTAAATATTCTAATAAACAACAGTGTGCCCTTTCTACACCACCATTAGCCTGGGGAAGGACTATACTAGTAGTGTGTTGCATTTTGAAAATTCTACAAAACTCCTCAAATAGGGCGTTGTAAAATTCCATGAGGTTATCAGTCAATATTATTTTCGACAATCCAAAATTTAGAATTCAATCATTGGTGATTGCTCTAGCTACTGTTTCCATTGCTTTATCTTTTAATTGTATAAATTTAATGAATTTTGATAGGTCGTCCTGAATTGTCAGGCCAAATTTAAATCCATCTTTTTTTTGTTTAGGTGGGCCAATCAAATCCATAGATATTTTTTCGAGCGCTTTTTCTGCTGAGGTTACTATTTTCATTATGTTTCGTTTAATTTGCCTGGTTACTTTCTCTGTTTGGCAATGTTTGCAATTTCTTATGTATTCCTCAACTTCTTTTTGCATCCCTTTCCAGTAGTATTTCATCTTAAGTTTCGCATAGGTCGCTTTCTGCCCTGTATGACCTCGTAGTAACCCATCATGACTTTCTTTTATTATGCTTTTTCTTTCTTCTAAATCGGTTATTTCTCTGCGAATATTATTTTTATTACATTCGTCTTCTTCTGGCTCACTAATGTGTAATTCTTCTACTTGTTCCTCTTCTAATTCAACTTCACTACTTGGAAGAGCTGTATTGTCTTCCATCATACTATTAACTATTTCATCTATTAGTTTGTCTACTTCTTCGAAACTTTCTATTTCCTGATTATTACCTTTCCCATTATCATTACCTTCTTCTTCCTGTTGCATCATCCTTACGTTTCGAGACAATTCATCTGCAACAACGTTTTCGCATCCTTTTTTATAACGGATCTCATACTCGAACTCCTCCAGTTTCAGCCTCCACCTGACGAGTCTAGATCTAGGACCTTTTACATTAAATAGCCAAGTCAATGGCCTGTGGTCTGTCTGATAGATGAATTTTCTCCCGTAAATGTAGGGTCTAAACTGCTTCGTTGCCAAACTATAGACAAGCACTCTTTTTCAGTAGTGCTGTAATTTTGTTCGGCCTTATTTAGTGTCCTACTGACATACTGAATTCCTTTTCCCTTATTCGAGGCATCCGTTGTAATTGTAAATTCCTTTTTATAGTCTGGGTATTGTAGGACTGGAAATTTGTAATTGCTTCTTTCAACTTTTCGAATGATTCCTGTTCCTCTTTTCCCCAATTAAATAATACATCTTTCTTTAGCAATTTATTTAGGGGCTCTGCTATCTTACTAAAGTTTTTGACAAACTTTCGGTAATATCCTACCATTCCTAAAAATGGCTTGATTCCTTTCTGATTATATGGCGGTTGCATTTTAACTATACTCTCTATCTTATTAGGATCAGGCTTCACGCCTTGGTCAGTTATCACATGATCAAGATACTGAACTTCCTTACGAAGGAATTCTCATTTGTCTGGTTGCAACTTGAGATTAGTATTCCTTATTTGTTCAAGAACCTGCACTAATTACTCACTATGTTCTCTAAGGCTCTCTCCGTACACTACCACGTCGTCGAGGTAAACAAAGCATTTAATACCTTGTAATCTTGTCAACACGTTATTCATAAAACGTTGAAAACATGCCGGAGCATTTACCAATTACCACGTTGACGTGAGGGCTTTCTGAATTACTCATCTCATTAAATACTGTTAAATTCCTAACATTGGAATCTTTTTTGAATTCTTTCTTATGCACATGTGAAGGATTGGAACTTGTTTCTTTCCCACTATAACTTGGTCCTGGGTCACTTGAACGGTTTCTCTGCGCGTTTTGCTTTTCCTATCTTTCCTAGGTAATCTGTAGTTTCTGGCAATATGACCTAGCTTGCCACAGTTAAAACATTTTGTTTCTGTATAATTAACCCTTGCTACTCAAATAGTCCCTGTTAACATTTGATCTAAATAGGTTGAGCCGTTGCTCTTCCTCTTGAGCAAACCTACTCGCTTCCGCTAAAGTTTTAGGTTTTTGTGTCACAACGTATGATGCTAATTTTCGCTGTAGTCCATTAATAAATACAGTTGGGGTCTCACTCTTAATATAATCTATCTGTCTTTTAGAATCTTCTTCTTTTATATTATGTAGTTTACTCTTTCTAAAGTCTCGATTCTTTGTGTATATATTATTGGGTCTATAAATTATTATAATCGAATATATTAATTGTATTATTCGATTGTTATTATTCCATTGGAACATGCGTTGGAAGGCTACTGTCATTGTACGTTATTTCAGTATATGTCATATGCTGCCGAAAGTCATCGTATTTTGGTGGAAGTTTATGGTGAACATGCGCTAGCTGAGCGAACGTGCCAAAAGTGGTTTGCACGATTTAAAAGTGGTGATTTTGGCTTGGAAGACGATGAACGTCCTGGGCAGCCAAAACAGTTTGAAGATGAAGAACTGGAAGCATTACTTTATGAAGATTGTTGCCAAACACAAGATGAGCTCGCAGAATCTTTGGGTGTCACTCAAGCAGCCATTTCAAAAGTTTAAAAGCAGCTGGATACATTCAAAAGCAAGGAAATTGGATTCCACATATCCGAAATGCTGCTGGAACGCCACAAAAGGAAGTCATTTTTGCATCGGATTATTACTGGTGATGAAAAATGGATTCATTACGACAACCCCAAGCGCAAAAAATCATATGTAAAACCCGGCCAACCAGCCAAATCAACGGCAAAGCCGAATATCCATGGCGCAAAGGTAATGCTCTGTATTTGGTGGGATCAGATGGGTGTGCTGTATTTTGAGCTACTAAAACCGGGTGAAACCATCAATGGACAACGCTACCGAACACAATTAATCCGTTTGAAGAGAGCAGTATCCGAAAAACGCCCGGATTATGCGACCAAACACGAGGCAATAATTTTCCATCATGACAACGCTTGGCCTCACGTTGCTATTCCGGTTAAGAACTATTTATAAAACAGTGGATGTGAAGTCTTACCCCACCCGTCTTATAGCCCAGACTTTGCCCCTTCTAACTACTATTTGTTCCGGTCGATGCAGAACACCCTCACTGAAATACGGTTCACATCAGAGCAGAATATCAAAAATTGGCTTGATTCATTCTTGGCTGCCAAGCCGGCGCAGTTCTTTTGGGATGGAATCCACAAATTGCCAGAAAGATGGGAAAAAGTCATAGCTTCAGATGGGCAATACTTTGAATAATACTATTGTACATGTTTTTCTTAAGTAAACGTTCAAATTTTGAAAAAAAAACCGCACGTAAATAATTATATACCCAATACAATGTCACAGATTCATTCTTATTTTGCCGAATACTAATTAACTCTCTGTGTAACTGAAGACTACCATGCGTCTCCCTAAAGGCACCGTACAATTCTTTTTTTCAACGATTCCCAATCTTGTATATCTTTGTTCATTAGGATTGTAGTGGCGTTGCCACGAATTCTTGTTTTGATAAACTTAAAAAGTACTGATTTCAAAGATGCCGATGCTAATTCTATAGCATCGTTACACGCGTCAATGAAATGAGATCACCTCATCACCGTTACTATTGAAAATAGGAATAAAGGATATTAGAATATCGATTGGTATTTCAGACATTATTGTGTTTAAATTTCCTGAATCGTTAATACTTTGGTTACTTTCACTTTCTATCTCTTCCGATTCACTATCACTGCCGCTAAGGGACATAAAAGCTTTTCTACTGACCCACCTAGAAAGTAATATTCAATATTTTCCCTCGTTTTCTTCTACCCACTTACAACTTTTCCATTTAAACTCTCCTGAAGGGAGTTTAATTTGATACATCCACTAGGACATGTAGGAGTTTAATATGTTTGAACTTATCTTTTGACCTTGCTACCGAGACAACTTTCTCTTTCTTTATCCACTCTTTACAATGTTATCAAACTTAATGTAAATCTACTAGCATAATTCATTAACTTACATAATAAAAATTATTATCAGCTTCATGGCAATCATCAGCGAGACGGCAATATTCCTTTTAAGGTTCTGCAGTTTACACAGCAACAATTAAGTGGATTAGGATATTTTCTTTTATTCTCGATTTTTTTTTTTTTTTTTTTTTTTTTGAGATAAATCACAAATAATGAGATAAATAACACGAAATTTAGCTTATGATTACAGTAAATTTTATTGTTCTATTTGTTAGTTTATTCGTTAGCGGGTCTAGAATTATTTACTCATACTTATCATCTACCTTAAACTATCTTATGCTGACCTATGCATTCATGTTTTTTGTATTTCATTCCACGAGCGTTGTTTTTCTCAGGTATTTCGTCGTCTGTGTAATATTATACGTTGAAATATCATAGCACAATATTTTCTGTGGGAACATTTTTTGTTTGACAATTTTCGTTCGTCAGCATCACACTTTCCTAACAATATATTCTAAATATCACTAAAATCTTCAAAATTTATAAACATTTCACTCAACATAAATGAATTCAACCAAATTCACTAAAATACCAAAAATATATAACCATTTATTAAAAATATCATCAAAATGTATCAATCCATCCCGATTTGACCAAAATTAAAACAGCTCTTGAAATTCTATTGCTATTCTGTGTTATACGTAGCCATATTTTCTATATGTCACTAACATCTTCAAAATTTAGAAATATTTTACTCAACATAAGTGAATTTAACCAAATTTACTAAAGTTCTCAAATTCTGTATTACGTGTAACCATGTTCTTAATATCACTAAAATCTTCAACTTTTAAACATATTATATACAACATAAATGAATTTGACCAATTTCACTACAGTTCACAAATTCTGTACTATTTGTAAAAGTTTATTCATAATATCAATAGCATTTTCAAAATGTATAAATATTTTAATCAATATAAATGAATTCGACCAAGATCACTAAAATACTCAAGTTCTGCGTAATATTATCCTTATATTACTAACATCCAAAATTTCTCAATCCAATTCAATCTGACCAAAATTAATAAGCCTCTTGATATTCCATTCCCATACTGTATTATGCGTAGCCATATATTCTATATACCAATAAAATCTTTAAAATTTATAAATATTTTATTCAACATAAATGAATTCAACCAAATTCACTCTAGTTCTCAAATTCTGTATTATATTTAACAATATATTCTTAGTTACACTGGCATTTTCAAAATGTATAAATATTTTAATCAATATGAATGAATTCAACCAAGATCTCTTAACTACTCAAGTTCTGCATTATATACAATATATAAAAAGTCTCCGCGGTTTTTTGTCATTTATCTGGAAACACTAATCTGGATGTTTCAAACGAACACGTGTTTGGAAGGTGACATGTCAGGCTAAAGATAGCTGTGTAATTCGTTGCTCGTGTTAAAAAGTTATACTGATTTGAATATGAGTGAAATATCTGAAGAAATACGAAGGCAAACGCTCCAAAAACACGCCGAAAAATTTGTGCAGTTTACGGTGAGAATGTTGAGTGAACGCCGGACCCAGGAGTGGTTGATCTGTTACTGAAAAAGTCGATGAAATTTTGCAAATTTTGCGATGAGCAAGACCGAAACCGAGCAGGCTACTCCAAGAAACTCGATGTTTAGGTGCCACCTGAATTAACCCAAATAAATTCAATTCACCACCAGTGAAACGCTGCTGAAACGTGATGAAATGGAGCCATTTTTGAAGCGATTCATTACGGGTGATGAAAAACGGATTAAATCCGAGAATATCCAAGGCGGAAATGGCGCTGATTCTCGATAATGCGTCTGCAACTTCATTGTTATCACCAGACAAGTATACGATATCAGTAGTATACTGCCAAATGTAGTCCAGATTTCTCAGTCGACGTTGAGGTGCCTTATCCGATTTTTGCTTGAAGGCGAATGTTAGCGGCTTATGGTCTGTCTGGATGGTTAACTGGCGACCATTCAAAATGTCTAACATCCTCAAAATTTGTCAATCCAACCTAATCTGACAAAATTAATGAACCTCTTGACATTCTATTTCAATTCTATATTATGCGTAGCCATATATTCTAAATATTCGTACAACTAACATTTTTAAAATTATATATAATATATGGGAATGGCCGTTTCTAAGAGAGGGAACCAGTTGAATAAAATCCATACCATTTTCAGTTAGTACCAACCTTCAAAAGATACGTGTATAAATCTGACAGCTGTCGGACGATTAGTTCTCGAGATATAGCGTGTTTATCATTGCTTTTTGATGGAAAAAAATGCAGCCGATGCAAAGAAATGGCTTGATAAGTGTTACCCGGACTCTGCACCAAGATATCAAAAGAGCGTGTTGGGTATATTATACACGAATATTTGGATATACGAAAGTTCTGTTCAAAATGGGTGCCGCGTTTGCTCACAGTCGACCAAAATCAACAACGTGTTGATGATTCAGAGGAGTGTTTAAAGCTGTTCAATCGCAATAAAGCCGGATTTTTGCGTCGGTATGTGACAATGGATGAAACCTGGCTCCATCACTTTACATCAGAGTCAAGTCGGCAGTCAACTGAGTGGCGAGCAGGCGAAGAACCTCGTCCAAAACCACCAAAAACTCAACAGTCGGCTAGCAAGGTTATGGCATCCGTATTTTGGGATACACATGGAATAATTTTCATCGACTATCTCGAAAAGGGACAGACTATCAATAGCGACTATTACATTGCGTTGTTGGAGCGTTTGAACGACGAAATCGCAGAAAAACGGCCGCATTTGAAGAAAAAGAAAGTGCTATTTCATCAAGACAATTCACCGTGTCACAAGTCGATGAAAACGATGGCAAAATTGAATGAATTCGGCTACGAATTGCTTCCCCACCCACCGTATTCTCCAGATTTGGCCCCAATCGACTATTTCCTGTTCGCAGACCTCAAAAGAATGTTCGCCGGAAAGAGATTTAAGACCGATGAAGAAGTAGTCGCCGAAACAGAGGCCTATTTTGAGACTAAATCGAAAGATTGAAAAATCGTTTCAATCAGTGTATCGCCCTGAATTTTGCAAAAATTTTGTGTTTTACTATAAAACTGACTTCTCAGCCCATGTGTTACTTTACTCAACATACGTGAATTCAGACAAATTCCCATAAAGTTCTTAAATGCTGTTTATATGTAAACAAATATATTGTTTATATCACTAATATGTCCAACTTTTATACATATTATATACAACATAAATGAATTTGACCAATTTCACTAGAGTTCACAAATTCTGTACTTTATATATAACAATATATTCTTAATATCACTAACATCTTCAAAATGTTTAAATATTTTAGTCAATATAAACGAATTTGACCAAGATATCAAAATGCTAAAGTTCTGCATTATATATACCATATAATCCTTATATTACTAACATTGTCAACATTTTTATGTTTTACGATGTATCTGAGATTCACTTCACTTGCTCGATTCACTTTTGTTCCATATGCATCGCATTTTGAAGTTGACACTGCAAAACAGCTTGTGGTCTAGAGTAAAATACACGAAGTTAATATATAAAAAGTAATCTTTATTCAGTCTCAAATAAGCACGTCTTATTTCTTCGTGTTACAAAATGCGTCGTGATTATTCGTTATCTAGTTTAAAAACTCTCTGTGCCTTGATCAAGCTGTTTTCGAGCTGCTAGTTAAGGAAACCGTAATGGCAATATAGGTAGATTTATGGTATTGCAGAGCTGATACTGCAGTGTGGCAGTATAGCCACAAGCTGTTTTGTGAAAGTGTGAAGGCGATTAATGTAGGAAAACAATTTCACATTCAAATTAAGTGAATAGTAGTGAAATAGAAAATGGATAACATAGCTTTTTACTTAAATGCATTTACTAATGAGGACAAAACACCCTGCAATAGAAAAATACGTGCATCTTTAAGACGCACTGCAGAAGATATTATAGAACTTCCAGATTCGGCGTAATTATTCTAAAACTCAAGGTTTCATTCTAATGAAAGAGTTAATTGATTTTTTAGATTTATTAAAGCATTCCGTTTGATTTAGGAAGCATTTCCATATGTTTTGGATGTTTTAAAAACGGAGATTAGTCCAAACAGTCACTGTCTCCAAAATTTTTTATTTTGTTGAAGAAGATTATCAATTTGGTACCGGTAAGGACTATAATAATGAAGGAAGTGCTTTACATTTTTGAAAGGAAACTATGCTCCAAATGGATTTCTTTAGAAAATTGAAGAAGACGAAGAAAAAATTGAGGTAAAAAGTTTTTTATGAACAATCGGAAAGGACTTTACAGTATAAATACCATGTTGTTAAATGATTAAAAAACTATTTTTTATTTGCTTTTAAAATAATCATTATTCAAATTAACTAACGGGCAGATGTGCGACAATAAGCAGTGGATAAGATGTGTTGACGCAAAGAATCCTGGCTGCAACCATGACTTATTCATATGGAACAGAAGTGACGCCAGTGCTTATTTTTGTGATAAGTACCATAAGGGAGTCAGAAATACTAGAAAATTGGGTTTCCTTTCATACATTTACTTTTATATGTGATATACGAATGTTCCTACCCTTATAGGTGATTCCGGTTACGCTAACTTTCCATGGCTTTTAAATCCGTTTCGATCAGTGGATAAGAATCCTGTAGTCTTAATTTAACCGACAACATAACAAAGGACGAAATAATATAGAAATAACAATTGGAGTTCTTTAAAACAGATTTCGTTGCTTATTAGGTGTTCAAGCGGTGCATTAACCTAAAAAAGCGGCACAAATTATAAATGTTTGCTATGATCTGCATAATATTTGCATGCACTACAAACTATTTTGGGATGCACCAGAAGAAGCAGCAAATGAAGATGAATTCCAAGATAAAAATGGAACCGACCAATATACACCGTCTTCACAGTAAAAATAAAAAAAAAATCATCATAATGAAACAAAATATGTATATACTTAAAATTCATCCATTCTTAAAACTATTTGACTTTGGCACATAAATAATAAGAAAATAAGAGAAATATATATGTATATATAGGCACTTCGGATTCATTCTTAAAATTAAAACAACAGAAAAAAAACTTTGTACAGTTATCATTCAGACTGTAGTAAGCAGTCATTTGAAATATTAGAGATCAAAAATCTACTTCCTCTCGATGTCGATTTTTGATTGCCATTGTTTTATTTAAAGCTTTTCTCTAGCAATTTTTGCATTTCCTTATGGTGCCGAATACTTTCTTCAACTTGTTGTTTGTAAATTCTGTCTAGGGACTTATACATTTTTTCATGTTATAGTTTAGTTCCTCGGCATTTTTCTTCTGCTCATTGTAAAAAATTTCTATATTTGTTTGCTTCTCAAGGAGTATAATTGGTTCTTTGTTTAGTTTTTTTCTCTTGCACTAATAGAAGAAGTTGCAGGTTAAAAGTTAAAAACGTTCGGAAAGCCCCAGCGGTTTCGCGAAGTTAAATTAGCTCAATGACTTCCTCTTCTCTGGGCAGAAAAAGTAACCATTTTATTGGGGCCGCCACCAGTAACTTTAAACTCCCTATTATTAAAAGCCAACTTTTTTTTACATTGGATTTGTGGTCGCTCCAAACCTTATATATAAAAATTGAGGTAAAAAAATAACATATTTTTTAATGTAAAAAGAACTCTTTTTTTCCGCTTTGCTACTTCCTTTGTTGGAGGTGCTAAACTGTTTAGTTTGTCTTTAAGGTCATTCCAGAATTGCCTTAGTACCTCCGGTGGTCGTTTGCAATCGTTCCTTCTGGGTTCAACTTCATTGCATTTATCAATTCTCGAAACTGATGACGGTTTGTTGTTTTTTTGCTGCAATACGATACATTGACAAAAAATATATACATATTAACAATTCAAAAAAACCAGTTTCCATTGGAACGTTTTCTACGATAAAAAAAAACCCCCGCGGTATTCTACGATAAAGGTGATTATTTATGAAGCATGTGATATTCTTTGGATGTCGCTTATACCTTTTTACTTGCCCCGCATTAGCGCATCACAATCGATTTCGAAGTAGTGGAAATTCGCCCAATTGTGTTGCTGCTATAAATGGAAAGCATGTTAATATTCGGTGTCCACCAGGACCTGGATTTGAGTACTATTCCATAGTACTTCTCACTTATGATGCAAATCACACTTTTACTGCCTTTGAAATCCGTACATATGGAAGTCAGAGTGATGGTGGAACATTTGGCAATTGTGGCAATTAACGAATTTATTGATCAAAACAATTTTCGGTATTGTGTTATTTATTCGATAAAATATGTGGCTACTGTGAATAAAATTGACTGCGGAGAATGAAACTGTCAATTTCGTTTTTCAACAACAGAAAATTATATCTGTTTCCTTTTTTGTTTTGCCAGAGAAAACATCAGAACGTTTATTTAAATTTGTGCCTGCAGTAACTGAATCTGTAAATATGATGAAATATTATTTTTATTCATGTAGTCAACAAATGAAAAATCCTTACCCTTGAATCTATATAGCAACGGGTTCGGCGAATCACCATTAATTAATTCACATAACTCTTTTTCCCACGGTTTTAAGTTAATTTTTTTTTTTTTAATCTGTGCAATTTGAATGGTTTTCCAAATTTGCTTTTATACACCGATTTAAATCTTTCTAGAGCTAGTTTTTCCTTTTTTTCATTTCGGGTAGTTGGTTTTGATAACACAATAATATTATTTTTAATAAATTGTACAAAGAAAACAGTTACTTTCATCACTTTTACTGTGGTTTTTTCTGCACCACACTCACTCAGTGAACGCATCTTTGCATTTTTAATTAATACAATGAATTGGACTGAGACAACGCAGTGAGACAAAGGTTTCGCATACCAATTGGAGCTTTAGCTAATTGCAAACCCTTAATATCGGTACCTTTTGCTCCGTCTCATATCTCAGTCTACTAAGACTGAGCGAAAGCTTTTTGCATACGACTAAGTATTGCAAAGCAGATCATCATTTAATATATACATACTTTCAGGGCTAAATACAATAATATTCTTAAGGAGTAGTCTGATTTTTAAAGATTTTTTTTTTTTGCGAAAAATGAAATACATACAATCTTCTTATGAAAGTATGTATGTTATTATTTAGCTATTGAATAATACAAACAATTTTTGTTAGATAAACAAAAAAAAATATATTTTAACGTCATTTTGATGAGGTTAGGTCTCTTCAAAAAAAAAAAAAAAAAAAGTAGTTGGCTGGCCCCTCTGATTACTCCTTGCTCCTTTTATCTGAAAGCAAAATTCCAAAAAGATTATTATTCAGTAGGATTATCATTCTGTCCCGTAGCAGATTTAAAAGATTTGAATGAAAAATAACAAAATGGCGGAATTTTAAAAAAAATTCAAAATTGACTGCTTTTTCGGTTTAAAATCGAAATAAAAAAAAAGTGGATACAGAATCTATTTCTGGAACCGGACTGAACCATTCATGTGTAGAATATTATGTTAAAATTTAAGCCCAATTGGTCCATTTTTTTTTTTTGTTTTTTTTTAATAATTTGAACCGACGGATAAAAAGTAGTTCCAAGAAAAACCCTGCAGCTGCTGGGTGC